>CM030374.1:16533245-16992604 GCA_003604175.2 Clonorchis sinensis
TTGCGTATGCCTGACCATCGTTTGCCGAATACAATGCTGTTTTCCATGCTCAACTCAGAGTGGCGTAAGCAGAGAGGTGGCAAACCCTTGAGTTGGGAGAGGGTGTGAAGGAGATTACGAAACGCTTGGGTGATGTCGGTGCCATTCACTTTCCAGGATGGGGCCGCGTGATCCCCACCGCGATTGGTTGGAGACACTACAGGATATGGCTGCCAAGGGATGTCAGTGGAGTTCTTGTTGTCAGCTTGTATCCAGATTGCCTGCATGAATGTTTGGAGGTATAGGCCTTCCAGAATGATTATAGTCAGCTAGCACTAAGTCCCTTCCCTGCCCACCTTTATCCTTTTCTTTCCAATAAGGCTTTCAAATAAATCATGGTTGTACGGCAGTGAAGCGTCAGTCTTGAACACTGATGTCATGCTGTCGATGATGATGATGACCGGAAACAACCGTGCCCACTACCAACTGATACGATCGACTGGCCCTAGAAGAGGAGCGGTTATTAAATCGATAAGTGAAGAAGGCGGCTGATTAAGTCGCTTGGAAAAGCGCTGACTGGAAATATGGCCCAAAGACTTCGAAGAACATTTTATCTGGCCTCTTGCGAGAGAGTGCCTACGGCCGAATAAAATTTAAATCTTAATCTCCCGTCGGAAGAAGAAATAAAATACGAAATATTGGTCCTGTAACGTGTGAAGACACCGGGACCTGACAGTCTGTATCCATTCTCTTCAAAAAAGCGGAGACTCCCTGGTGATCCATCGGACAAAGCTTATTGGTGCGGAAAGATGTTTGGATTTGGGGGAAGGTCACTATAGGCACATATGGTTGGCCAGGGGGAAACACACAGCGCTATTCCGACACTCCACGGATGTAGTAAATGTTGATCAAACACACGCGGCAAAATGATGTGAGTGGGGCTTTGTACCGCAAAGTATGACTGACCGGTAGATACAAGCTCAACCTTCCTGATCACAGATGATATGGGTACCGGACGTCCGGCTATGCATGCCTTCGTGGAAAGCAAACAGTCTGCAGCCATGCATAAAATGTTTGGCTTGTTCAGGTCAATGATGGGCGAACAGATTCCCGTGAAGTCTTTTGTCATTAACAAACTGGCGGCAGAAATGTTTGCACTGAACGTAGTGTTCTGCTGCGATGAAATCCTTGTGCTTCTTCTACATTCGAAATGCTTCTAGGAAGTATGCCCTTATCATAAAACATCCATGTATATTAGACCACAGACATTCTGTGATCAACCGGCACATATTCCACCGTATGGATTACCTCAACAATGTCGTACAGTAGGCTCCTTGTTTATCATAATACTAGCACATAGATTTGCAATGTGACTAACAACCGTCTGGAAAACGCAAACACTGGAATATACCACACAGGTGGCCCGGCACGCCAAGTAGCTCAGGTGGGATGCATACGTCATACCACTGTGGCCGAGGGAGACCGGTAATCTCTGAACGCTGTCTGTTTAATGACTACCTTTGCTTGTTCCCCTGTTTTGAGACACTTGGGACCGCGCCCCCAAGGCTGTATTATTATCGTGTAGGAACTAACAAGGTGAGGTAAATCTAAGTTATCTAACTTCTAGTTACTTGTCGAAATACCCAGGTGCTCACGGACGATTGGCACCTGTGGTAGGAAGTGTACGTGCCAATTCTACCAGGTGATGTGGCTCCCCCACATCTAATTATCCCACTATTTACCAACCAGTCGGTTGCGAACAGTAAGAAATATTGTTCGCAGATGTTTTCTTGAGCTGCTTCCAAAACCAATAACGGTGGCTTCCAGAATACAACCTACCGTAACAATGTATGAACCTTACACTTGTTCCCAAGCCACCAGCGCCAACTTTCGACGTTTTGCGCAAAGAGCTAAACTAAGTGGTGGATAATCTTCAGGGGTGAGAACCCAGGAGAGCCCAACCATCTTTAAGCGGTTGCGTACTAAGCTGCAAATCCTGGTGTGCCAAGGCTGGATGTCTGCAACTGACTCAGTGATCCAGGATATTGCACCTCAAACCAAATGGCGGTCTAGGGACACACGCTTGAGCTTTTGTGTGCTTTTGTGACCGGCGGACTGGTAGCAGGGACCGCTGGTGTGTAACATATCGCGTCTCATATCACGGTGACCTTTGTACTGATAAACCTAGTTCGCTTTGATGTGACGCTCTTCAGGCTTGTCCCAAAATTATGTACGCAGACGGTTAATTAATTTTCGGTGCCCAGCTCCCAGCCCGTCCAGAAATCGCACAGGTGCGATACATGAACGGCCCGCAATGAAGGCAACTAATGATGTTGACCCAGCCCAAAGCATTGATTCAAGCACAGTGTATCCCGGAAGTGTGTGCGTCCGCATTTTCGGCTCCAAGGAGGCACTAATCGACAGTCGTCAGTTAGTAGCATAATGATAGGACTAAAGCTGTAGAGTGTCAATTGGATGAAAAAGGAGACGATTTCGTGTGGCTCATACAAATCCTATCAGTTCTAGACACTTCGTCCGTTAATGACATATCATGCACTTCAGGTAGGTTTCGTAATTTTGAGACTTAAGAGTCAGTAGGCATCAAGCTGCAAGAACTAAAACGATACAAACCAGCCGTAGAAGATGGCGTTTCGGGACTGCCGCCGCTGAAGTGCTGTTTTATAGAGTAAGTAGTGCTTCCAGCTTGTCAGCCGCCTGCCTCAGTAATATTTCTATAACCTAACTTATGTATTCCTCTCATTTCAGTACACCAGAACGTACATTAGCACGGCGAACCAAGGTCATACGATTCCCGTCAGGTCATGCGCACTTAGAAAAAGGGTATATAAAACTCAACTTCTCAACTCGTACAACTTGGACCTTTGGCTTTTACCGGCAGAGATGTGTGGGAGCGTGTCAGCCTGTTGAGCACCGTAGACCACAAGTTGCATGTTGGTCGTTCGTCTAGCTGCCCGCTATGATCGACGTAGTTTACATGTAGCTAGTTACTTGGGCTGCCTACGCCTTACTACTTCCACGCCGATATGCCGGAAAACTCGACCCGCAGCTAGGAGCCATTATCATCTGCATTCTTGCTTCCTTGATAGCTGGCACTAATCTTCCGAATACAACGAATGTGTTTATAGCAAAGAGTACTCGGAACAGTTATGCACGATGTCCGAAAGCATGTGATTCCTCTTCGGCCATGTCAAAACCTACGTACAAGGTTAAATCTAGTTACAGGAATGACACTCCGCAATATGTTGCATCAAGTGTGGTTACTAGCAGGCTGCAAAAGATTTTACAGCCACAAAACTATTTGCTAACTTTGTCCACTGTTGGGGCTTCACGTTTGGTAGTCGATTCATGCACAAGCCAAACCCAAGCAAAGGATTGGCTGCTTGGAGTCACATGATCCATTCCAAAACATACGGTTGCTCCATACAAGGCCTAGCTGCTTAGAAAAGGTATGCACCAATGGTGGGTCATACCTCCGTGGCTCGGTGGGATAAGCTTGGCCGCACGCACCTGGTGGTTCGCGGTTCAAACCCCGGACACATCGTCCGCCTTTTCGACTTTCCCCGTCAAAATGTTTTTTCTTAGGGCACTACCGCTTTTCCAGCATAAAAATATGATAACTAAGAAAAAAGAACATAAAGTTTCAAGTGCGAAAAGTCTAGGCTATGTATGCATACCCAAGACCATTTTGAACCGAGATTTCCGACGACACATATGTCGAGTTCCTGCCAAACGTTTATTGGAAGAAGTGATGTGGGTAGTCAGAAACAAATTGTGTGAAGAAAGGTAGGTCGATGGAGGGCATCTTAAGGTACGCGGATACGTTTTTTGATGTTAAGTTCCCTTATTCATTTTAAACACGTTAAATTGTACATATTTCACGTGGAAAAACAGAAGCCTCCTGAAGCAAAATCTTCAAATTGTTTCATGCCATTTTCTCGCTTGTACTGACGGTCTATCCTTTCTTAGTATATGCGTTTAGACCATTTAACTCGTTTTTTCCTTGGCTTGCGCACAAATGAGTTTGAATGCGCGCGTTTCCTGGCTTGTGCACAATCAATTAATCAGAATGCTGGCTTGTGCATGAATCGCATGCTTTCCTCTTTTATAATAATTTTACAATTCCTTCGAAAATGGCATTGCCAGTGACCCTTGAAGTTCCGCTCATTTAAACAAAGGATCCACACAGAGGATCCGTAGCGCAACCGACCCTACGTAATCATTCTATTAAGTGGCTGCTCTGAAAACACACTCGTTTTCGACGAATCTATTACATTCTGCGAATGGTGAGCAGCAGAGCAACAGAGCTTGGCAAGCTGCTGGAGCCGAATCTTGTGGCCAATCGACTGCGGGGTATGCTTCTTGGTCGTACAGCAACTAATATTGAGCGGTGAGGCAGTTTCGGGGCGTCTATCACCTGTTCAGAATGATAGATGTGATTTTAAATGGTCAGGAAGCTGGAATGTCCATCGAGTACACAAGAATTAGAGGCGGTTTTAATCGCGTGGGCTTGAGTTGTTTGAGTTCCCAAGATTCGAGTTTCCTGTGAGTACTACCCTGGTACACGCTTTGTTTACGAAAAGTCTCCTCGGCCGCAGGAGCTTCACTTCATTTTCATCTTCACTGTAGGAGAGGAAATGTTTAGAAGCTGACTGAAGTTTTTTTGCCTAGGCTTCCCCACAGCGGTCACGTGTATATAGATTCATATTCAGCATCTGTTGGTTTTAGGAAGCGAGCTCCAGGTGCGCGTCGCTGAATTACTTGAGCTAGCGGTGCCATGATCGTCCTGGCGGTCAACAGATACGAGTTAAACTGAGCTAGATCTTTCATTAGTGGGTCCACTGAAGACTTTCGTTTTAGCCGCTACGTCTTTCAGCTTTTTCTGGTACAGACCTTCAGAGGACACGCCAATTTTTCTTCAAGTGCCCCGACTAAAAAGATATCTACCATGGATTTGTTAACATGGAGTTGGGACTTTAATTACTTTGATGGCAGGCTCCTCGCCATCTTCAAAACGCACAGTTAATGGATTGGTGGATGCGACTCACGGGAACCTGAGTACACTGAAATGTAACATATGCGAATGAAATACTGAACTACAACTACGCCTTCCAGTGAGTACAAGAAGAGTTGCATCCAAACCCTGTTCAGGAGGGCAAAGGCACACTGCGGCACCACAGAACTACAGAAGAAACGAGTAAACCATCTGTTTCGTGTTCCAAAACAATGGATATTCAAGGAACTTCATCAGGATAAGCTTGTAGAAGTGGCGACAACAGCAACAGCAAGGACAGGTGACCATGCAGGTGGTCTTACATTACGTCAAGAATATATCACAACTCACGAGCAGAGTAGTAGCTTAAAAAATCTTAGTAACACACAAACAGAGTGCTAATAAGGAAAGTGATCTCAATAACTAAGGTCAACCATGAAAAAATAAGAGGAAAAATGTGTCTTCCCAAATCAACTGCAATAAACGCTGCATTAAACAAGCTTATAGGGAACCAAGTGCACTAATAAAGGGACAAAACAAGGCCGTCAGAACACATGACTCCCATCCTTGCTATCCCTACCTGAAGGCCTAAAAAACCACAACTACTATCTGGAAAGTGCAAAGTTTCACCATAGGGTGACACCAGACGCACAAGAGAGTTTCGCTTACCGTGGCACTCCACGGCGGACTCGATCAGCCGGTGCATTGAACTGGATCCAGTTCACGCTACTACGTGCAAGGGATTATCATTTCAACCGGTATATTCCAGTAAACCCAAAATTTGGATTCACAAAGCAAACGAATAAGGAACGCGTTTCAGTCGGATCAACAAAGTTCACGAGCCAGGGGTGAAGGACAGAAGTCATTTCAGCGTCAAACAGATTACGAGGGCGGAAGGGCCAAAACCCAATATCACATTATCAACGCCTAATCGGGACACAGTATAACAGAGCAAGCAACGAAAATGCCAGACCAAACAGTTATTCTTAATCGACGGTCAGCCTGACCAGAACATATATTGACATACACACTCCACTTCCCAGCGCACAACCGCCGACCATTCACTACGTTCTGCTACGGCCCCTAACAGCGCATCGATTTTTCACCTCGACTGGTGATTAAACGTTTGCGATCAGCCCGCCCGGCTAATCGAACAAGTCAACGACCACCATGGCACATTTGATGAAAGTGCAGCCGGTGCGGAAGAAAGGGTTGGAAAATCGGAATATCTGGTCACCTATCAGTCCCGTGCACTTGTACCGCCAGCAGGCCAGACAAAGTTTGGATAGTAGAGGCATCGGAGCGTTTTTTCACTCGATTTACACACATCAAGACTAGAACTATAACGAATTCGATCACCACAGCTGAAACGGCAATGAATGCCCAGAGAGCACACATGTGACGGACGAATACTGAAAAAGTTGAAGGAGTCCGGCTGAAGAAATTGAAGGCAACCAACAAGATGTCACTGCTCACTAGATGGGAACCGAAATTAATTTCGCCGAAACTGTGGGCTTTTGGAGTTTTGAATTTTAGGGAGCGTTGGTCTAATCCGGTTGCACATTTGGGTTATATGTTGCTCACAGCATTTTGTTTGAGTGAGCGAGCCTTTAAATTTACCGAACCCGCCGAATTGCATGTGATTACCCGTTTACAAGATGAAGCAAATACTCAAATCTTGGCAAGGTTTAACGCTCCACGGTATTCTTCAAATGGAAGATAACATCTACGGAATATCCGATGCAAATCCTAACCAGCTGGATTGTCGAGTAACGCTTGTGTGCGTTATACTTGCCGCGCACCCGATACAGCGTGTGCTCACCAGTAGAGAAATGTACATCCAACTTAATAAACGTGACAGATGTTTTGGCTGTCTGGCAGGGCTATTGCTGCAGCGATAGGAAACCCTTTCCTACACATGTCACGAATGACTTCTTCATTTTGAGTTTGCGTGGGCAAAGCGAACATAATTATTGTGCATGCACACTTTGAAATCCAATACAGGAGAAAACAGGCGAAATAACTATTTTTCGCGCAGCATCTCCGACCCTCTTTGTGGAGACGTCACGCTGAAATATGGCAGACACTGAAAGTGTGAATTGCGTACCGGAAGTAATCATTGAGCGCGCTCTAACAACTTTGGGCAGAATTGCTGCTCTCTGAGAGTTTTTGGTACCCAATTAAATCCGTCAAACGTTAAACCCAGTCTTGAAAGTTCATTGGTTTAAACGAAGTTTTCAATGAAATTTGGGGTGTGCGTCTAAGGATCGGCCAGAATGTACAAATTTATAAAAATAGCCGGACACTGTGGAGCGAAATTCCCACAGACAATCCCTGTGGTGTAAACATTCGGTAAGGTTTGCGAGCAGTCAGCAGCCAAATCTGTATGCATACTTCATAATTTGTGCTACTCCAGTGAATTCCGTGGGACAAGAGATTGTCGTCAAGCATGAGGGAAGTACTGCATGAAAGAAATGAGGGAAAGTCTCAGACTTTTGGAGAAAGTTATCGCTTGACGTCAGGAAGAATATTTTTAACGTGGACTAGAACAGCGCAGAAAAACGAGGAGAACCTCTGTTGTGCGGTTCACGACGAGAAAATAACACCAATGGCACGACGGACGTATCTGTAGACCGATCAACCAATATGCAGTGTGAAAGCAGATGCTGGGAAAAGTTGTGAATTCTCCTCAGTCTTTAAAGTGGCGCGGCGTTCATGGGCGACGTGAAATTATAGGCCGATAGAGAAGAAAGCAAATGCGATACATCAATAAAAAATTTGAAACATCTGCGAATGGTTGGCCATCGGACCAAATGGAGGGCCTACCACAGACAGTAATTAGCGTGCAGTCAAATAGTCTAGGACACTGAAGACACACACAACAGAATCCTTGCCAGATGATGTAAAAAATAAGGAGGCTGGGCTGCCATGCTAGACAAAATTTAACGCAACCTTGGAACTTGTGGATGAGTAACCGGCATTAAGTATCCCACAAAAAATTGTTCGTGGAGTAGAAGATATCAGCCAAATTTATAAGCAGCTTGCAGCTGACGCTGCATATCTTCCTGGTCCAAAGTGGTTACACCGAAAGCCTCGGCAAAATCTTACAAAATCATTTATTGTCCACCATTTTGATGTGCTAGGCACCGATAAACAAGAAAAAGACTTTTGAGGCAGAATGTGGGGGCGATCGGCCGTTAACTGTCAAAGCTACCAACCAGACTAAACGTCGTTTATGCTGTTATTTTGCGCCTGTTATCTCACCAGCATGCTACCTAGCTACTTAACACATGCTTGACAACCTAACCATACACGCAGAAAAACGGCCTCACGTATAGAATCCTCGGCAGATGCTGAGTAAATAACGCGTATACATCCCGTCGCAGAGTAGAAAATCGGTGACATCTAAAGCCAGTTTGCACTCTTATTTGGTCATTTGTTCCTATTTGGTCAAAGATATTACATAAATAACGTCAGACTGCTCGGTAGTACTAACTGACATTTCAATTCCTACTTCACTCAGCAGTTTTCTTTCATCTTCATTGGTAAAAGGATCTCAGCTTTACACTGACCTAGCAACTCTCAGAGCTCGTGTACATAGGACAGAAAGCAAACCTCAACCAACCAGCTCTCTTATATTTCCTGGCGCAACGTGCAAGCCATCAGATCTTGCAAAAGCGTCAGTTCCTGTTGACACACTTGCTGCCGAGATTATTCAGCGTATGGAATGCCGTCACCAGTCCCGATATAACATGCGCCTGATCGGATCCCGCTAGAGCACAAAAAACTGTCATCTTGGCAGTATGTAACTTGCTTGACAGCCTGCACAGCTTGACAACTGCGAAAGCCCAACCTATAGTTGCGTTGCCCAATACCGACGCAATTCGGGAATAAAAACGATGCGATGAGTCTACCAACACCATAGGCACACCTTTCCTCCACCCATACATTCCAAACACTAGGCTGCTTGTACCAGGTCGAAAAATGTACGCATTAACTACCTAGAGTTGGCCACTGAAAACCACCAAACGGATCCCTCTTTATCTCTCTAATCTGCACCAAACAATACTCTAGAGCTGACTCAATCGGAGATCTCCCGTGCGATCAACCCGTTGGACAACTACGCAAGCAATATCGCCGTTAACGCATACGCACATGGCAGCCGAGAAAACTCCGTTTCAAACAAAAGCTTACTGAGTGTGTAGAATGACCCGGTCTCCTGTACAGTCGCCTTAATTTCTGTTGGGCTCTCAACTACCTCCGACAACATTGTAGCCCGTTCTAAGCCGGTCGGACCTACAGACGCCACTGCTGATGCGGCGGGTTATGGTGCGATGTGTTATTTCCAAAATCTCGATACTGCAACATCAATCCCCCCCCGAAATCCTCACTAGCTTGAAGTTGCTTGTTGTCCAAGATCGCTATACTGTGGCACTTAACTTGCCCTGGCGCCATTCAGATGTGCTTGTTGGCCTCAAGCCCGTGTCTCCCGCTCATGACCATGAACCCTCCAGTTATATTTTGGGCACGTACCTATATCACAACAAACGTCTATCATGCCAATAAAATTCACCTCACCACCCCTAACCGGCGCTACAATAGAAGATGACAGCAACGAGCAAACGGTATCTTCGAGTGATGCGTAATACCAAAACATCCGGGAAGGCAAAACAAAGTCGGAACTGGGTTTCTATACAGTTAATTAATGTAGGATATAAATTCACAAATTATACAAACCTCGACAGTAGATACTCGTCCAAAACAAATGGTCCACTCGGACTACAAAAGTACGTGCCAAAGGAGCAAACAGACTCCTACGTGAGACAATCACACGTGCATAAAGTCGGCCACAAAATGGCTGGATGACCTCAGGGCCAAATGAGTGAAGTGGTAAGGACAAACAAGCGCCAGTTACAAATAAGACAGAATAAACGTAAGGAATTTCAAATGTCAACGTATTGGACGATGTAGCATAGGTTTTTGCACTAGACACTCGGACCTAATGACCCTCCGTCTCTCTTCCCACAAAATCGATTCCTCGGGCGCAAATAATAGCCGACAAAGCCTTATATCGTAACCCACTCCATCACACTATTTCTTCGAGACCCCACTCTTTACCGTTCGCTAAAACCTGATCATACCCCAAATGGTGCATAAATATACCTGTGGCCTCTTAAGCCATGCAAGCCTAACCTGCGTAAGGATCCCAACCCCGCAAACACCGTCACTTAATCTTAGTCCCTATCGAGTACGGCCCCCTTGGATATTACTTGCCTGAGATCCCCATTTGGAAGTTACTTATTCCACCACCACCTGTGCATCCTCAGTGTACACGCGCAGCGCCACCTGTACGACCTTTAAAAGGTTTACCAAACCACAGGCACCGTGTGCTTGGTTAAACCTCGTATCCTCACAACCGGCATCTAACTCCAACCCAATCTGCTTCCACCATCCTGTTCACCCAACTTCGTCCCATCTGAATATCAATTTTGGCCGCCACACATTCCTTCACAATTATTACCTCTTTTTGCACCATATCCCACTCCACGTCTCATGGCGATGCTTAAGATAACAAGGCCGACAATTCTCCACTCAACTGCATGCCCTCCTCCCAGAGACATTCCTTAACCCATACTGAGCTTGATACTCCAAACTCTGCCGTGGATTCAGACCTGTTTTATCAACAATTTATGATCTCCCACAAGGGATGTATACTCCTCCACCTACAGCGAACACCTGCCCGGCAAACGCTGCTTCATTTTACCCCACCTCCATTTCCTTACTCTCCCTAGTACCAAAGTCCACCGTAAGTGAGTTAAGCAACTTCCTACTTAGTGACGTTTGCTCGCTAACGAGCCCATCAGCATTGCTATCCAATGCCCGCTCGCTACTGTTAACTATCAATAATTTCTATTGGCGCCGTTGCACGGCCAAGTCTGGCTTGCGGGAGTGAAACATTACGCACAGCCAAAACTCCGGACGCGGTTATTTTAATCCCTGACCATGCGATTCACCGCTCCGATAAGGAAAACCCAAGTGGCGCTAACTGTTCCACCTGTGCAACCTTCGTTGAAGCTTACACCCTGGAAGAGATTCCGGAGGTCACATAGATCTCTGCCGAACAGACCACCCAACCTGTACTTGCAGGTTGCTTATATATACCACCAGCCCCACTCTGTCTCTACCGCTGAATTGTCCCGTATTATCTCCACTGCACATATCATTCGTCATTCATCTTAATTTCTGCTGGGTGGCTTCAACCTACCGGATTGCTTCTGGCCTTCCACTACGCGACCTACTCGTTACGCTCCGCTGCTTTCTCAGCTTAATGTGGGTGCTTGGTCCCAAATTGTACGAAGCGTCAATCGTGGACTCCATACCCTAGGTCGAATAATAATAAACAATAGTAACCTGACCGCAGCTGAAGTTGGCAGAGGAAGTGATCACTGCGTCGTTTCCTTCAACGCATTCAGTTGGGGTTTCTCTGAGTCCATGCCTGTTTCACCTCCTTTCACACCCTCCCATCCCCTCCCGGGACTGGGGCGACTTATTCCTGTCAACAAAAGCACAGTGCACATGTTACGTCTTCTACCACAACCTATTGATTGCTCTTTACCTTGCTTCCCTCATAGAACGTTTTGACCTCGGTATCCCTCGGCAGGATGAATTACTAAAAGCCTTAGATACCAAAATTCACCGGGCTACCAGAGAACGTTCGAAATTTCACGATTTCTCATTATCAGTTCTCATCTGTAAGCTTTCAACTGACTTGGAGTCCTTGAAATTACCTATCGAACGCCGTAATGCGAGCGCCTCCTTCGGAGCCTTTTTATACTAAATTACTCAGCCGACTGCTCCGTGGGCGTTATACTCCAAACAGTCACTCAAACATTGAGTGCGTTCACCCAAAGGTTGTCCTGTTACCGATCCTGTCAGTATAGCAGGCCATCTGAGCGCTTGCTCCGCTAACTCTAACTCCTAAAGTCAAACCCATAATCCCTGCTACACAATTCATAGCTCTGAACGATCAGAGAAGCCACTCGTCTGTTGGCAACATAACCATCTCCATATCTGAGGTGTCTGCCCTGCCTCAAACCTTTGAGGACCCCATTGAGTCGAGGCCGATGGAATTTGATCCCGTGTTTTGCTATATGACGGTCAAGATATCAAAATTTTGTCCCGGATTTTATTTACCCACCAGACAATCTCTGAAAGTAGAAACAACATATAGTCCGCCGCATTTCAAGTCTGGATCTAGGCAAACTACTTTCAACTACGGGGCAATCCACCATAGCCCCTTTTTAATTAAAATCTTTGAAGGTCGGGTCAAAACCCCATTAAACAAGTTCCTCCTGGATACAAATGCCATAGATGACCCGCAGTACGGATTTCTATCTCAGAAACCCGTCAGTAGCTGGGAACTGCACTTCTTTGGGGCCATTACAGCAGCCCTTGACACCGGGGACTCCACTGCAATAGTTCATATGGATATCCAAAAAGCTTTCCACCAAGGCCCTCATGCATTTTTACAACAAAAATTAGTACAATTGGCATCACTAATATCACTGGGTAGCTATTTCAGTGTTTAACCTCCTACGTATCGGACAAGACACAAATAAAACAAGTTGGCGACAAACAGTCATCTCCGCCATCGATCACTGTTAGGGTCAATCAAGGAAACAAGATAGGTCCCATTCTCCTCCTACTGTACATCGACGAATTCTTCGGCTCCGTGTCTTATAATAAGGCCTCCCTCTTTCAAGACGATATAAAAGTCCAATACACATTTCTTACCTCTGAACAAACGTTTGTCCTTCAATAAAACTTAGGCTCACTGACTAACTGGTCAAATCACCCTGGCCTAAGCTTCTCTTCTGCAACGTCGCAAATAACTTCTTGCCTCTGCTCCCTCCCATCTGAGGCGTGCACAATTAACTGCAAACGGCCAACTCATTCCATAAGATCAATGGCATTGGTCTTAAATACCCTTGTGCGCTTAGATTTTTCCACAAAGTCCAGTTCCAGGTTGGTCGAGCATGTAGTCTACGCCTCTTATAAATGCGCTCCTTTCACCTTGAACGCATAAAATTCGCAATTTTCAAACTACGCGTGCAAAAAACCGCAGAATTGTATCCAGCGTTCTCCCTTTATACCGGAAGTTGTATACTAGCACTTAAAAGCGTCCAGCGCTCACTGACTAAAATGTTGTTCCCACAGTCCAGCCCCCTCCTACCGCACCAAGTTTAAAATTTTGGGCCACAAACCGCTACGATTCAGACGGCCTAAGCTAAATTTAACGCTCATACACCTTTTACACCGAAATGCCTTTGTAGCAGGAGCTAGGCTAAACATTAATTCACACTATTACTGTAGATTTCGTAACTCCAGAAACCTGTTCGTGTGCCTTCCAGCTCGTACTAATATATGTCACTACCTCCTCGTTGATCATTATGTTCGCATCTTGAACAGCCTCTAGGAGCAGCGTTGAAATAACACAACATCATAATTATTCGCTTTCCGCGGATTAATTCCTAACTTGTGGAGCTTTCGTCGCCCTACGCATTACCTAACTACGATATTACCGATCTCCTCTGTGAATCGGATCTCATCCACATTTGAGTTTGAC
The DNA here is from genome assembly GCA_003604175.2 of Clonorchis sinensis. Classification (NCBI taxonomy): domain Eukaryota; kingdom Metazoa; phylum Platyhelminthes; class Trematoda; order Opisthorchiida; family Opisthorchiidae; genus Clonorchis; species Clonorchis sinensis. The sequence continues at coordinate 16,546,862 of CM030374.1, forward strand.
GATGATACAGTAATTGGGCAAATAAAAGATCCCGTTATTTTATCCTGCGATCGCCTTGAATTGTCTCAAGCTGGATGCCTGTATAATCTGAGCGTGTTGTGCTACTGGCCTGGCTCTATTTCCAGACAACTTATGCCTCGCTCTAGCCAGATGCCTTTCCTGGATTACGCCGCCAGCTCTGTCTGGTGGCTGGTGCTTTGTTTGGTCGAGCTTCAATCAATATAAGCTATACCAAAGGGCGCACTATACGTTTAAAAATAGTCTGTCATATGATACGCAATAGATGAAATACCTGAGTAACTCCAACCACACATAACATCGCGGCGCGCCTCTGCTTGTCATGGTAGCACACACCGATACCACATCGCTGTTTAGCCACAGTGCACACTCTCTTAATTGGTCCATTTCGTTCCCATCGTCCCATCGGAAGCTGCCATTTCATTTGTCTTCTCTGCGGCCTGCATTTACTAGCAGCTGTTTGCTTGCCCAAACTGACCGAGATGTTTAACTGGCCCGGCTTCTCCACGACCATAAAAATGGCTGGTAGCTGGCGTTATTTTATAATGCACAAGCCGCATTTATAACTGCTTGAAGGCTTTCCACCTTGCAGATTTTGTACCGTGTAAAAGGGATGAAAACCTCATGTGGTGGCCGGGCACGCCCTGCAGGGATGGTCATCCTTTTATTTTCCACCGCGGTGGGTTCGTATACCCACTAATCTCCCAGTAGCACGGGCGCATCACCCACCGCCGGTTGTTTTGAACCTGGCCTTCAATTTAGGAAATACGTAGAACAGCATTGTTGGTTTCTGTTTGTAGTCGAATGTTTGGATTGTTCCAAGTCGTGTCACTTATCTGGCATCATCTTACACTGCGGATAATAGAAAACTGACGTTTTTCTGTAACCAGGCATACTACTTGTCCGCTTAGCTTCCTCTTGAGACCAACTCTTTTGTAGTTAGTAGTTACCAGATAGCACGTAAAGAGAAGACTGAATCGTTTGCAAGCAAACTTGAACAACCAAAAGTGAGTTTGCAACAACAATCGAGGCAGATGTTGTCCGTTAGCTGTGACTCTAGCAAACGAGCCTGCCTGCTGCCCACCACACACAACCGAATACATCTTGAATACAAAGACCACACATACAGTACGGCACTGAGGGTACCACAGCCGACTTCTACCGTGACGATTCTCCCCTACTGCCGGAGATCACGCAGCAGGATTTTAAGTGCGCACACTTTTTTACGCAACTTCAGATTCATAAGGGTTGGTCTGTTCGTTTTATTGATCTGCGGTGTCAGACTATCAACCCTTCTGATACCCACTTTGTATTAACCAAAAAATGACCCACAAAAGTTATGAACATGTACAAGACCGACTCCCATTCTGGTCGTTCATTTTGGTAATGGGAAAAGTGATTACACGGGAGCCGGGTGATCCGATAAAAACGACAGCTAGGCAGGCAGCTTGTTGCAGTCAGCTCTAAAAAGAAACTATAAATGTCCATTCTTCTCAGTACGTTGACATAACGCTCCCCAGTTTTGTGAATGTAAGTTACGGTGGGCGGGTTTTTACATCCTTCGTTGCAATGCTAGTAGAGCATACTGTCAATTTCAGGAGAACCTGCCTCCTGCATAGAACGGCCTGATAACTCTCCACCGGACTGGGCAGGAATTTACAACAACCTCTGGAATGAGCCGCTGGCACTACCTCTAGCTATTTTTCTGAGCATGCGTTAACTTGCCCGTTTGGAGAGTGAATATTTATTACCGCCTCGACCATTCTCCAGGGTTTGTTTTTGTTTTCATGGAGACCGGCAGAGCGGTATTGAAGATTCTACGACGGTTCCTGCACGACTCGCGACCACTTTCAACGCAGATACCAGGAGGAATTCGGGTCAGTGTGTCGTATCTTTGCAACCGCTAGCTGAAGCTCACTTGCTCTTTGAAATTTTTATGTCACGATTTCCGATGGAAGGTACTGCAACTCTTTAGTGATTTCATCTGGAATTCGAGCACGAAAGTGCGGCTGGAAGCTACGTGCATTTGCATTGCTCCCTGAGGATGAAACGAACACAAAAGTGCACCAAAATCAAAGGTAGTTGTTGATACTCTCAGTTGCGATGGTATCGTATTTGCGATGTAGCCTTGCAACTTCCATTAGCCTGTAATCGTGCTGTTCGAAAACAACCGTAAGTGGACTCACAGACAAGCGCATACATGGCGTTCGGCCGCATCTCATTCCGCCGGTAACTAATAAAATTTATACATTGTGCTATGACTCATTCCATGGTGCACCACCCAGTCTGTTGGATCCGTGTTTTACGCCTGCGGCAATGTGCATGAAAAGCGTGTGCAGCGCATCTTTCCACCACAATCTGGTGAATTAAAAATGAAGGTGGATGTTTTTTCGTGGTGGTTTTTCGCTCTGCAACAGACCAGCGTAACTTTCAGGAGGCCCTGTTTTGTTTGTTTTGTTTTCGGGGGAGGCCCCGAATTGTGTGTTACTCATTCACACACAAATTTTAAATTCGAATGATCACGTTGTATCTTTCACCACATCACAACAAGCCTATTTTGCTCCTTTGTACTTGAAATCTAGCCATGCCAGTGGCGGAGCGAGAACCACTATAGTTTAAGATGCGGGCCATCGTGCTACTAGCGTTTTTCGCCGCGGCTAACAGATGGTTTGTGGGCTCGCCTGATACAGTGATGTGCAAGTTAGTACCAACGTGTGCAGGATTCCAGCAAACCGGACCGAAATTATTGGCAAAATTCATAACAACTCGAAGAAGTGAAATGTGATGGTGTCGTTTGAAAGTCTGTCCGCTGAAAAGCCAAAGTCCCGCCGCATCGGAAACGAAGACGTCATCGGCCACTGTCGACCGGCATTGCAGGCAAACTTCAAACAGCTCGAATTACTGTAACCGTTGGAAACATTGTTCCTCGTAAAAGCTCGAAATAAAACCCTATGAATGGATTGTGCGGGATTATTTTGCACTAGACACGCGTTTTGTTTTAGGAATTTCGATCCTTGGACGAAGGCTTAGAAACATCCTGTCTCGTGTTTTCGATGTAAATTAACACACTTAAGGGAAATACCAACTGAGAAAAACGTTGGCCAAACTTCTTGGTAAAATAGCTTGATTCACATTGCACTTCTTAATCTGGTAAAGCGCGAGGCAAGTGAAACATGCTTCGGCAAATTTGCACGGGCAAAAAGCGTCACAGATTTCAGATGTAGGTTTTTAATGGTGTACCGTTAAGCTGCTTTGTCTGTTGCGGTGGCAATGCTCGCAGCCGTCGAATTTTACTAGGACTGGTGAGTTCGCTTCCGCAAATTCGAATAACAGCATTGTCTGAACCCGATTATCGACTTGATCTCCAAGCCAATATGTTCAGCAAAAACAACCACGATACGTACGCTGGGTGCACTGAATGCCTGGGTTAGGTAGAAAAACGAGGCTCCTTGGCCACACAATGATCCTACCTGCAAAACCTTTGCGAATGGAATGAAACGTTTTACGACAAAATCTTGCATTTTGTTGCTTATGTGCTCGAACCAAAGCCCTTACTAATCTACGTTCATATTTTTGCACATCATCATATTCCATTGTCAACTAGAGCAGTCATACCCCTGGCGGAAAAATTCTGGTGGAATACTTTCCTAACATTTCTGGGACCCCAGGATGCCTAGATGGGTCGCAAAAGTTTGGACTGATAATCTGAGCTCAGTTGCCCGCCTGTTTTAGTCCATCAGAGACAAGTAATAGTTTTCAACAACTCAATTCTGTTGTGCGAATACTGAGCGCCGTAGAAAACATGTATAGGTCTCCTTATTTAAATTGTGTAAGACGCTTACGTTCCTTTCCAATATATGCAAGTGTCTTTTACTTTTAAGTGTTTGTATCTGATTAATGTGAACGACGCCAGTCTCCTAGCACAGATCACATAGTCCCGAGGGGACGGCCGGAGAGGGAACCATCACCAATAACTGACGGATCCACCTACTCACCACCCGGGCTGGATCACCAGGAAGCTAGTGGTTTGTTGGATCCACAAGAGACCTATGACAACCCTGGGCGTGGCACTAGCGACTAGAAGTCAGCCAGTGCTGGAACACGATTGGTTGTTGGGGTTGCGTTGTTACCACATCCCGCAGCCCGTCTTTTAGCCAATCGTATGCAAATGGTCGTTTTGGCCTTTAAGACGTGGACGGTGGTAGGTTAGTCAGTCAGTGATGGAGAGCACAGGGTAATCATGAACTGAAAAACTACCGCCCGGTGTGCTTGACGACAGTGCTGTCCAATGTGTTCGAAAAGATTGTCAAGAAAGAGACCCGCGACCACCGATAGGGTCTCTTGGCCCTTTTGGCGTGTATCTATACAAGCCCTAGGGCTTCAGTGAGTCACCAACTTAATGTCGCTCGGGAGTCTTAGGTCGAGACACTGGGACTTTGAAATCCTGTGGGTATGACACTTTTCGACTTTGTCGAAGATCTTGACTGCGTCAATCACGCATACTTGCTTCATTTGCCCAAAGTATATAGAATCAATTACGATTCCCTAGATTGGATTGACGTCTGCGATCACCAACAGACAGTGCCTGAGAATGCCTCATGGGGCATTACGTTTCCGGAGGACCATTGTCTGTGGGGAGCCGCCAGGGAAGTGTTAGCCCCCCTTCTGTAATCCTCTTCCTTAATGATCTGGCGGCCAGCTTCACCTCCAAATGGCTAATTTCCTCGATGATCTGAAACTACGGAGAAAAACCTGTATATCTCAAGGTAGTACGGTTCTTCATCACGATACTGATGCGATTCACCATTTGGCAGTAAAATGGACTTCCCATTAATCTGTCTAAATGTAATCGATTAGTCGGATATGAAAGCGAAAAGAAAACATGATGCGCATCCGGATGTCAAGTGTTTCCCTGGGCTTTACGGCGCTGACTCCGTATAGAGTCAGGGGGGGCTTTTGGAATCCTCTTCCCATTTGGGCACATCGACAGCCATTCCTATCTTCAAAAGGGCTACGCGGACGTTGTGTGATAACCATTGTGGCATCAGCCTGGTAGCTGTGGCATCGAAGGTGCTCTCTGTCTTTATTCTTTGAAGACTGGCTGAAAACGGAGAGATCCGCGAATAACTGAGCTGGGTTCCGTCATGCAAGAGGATGCGTCGACCACATTTTCACTCTCTGACAGACTGGAACAGTGACGCTGATTCCAGTAACCAAAAGTTCATGTCTTCCTTGACTTGAAAGCTGCCTTTGACTCTGTGGACCGTCAGGCAATATGACATTGTCTGTGGAGTAAATTTGTTCCCAATAAATGCTTCACCCTCCTTGGTGTCCTGTACTCCAACTCCCGCGGACGTGTGAAGGTCTTGCCTGAATTCGCTACATCAAGTGGTGTCAGGTAAGACTGTCCTCATTCACCTTTGCTCTTCGACTTTATCAGTGTTACGATTTTGGAAGATTCACTACCAGCCTGTGGGATCGAAATGTTCTCATGGCATTCGCCCACAGATTTTCAGTACGCGGATGACATAGCTCTTCTTGAATATGGCGCCGTGGTAATGCAACCAACAATCTAAATAATTCAGCCTCATGCTTTGGCATGTGCTTCCCAACTACAAGATTGAGTGGGCTCGAACGCGAATCTCATGCTTGCAGATAGGCCGGTTTGTCTACCTGGGCGGCTGTATCAGTGGCAGCACCCTAGTCAAAGACGATATTTCCATCCGGCTTGAGAAGTCCAAAGCAGTTTTTATGAAACTACATCTCCTGTGGCGCAGACGTGACATCAGCCTTCCTATCAAAGGTCGAGTTTACAATGCTGTGGTGTCCTTGCCATTGTTATACGTGTCAGAAACCTGGCCGCTGCGTATTGAGGACGTTAGAAACTTTAAGTGTTTGACCATCGGTGTCGTTGGATAGAATCTAGTTGGGACGTCGGACCGGTAATGCTAAAGTACGTCGGATGGGTTTTAGGGGAATTAACTCGCCCACGATAGATGAACTTATCACACTCCATAGACTGCGCTGGCTTGGTCACGGACTGCATATGCCAGTCCACCGAATTACTCAAAGGGCCCTTTTGGGACAGCCACGTAGGGAATGAAAGCGAGCAAGAGGAGGTCGAGCACTGACTTGACCCTGACTGACGAAGCATAAAGGCCACCATGTTTATCATTGCCGTCTCCCTGGTTGGGGACCCTGAGACGGGACACATCAATAGTCGAAGACATTGGTAGACATGGCCCAGTCGTGCACTCAGTGGCGCGCATGCATTCAAGCTGTTGCACGCAATTGATGGCTTTTCCTCCCAATCTCCTCAGTGAAAAGCTTAGTAACGCGTTGTTTTGACATCACTTATATTAGCTACCGTCTTTAATGCGTAACAATCTACCCCTACCTGCCAAAATCATCGATGAACGGAAGTATGACGTCTATAACCACTGTGCAACAAGTAAGCGATGTTCACAGTTGAAGGTGATGCTGAGAGAGAGAAGAGGCCACATTTTCAGATCCGTAAAAAGGTATAGATGTGAGGTTTGGGTATGATCTCACCCAGTCTTTACACTTTGCAGGTGTGAAACCCCTACCAAAACATACGACAGAACTATTCAGGTTATCTGAAATGGATTGTACCTTTGAAGGATCTTGGTCAAGAGGAATAAAATAGCTCAGTGATTAGAGCACGAATTTATTGACTGGAAGGTTCGTAATTCAAACCCGACCTGTTCATCTCGACTTCTCGTGTCTAGGCTTGTGCAACCTGGCAGTATCCCAGACCTCGTGCTTGCTTCTAGTGGCATGGCAGCTAGGCGCCGAAGGGGTTTTACAGCTTAACGATTGTCCCTTTTTTCGTGGTGATCCTTGTAAATCGGGCGGATGATTACTCTTTTGCACATCGTCGGAGGAGTTGCGGGGACTTACAATGAGGGAAATAGTAGGGGGTATATTGGAGGAGTGGCCATCAGGATGCATTCTTTAAAAACTTTAAAAGGGATGAGAGCGCCGTCGTTGTCGGGGGAGCCGCCGGAATCACATAGTATGAACAGTTTCGCAATTTGTCTTATCGGAAGTACCGGTGATTCTAGGCCGATTAATGTGAGAATCGTATCGGGGATCGAGGAGCTTATATAAGGGTCCCGTGGACATAGTGTAATGTTTAGGTTATATCCTCGAGTGCATGGATGAGGACACTTTCGGACTTCCGTAGGGCCAGGAGGGACAGTCTCCTCTTCCGCGTGGACCTAGTGTACCGGAAGAAAACTTTGGAAAGTGTTGTGTCCGAGTTGGGAGTTGCGCTTCGGTTTGTTGTTTGTAGGGGTTGATTGCGCCAACACCGTCTCCGGCGAGCCTGGTAGGCCTCAGCATTTTTGTTACATATCCTAAACCACCGAGGCCAGACTGTCAATCTTTGGTTTAGTAACCTACAGATATGGCACGGGTACTTTTCCATCTGTTTGGACGAAGGGGTCAAAGTGACGATGAAATATCTGCAGGCTTCGGAGATTTGCAGTGATAGTGTTCAAGGTCTTTATACTCAAGCTGATGAAGAGTCATCCCGTTGACACATCTCGGGTGGTTTTGCATGCCAACATAGTTACCCCGATAGTAGGCAAAATACGGTGTCAAATACGGGAAGGGATTGTCAGTGGCAAAGGGGCTCCCAGAGAAGCGTGGTCATCCTTACATAGGGGAAAGGATATTGATTTTGTTGATGATATCATGTTCATTGGCCAGGATAACGCCAAGGGTTGAAGGGCGTTGGTGTATCCGAAATCTGCTGAGGTGTTGCCATTCTGACGACGGATATCTTTAGCATAGGGCCACATCGGAGTTGAGGACTGATGTGATGTATAAGGGAGATGTATAAGGGCTTCCAGTGTGTAGTAGGTACGGAAGAGCACGTGGTCGAGGAACGGGTGAAAGGAAGAAGGCCTTCGCTGCGGAGTTATCTATTTGAGAACGCCAACTGAACAGTTACAGACTATTGAACAGGGAAGCAAAACTCTCATTTGCATCTCGTTTACAAAACTGAATATCCCCCTTCTCCTTGAACGCGTCTTCCTGAACTTTCTCTGGATACTCATTGACTGCTACTCAACTGCAAGCAAATGCTACAAAGAGACTCCACAAATTCCATAAGAGATCTCACTTTTCAAGAGACGCAAAGCAGATTTACGAGAAGACGTGCTACTCACATGTCTCATCAGTAGTATCCACCGTTACACCATGTTAATGTAGTGAACTATTTTTTGTAACAAAGACATGCACAATTCCTAAAAGATTATCTTGCACGTGTACGCCGATAAAGATGGCATTGATACAACAAACAGTCCGAGGAATTCCAGTGAAGACCATTCAAATTATGCTGGCGGAAAATACGGTTCAGCGAAGGAAGAAGGCCTTCGCTGCGGAGTTATCTATTTGAGAACGCCAACTGAACAGTTACAGACTATTGAACAGGGAAGCAAAACTCTCATTTGCATCTCGTTTACAAAACTGAATATCCCCCTTCTCCTTGAACGCGACTTCCTGAACTTTCCTGGAGATTCATTGACTGCTACTCAACTGCAAGCAAATGCTACAAAGAGACTCCACAAATTCCATAAGAGATCTCACTTTTCAAGAGGCGCAAAGCGGATTTACGAGAAGACGTGCTACTCACATGCCTCATCAGTAGTATCCACCGTTACACGGGTAGTGCAGAAAAAAGAGTAATCCCGGGCTACTGGGTTCGGAAGTACGCTCGTAATTGACAGTGCTTGGTGTGGTCCGGGTTGGGCCAAGGAGGCAACCAGCAGCATCAACCATGTGGAACTGGACATAAGTGATGGTGAAGGTCGGGGTGCGTGGATGTTTTGGGTGGTTTGTTGTGAGCCAGGACGGGCATCGGCGCGTGAGAATACTTGCTTCTATTTTTGGGATCTCACATTGCGAGATGTGGACTAGAGTACGTCGGTGGCTAATGGAAACTAGGTGTTCTTCAATGACACTGGTGATGTCACCGTGGAGTTCTAGAGGTAGAGAAGTAAATCCGGGTGCTTTAGCCCTCGTAGGACCTAGCCATCAGTGACCGCACCAGCGTGGGACTGCGGGGTGAGGAGTTTCAGGAATCAGAGGCAGCACATCTTGATCGGCCGAGCGTTCTGTTGTCGTTTTTCGCGGTGGCATAATGATAACCCGTGAGAAGCACTGGACAGACAGTTGAAATCGGTCCGCATGGATAGGTGGCTACTAGCCTTAAGAGATGGTAATAGGAGAATGGACGGGTACCGTCACCTTGACTGAAAGTGGAAAGGAACCTTCAGGATGATACAGGGAGGTCAGTTTGGATTTTGACGCCTTGGAGTTGCTAGCAAACCTGTTAGTGAACCTGTAGTACAGCGGTCCTTTTGTGTGTGTGGGAGGTAGTGAGGAGTGGACGTTGGACTGTGGCATCTTCCCTGAAAAAACAGTTCGTGGACTCATTACTGACGTCAGTACAATATATACTGGCGCTTAATTGCCATACAACCGTGTGTAAAGAAGGTCCTAGTAAAGAGTTCAAAGAAAAGGGAGAGAGTAGGTACTTAGTGCGGAGAAGTCCTGTGTCTTCAGTGAAAACGACCAAGAACAAGGTACCTGCACCTTCACACAACATCAAAATAAGCACATGGTGCGTCATGTCAAAGTAAAGTGATACTAGCCGGATTGACTCGGCATCCTTCGCAAATCTCAACTATGTAAGTCCATCGAGCAACGACAGGTGAACTTTAGTCAAGTGGTCCAGTTTGCCTAGCGTTCACGCCACTAGAATCGGTTTCGTGGCATGTCTTTCTGGAGTTCCTATCACGTGGGTCCCAGCCGGGAAGGTACGAAGATTTCACGGAACTTAGTCTGATTATAGCCATCTTCATTCCATATTGCTAATTTATGACCCGTTGTTGCGAGTTGAGTGGTTCCAGGTCGAGATTAGAAGGAAGACAGAATAGGAGAGTGTAATGTACGCTCTAATTGTCTAATAGCGATAGTACATGAGCTGAAATTATATAGTAAGAATTACCAGCACGAAACCTGTCCCCTGTGAACCTTTTTTTATTTTCTTTCGCCAACAGTGGCTTGGAACAGAAAGCGACGCTTCCTTGGGTAGATGATGGTTGGATACACGTAGTACGTTTGTCAACCACATTAACCTGATGGGTCTAACCTGTTCATCTTACAATTCTGATTCGTTATCAGGTCTCCGTTTACTCACCACTTCGTTGCGTACACATTTCAGCCGGCTATGCTACGGGTACACTGATGTTCGGAAGTTTGAAGCCTCGTCTCGGCTCGGAGGGGCCAAGTCTTGCAACCATAAAATAAGACCGCTCTTACACTTGCCTTGTACACATAACCCTTGGCTCCATCAAAGTTTGATTCTGTCACCATAAGTGGCCCGAGTTGGCGAACGCTGTTCGTACCGTGCTTATCCGGGCACTGATTTCTTCTGATATATTACAGTTACAGCTTATGCAGATGTCATAATATGCGATTACCAAACAAGTTCTTCATTCTGAAGTCGCTGAGGAGCATAAGAAGATGCACAATCCTAAAGGCTGACTTGACATGTTGAAGCTGCAAAACGTATGCCAACCCACACTCTCCTGGTGCTTGTTTCCCAGCAGAAGTTAGGATGTATAGGTGGTTGAGACTTGCACACGATGATATCCTGCCAACATTTACGTTCCCTCATTTAACCACAAAGGAAGTCGAAATTATAGCCTTGAGGCTGTACATTTGTGAGAGATTATCGCTTGTTGGTTGTCTTGTCTTGTTGTTATCTTATCTAAACGTGAGTTCGACGCCTAGAATTGTGGGCACTTTATGATACGACTGAGAAAATCCTGGTAAGGAACAATCTTGATGAACTCTTCCTCCGACTGGAGGTATGTGAATAAAGGGAACCGCAAAATCGCTCGCATCTGGTCAAAAATATCTAGACGAACCAATCCGTCCACAGAGTCCAAGGCCCCTTTAAAGTCGAGACAAACTGTTGTTGTTGGTCGGCGGTATGTGTAGCGCTGCTCAATGCAGCCCTAACCGGGCAGAAATCCCGCCTGATGCTCTTGGGCTTACGTTCCACGTGGTGAAAATAGGCATCGCAGTCTAAGGGAGGTCAGTGGATGTGTTTCCAGGCGCGTGGAACTAATACCTTTATGCTTGAGACGGTCGGCTCGGGCAACTTTTCTGAAAATGCATACGATCACCGATCGGCCCAATTATCTGAAGCGTGCCAAACACGTAACAACAACCTGGTAAAGGTGAAGTCAAAGAGTTGTTCCTTGTCGTTGAACAGTGATGGGAGAAATTCATCTGGCCCAGCAGCCAGGTGATGCTCCAAGGCGGAAAAGCATACTGGTACACCAGAAACTGATGGGGCGTCCAGACTCAGTGACCACTGCTCAGATTGTGCGGATCAAATGAATGACGTAGGTACTGGAGCAGATACATGACCTAAGAACTGAACTGAAGCGGTTGATGTTTACGACATGCTGTCAAGTTAATATCCCGCAAATGCTAGTGGTAGCGCTGTGCATTGATTGTCTGACGTACGGCTACTTGTTCTCAAAGACGGAAGTTGTGGCTGGCCTTGTGTTGGGAAAGTCCCATGAAGGATGGCTTGAGGAGCTTTTGACACCAAGAGGCTTAAGTCAACTTTGCTGACAGACATCTTTGCATGCGCGATGGCATAGTTGGAGTCTATGCAGGTAATCTAGCATGCTCGGCAGCCTTTTACAGAACCCCATCAGCGGTAGCTGTCCGTAGCATGGTCGGTTTGTTTCCAACATTGGTGTGTATTTGGTGGAGCGCCTAGTTGGTAGGTGCCGCTTTTGTGTGGAAAGTTCAAGCTGGTTAGACTCAGCGTTCACGGTTACGAGACATTATTTCCATTTTTGTGTGAGTCACAGTCATGCAGACTGCCGAGAGTATCTTCTTGTGAACCCAGTCTACTCACTCGTACGTCGAAATCCACGCCTAGGACAACAATGTCCGAACTCAGAGCTTTCTGTAGCGGGCTTGTCCACCGATGTATCTGGACTGTAGTCTGTCAGTGCCTAAGCTGAGTTTGAGGTAGTTCAGCGGTTAAAGCGCAAACCTACTGACCGTTCGTGGTTCGAACTCAGCCACCGCATCTAGTATGCTCTTTCTAGGCTTGGGCAGCCTGACAGTGCCTCAGCTTTCGCGCTTCCTTCGGGCGACATGGTAACTAGGTGTCGAAAAGGTATCACGGTTGAACAATTATTATTATTATTAATTATTGCGATTTCAATATAAATCTTTAGATGGGGTTACAGGTTGGTTTTTGATAGACACTATCATCAGTAATTCATACTGGTACTTAATCGTCGTAGACAGACAAGAAACATCCATGTCGGTTCCTCCCAAAGTTTGAGCAAGAGTGACTTGTTACCCAGTCTTTTGGAGTGTTCGAACGTTGGAGGTCATTTGGAGTAGATACTGGTTAGTTACTCATAAAACTAGTTTCCCGCCGAATCAGTGCTACGGTCGAAAAAACTACATGAGATTATACGAAGAAACTACAAACGGATATTGCTTCAGCCGATGTAAGTTTTATGGAAGTTGATGACGAACAAACTGCACAGAGACAGGTGTTCACGCGGTGGCTGTCTACGGCAGCCAAGCGTCAACGTTGGACACTGATGTCATGCTGTCCATGATGATGATCATCACGCGGCTCACTGAAATAAGGAAGTCCCAGCTCGAGCGTGGAGAGCTTTACTGACGCTGCCTCAGCTCACCGTGGTAGCTGCAGAATTGCCCGAAGTTGGTAAATGATAGTAATAGATAACGCAGATCCGCAGGTGCGATCATCTTACGTGAATCATGTATTCCAGTTTTTGGTAGCGTCAGTAGTGCAGCTCATTAGACTAGTTGCTTGAGGGCTTGAATTTAAAAACGCTGCAGCGAAAACAGGTGAACGAGATCTGGAAAGCGGACACCAACTAGTAGGTGTGGTGGCGCACTGGTCAGCACCTTGGTTGAGAGACTGACATACATATAGCTGGGGTCTATATCAGAGTATCCATCAAAAGTAGGAGTTAACTGACAGTACTGAAGAGCGGTGTGATTATATGCAGTGGCCTGTTTCTGCCCGACCGTCCTGCTGTATTCAGCAGGCAAGGTTGTCAGCATCACGAAGTGACCGATATGGCGTGGAAGTATTGTTTTGTTTTGAGCAGTTGCTTAATCAAGTACTGGGACCCCGAGCACAGTCTAGTCCAACTGATGCCAAACTTACGGGCCGAGTAAATAGGAGATCCATACGATCGTAAAAAACTGAAGAATTGATGACTCTCTACAAAATCCGTGGCCCAAGCTGAGGTCTGTGAGCTTTTTTTCAGCGTGTTTTGAACCATTTTACAGTTTGGATAGCTGAATCTCTTCCGTGAAATCGGTCTCCCTCAGTTTTACTGCCGATCCCCGAAGTAGGTGATTAGACGGTGTGTGATAATTATAGCAGAATCAGCTCTATTGACTTTTCTGCTGACGTTTTTCTGTAGCAAGTGCTAGACACGCAATGTCGAACCAAGAGGGTTCCCAGCCCCCGACTCAGGAGGCAAGGAATCTTCCTCGCTTCCGCCCATTGACCATTGGTATGAGGACTGCGGGCGTGAGATCGACAACCTTTAGTATAACTTGTGGGGGGGGCGGGACAAAACGTCATACTACCCTGAGATCCAGTCTTTTCGCGACGACTGTCGTTAAGGGAATGTAATCCATGCTTGTTGGATCGACGGCATACTTCCCAGGTGGCAAAACAGAAAGAATGATTGTACCTGTTCCCTTAATAGGCGAAGATTTGACCAGTATGGCAGATCTGTGCTCTACGAGTTTATATCCCCTTGGGATGGTATCCAGGATGTCCATTGCACCTGTGGTTCAAGTCTGCAATAGATCACTAGTTGTCTTATTTGTATCGGGATGAAGGGGCCTCGATTTCGAACCCCTTTTCGGCGTCACGTCGGGCGCCTCGTAAGTCTTTAAGTAGTTTAAAATGAGACGTAAAATAGTCTGTCAACTCAGGCAAGGTGCTGGAATTCACACTTGCTTTTCAATTTTACGGAACTACCTGCGCAACGAGAAGTCTTTGAATAGGAGGCAGCGTTATTAACAAGTTTTTTTTGGAAAACTCCCGGAGGAGTACGACTTAGTCGGGCTAGACCAGTACCCACACTACACAATCCCCATCATACAGAGGCATCTTTTTCGATGTGCTGCAGACAGCCAACATATAAGAAGACATTCGTGGTCGAACGTTTAGAGCCTTCGGAATGGAACAGCTAGGTCTAACAGTCAGAAAGCAAGGTAGTTATTGTGGTTGCTTTGTAAACACGACCCTTAAACTCCAGTGAACTTCCTGTCAAATGTCAACGCTGACGTGAATTGATGTGTTTCTCATACCTTGGAAGTGCATGCGTCCATCACGGTGCGTTTGCAGCTTATGCAGTTGTCAACACCCATAGGCTGTTCAAAGCTCTTCACCGAAATTCCAGAGAGTTTCTAAAGCCGAAGTATGAAATGAGAGGAATCGCAACTGGCAAATCACTAAGTGAGACCCTAGTGATCACCAACCATTGCTTAGTACCTGTGCTTTCAAAAATCATTGTAGACGAAATTTATAGAGACCAGCCATACATAAACTTGTTGGTCAAGTAAGAAGTTTTCATCTCCCAGGCCCATTTCTTTTTTTGGAATTAAGCGGCCAGTAGGTTCTTGATTCTGTTGTATAGAACGGAGGGTTTGCGTTTCTTTAGCATCCTGTTGTGTCTTTCCGGGTCGTAACCATTAAATTCCCTTCATCTATGTTATCCCGATTGTTTGGAATTCGAGCGTGGCATTGAAGTGATTCACCTTCACTATGTGCTTCAAAAGTTCATTCCACTCCTATGGTGTTTGTCTCGACAATCGGTACATATGAGGCGGACCATACATATGTAGGATCTCTGCACAGGTATCCCGTAGTCCGTTGGGCATGTGCCAGTGGGAGAACTATAACAGTTCCCTGTAATGTTTCTGCTCCACTGTTTTAGAACAGTGGATCAACACTGATGTTAGTTTCATAACCTCAATCTTTTTAGCCATGGGGTTTTACTACAAATGCAGATATTTGTGTTATTGCACAGTTAATCGCTTTGTATCCAACCTCCGTAGGGTGAACGAGAATTGCTCTGACCAACACCTGCGTAGGCTGGATTCATTGCGACCCCAGTCAGTGCACACCGTTATCTACTAGGCTTGAATCGTAGGCTGTGACATCCAACGTCAACGATAATGCGAACAAAACCTGGACGTGGATACTGATCGCTGTTATTTTGAGTGGAAATTCTTAGAGGTCACGCTTCTGCTTGTATGTTTTTCGAATCCAAAAGCACATCTGTATACCAGTCCGGTGGACAACACTGGCCCAATGAACACTGTGTACATATTGTATTTTTGCTCTTACATAGTTGTAAATAATGCTTTGTAGGGCGCATGTATGAACACATGCGGTCCATATGCTGATGAGAAGACATAACCAAATCTTCCGTAGGTTACCGTGACCCACGAAACAATTTATTGCGACTTATCCACTTCAGAGGAATGTTCTTCATAAATGTAACTTACAGTACAATTCTTGTCTTATCTTCAGGTCAGGTACCCCTTTTTAGAGTTCCTTCAAAGAAAGACATATCGAAGCACATTTAAGGCTGTTGATCAAACTGTCTAGGATACCCGCGAAATACGCCAACTTTGGCCACACTTTTCCCGTAAGGGTAGAACAGCCACAAAATACTTTCAAGAACACAGGTTGACGAACATTAATGACTTGAAGATCTCATCATCAGTTTATTATGTAGGCGTATTAGATACATATTTGTCTAATGAGGCGGTCGGGATATCACATTCTTTTTCGACCCTCTGAAGCGTCGGTGGCGCACAATCCACTTACTGTTTGGTAGAGTAGTGCATATTGTTCGGTTGTTGCGGGTCACGTGACGATTTGATTTGATTCAGCTTGGTGATGGTGATGCAGCTGCGAGCGGGTTGTTGGTACACATTATTAGATGCCAACATTGGAGATAGTCGGCGTGTATCGTTCGCTGTTTTGGAAACGGATGCTTGTAGCACAAGATTCAACACCGCTTCAGCTAAAATAGTCCAGTGTACCTTCCATCGACAAGAAAATAGCCACGGAATTCCCGCGAATTTCTTGGTCCAATCATCCTCCTGAGTTAATAAGCGAACGAAGAAGTCGTCATCCACCTGGATAACACCATAAGGAGCCCTAAGTAGATAAACGAGGCTTTGTAGAAGTAACTATAAATAAGTTCAAGCACAAAGCTGCGCGCAAGCTGCCCTACCCTTCGACTACTGCTAAACGGGATACCTGGTGGTAGTCGGTCAAGGACATCTGAAGTGCGTTCACCTCTGGCGTTCAGACAATCTGGATAGATGAAGCTTTACGCGACCCGTGAATAGATCTGACGGAACCAATCCTAGTAGACTTCTCAATAAAACCATTGATCTATTTCATATTGGCTGGTCAAGCTTTTGAAATAAGTTAGATTCAGAATGTCCACTTCATAGCCTCCGGAACACGTATGACTGTGTACTGACCATCAGTGTATGGGGCAAGGTAGTGCCTTCAGTGAGGTTTCAGTGAGGCAATTGATATTATGCTTGATCTGATAAAACCTACCAGTAGGACTCCTAAGAGACGGTTCGTGTAAACTCACTACCGTTTGAAGTCGATCTTCTATTGTCAAATGAAGCTGATTTTAAGATAACTCCAAGTTATTGTTATTGAGATGTTCTACACTCACGTCCGTTTCACATTTGAGTGATTGTTTGGTCGCAGAAACGATAGGACAGCAAGTGTCGTTCCCCTTTTCTCTTGATATCAGCTGATAAACATCACACTTTGTGTCACTTCACTTTGGATTCATCGATTTGATGGATTTCTTTTGCGGTCACTTTTTGTTTACAGCACCAAACAATCAGGAAAGGCTATGAGGCTGGTCACAAACGACCGATCAGACAGCCGAATTCAGTGATTGAGCGTCACTGCGTAAGACACACACCACCGATGCCTCTCATATTTGGCCACCATTAGATAATATGGTTTCGGTGGGCACGGAGTTCTACACAACTTCACTCAAGATTCATTGTCCTATCATTTCGACTAAGGAGCCACGATGCTATTCATATAACATCTCTCTCATGTCATTCTCTCCCAGTCGCTAAATAAAAATAATAATAGTCGATGAGCTGTAACACCCTTCCGGTGCCTAGCTGCCATGTCACATGATGGAACCACGAGAGTTGCCCAGGTTGCCCAAGCCCAGATAAGAGCAGTCGAGAGACGGAGGTCGGGTTCGAAACACGAATCTTCGGGTCAGTAAATCGCACTTTGACCACTGAGCCCCTCGAGCCTCCGGTCTCCCGGTCCCTAGCACTGACAGTAGTGTTCTGTAAATTCATCCATTTGTGTATACTTATTATATTCGAAACAGTCGTACCGAATTTTCAAAGCAGTGGCTATGTTGAAAGCAGTCAAAGTGAAGCGAACCTCGATCTTTCGGTCACTTATCCGAAGGTTCCATCTACTAAGCCAAATGGGCGAGAATTCGCATGTATAAGAAACTCATACTAGTTCATATCTTGGCTACGTTCTTCACTATCGCGAAACTGATGCGCCAACTTGCACATGTTCCAGTTGCTGCAAATGGCCTGAGGGTAATTTGTTAAGTATCCTCACGCAAGCCTTCTGGGGTCATCATCAGTTGGAAAGATTCACTATCCACCCAGGATGGATTTTTGAATTTTTTCCCGCACGTTTATGAGTGTACTGCTTAGTCCTACACACGACTTGTTCAAACACTTGTGTTTACCCTGTCCACCTCTTATGTTTCAAGGCCATCCTCCACTTGATATGCTGAACCCTAATCTTTTCTTTGGTGTAATTTTGCTGCGAACACTGCGAATCCCCCCTGAGTGAATGGAAGACTTCAGAACTTGACTGCATGAATGTCTGGTATATTCACTGGCGTAGTGAACATCTAGGGTCACCTCAGATCGTTTGCTGTACAGTATGAGAGCGACTTAGACTCAGTTTGAGACAATCTCCGAAGGTACCTAATTTATCCTATTCTATAGAGTTATTGATGCCTCACCATTTTTTGTTCGCGTTTATGCGTAGCGAATGAAAGTCTACAGGACACCACAGTGTGAGACAACCTACACAATTTGCTTTCCAAGGTTTCTTCGGAAGGCGTTTTGTCAATCACGTGTCACCTTCCGGTTCCACCATCACGTGTGGATTGGATTCTCGCCACCTGTCAGTTAAGCTGTCGCAACCCGGTATTCTTATTGATTTGCTCCTTAACGGATTAGATTTGTTTTGCCCACAGTGGATAATTCACTTACCACGCCTGTCCTTTTTTGGTTGATTTATTCACACTGGGTTCGAAGTTTACGTTTTTGCTCGCTGGAATGTGTTGCAAACACACCTCGCTCCGTTAAACGGGTTGGTTGAGGGCGGGAGTATTTACCACCAGATAATGTTGGTGTGTTGGGATTCAATTCTTGCATAGTTTGGGCGGTGCAACTAGTGACGGCACCGAAAGTGACGTCCTGAATATAAAGCCAAGAGAAAGTCACTACAATCGCCCAAATGAGTTCCTCAAAAGATCACTCACTGATTGATTGTTTCCAGTTGAATTGGTGGTTGTGATTCATATCAAATCAACTGTCCTTCACCATGTATGAAGTTATTTCACGTCTGTTGCTGGGCGCAGAACGGAATGTCACTTTTCAGACTGCCTAAATAATTGGTTGTATTAAGTGTTGAACTGTTCCTTAGCTCAGTTTTGATGACTTGAATTGTTTTTCTGTTCACGCGCATTGGTGTCCTACCAGACTATTCAATACATTATTCTCGATTGTAGATCAGTCGACATTCAAAGTTCTAGAGCTTCTTTTTGAAACAACATGCGTACAGGTTATCCGACCTGAAGCTGACAACCAATTTGAAAGCGCCTATGGGGGTCGAGCCCATGTCTTTGAAATTGTAGTCCACAGTATTATCCGTCCGAGAGTTCATGATTTTACGAGCCACTTGGTCGAATCGCTTTAACTTCCTCCCTAAATTCGGTTCTTCCATAACACTGGAGCCAACTCGCAACTGTCTCAAGTTTCCTTCCATTTGTCATGTGAAACTAAATCCCCGATCTCTTCCATTGGATTTAATTCAAATTGTTCGGCTTTTAAGTTTGCCTCAGACGTCCTGTGAGTGTTTGGAAATAAGAAACCTCTTTGCGTGCTCAAAACCCGCCGTTCTACAACCGCGCGGCGTTGCGGCTTGTGGCAAAACCAGAGCTGTCCGGTAGTGTGGGGTAATAAATTCAGTTATTTTCCCTGCTACTGATTCCTATTCAGCGACTGTCCACTTCCAGGTTCATTCTGGCCATGCTTATAGCCTTCGACTTAGGTTTGCTGTAGGTCGCTGGGGCTGCTTCAGTTACATTTTCATTGGTGTGGCTTAGATTTGAAAACTTGGATTGCTGATCATCGTCTCACTCCACACCTGACATCTAGGTTGGTGAAGGATGATTTGGATTTTTCTGGGTCGAACGGTCGCCATGCGTCAGATTAAAATCACAGCTGGACTGTTTGCTTCGCGTATACGAAGGACTCCTGCGTGTAGTCACGTTTGGTTGTCTACCTCTTACAGGGAAGCAGTAAATACTTAGGGTTAAGTGTGATCGGAATGATCTTCCTGCGTCGATCGGCGATAGTGCAGTCCGATCCACATGAGCTCAAGACTTGCCACTGAACTTACCTGACAAATTATCTAAAGTTGTTGACTGTACTGTACGCCGTTGCTCTGCAGACTGCTGTTGAAGGAGCAAAGTACATTCTGTACCGCGCTTCACAATGCCCAATCGCCTCTCCTCTCCTTATAGCCTCCAGCTCTCTGGCTGCAGCCTCATCGGATGTGCACGGTTGTTGATAAGATGCCTTGTTTGTGCAATATCATCAGTATTTTCCTCTCCTCCTCGGTTTTAGATGAATTATGAGCAGTTCGGCGCCACTGATTGAGCAGGAAATCCTCGAATCGATTCGACCGACTTTGACGGAATTACTTACTATCTGGGATTATGTGGGTAAGTTCTACTGGTAAATTCCATAATGCCTGCAATCACGCGTTGGTTTCCGCCAAGCCAGCCACACTGGATTCGAGTGGTTGAGTGAATAACCTTGTCTTACTTAGCATTTATAGTTGTAGAAGTTCGTCCTCCTTATATACTTCATACCTCCCACTGTTTAGATCGCGTTATTTTTTATTTTGACAGTGTAACTTTTTGTAAAGGACGCGCTGGGAGGCGAGGAAAATCGAACCATTTTCCCCGCTTCTTTTGTGTAATTGTTCTCCTCCAGCGTAGCTGGTGATGTTAGTTTAGAAAGTCGTTCCCAAAGTTGAGCTTCTGTAGAGCTGTTTTGCTCTGAGGACCGATCTCTCGTTTGAAGTGGACGTGAAGAACGTATGTGATTAGTGATTTCCACAGAAAACGAATCTACCTTGATATCTCACCCATT
Organism: Clonorchis sinensis; assembly: GCA_003604175.2. Classification (NCBI taxonomy): domain Eukaryota; kingdom Metazoa; phylum Platyhelminthes; class Trematoda; order Opisthorchiida; family Opisthorchiidae; genus Clonorchis; species Clonorchis sinensis. Next base: position 16,567,499 of record CM030374.1, read on the forward strand.
GAATAGATACGAATCGACCAGTCGGTGGAAACCCATCAGTGTGACACCGGGTAGTCTAAAACAAACAGGAGTTTCTGCGACTTTTCTTCAGACTTTTCATCAGACGAGTGCCTTCTTTACGCAAGCATTAATCATGACGAATCTGACTCTATCTAAAGGTTAATAGGCATTCTCTGCTTGAGTCAACCAAGTCCCTTCACTCCCAACACGTTGACTGATCAGCTATTTCATCCTGTTCTTGCTTGTTAGTTGGCATATTTAGTAACTCAATCAACCGAGCATTAAGACAGTACAACGGATCTCAGCATTTGATTTTCTTGTCAGCTGTGTGCAGCAATCAACTTATGAAATATTAACTTATTCTGCCATGATTGCTTGACATGGCGCGCACTTTGATACGGTTTCCGCAAACCGTGGTTTACTGCTGGTTGATTTTAAGGACGCTAAGGACCCTAAGGACCCCGCTAAGTTTTTCACTGGATAACAACCTAATTGATGGCGAGGTTTGTATAATCCACAGCCTTGACTTGACTTGACTTATAATTAGGCCAAAACAGTTACGCTCGTTATGGAAGTTAGGAGGTTTCCTAATGCAGTCAACTGCAATAACAGATCAGATCACGTGACCTGCAAGATCGATGCGGATCTCCGTGTTTTGGCCATTGCTATTCCTATGTCCTCGTTATATGAGACAAAGGAGATGTGGCTATTCGATCTGGACTAGTGAAAAACCTCTGAAGAATAAGCATACTCTTTGAAGATTTTTGAACAATGGAATTTTTGCATTCACCCTTTAGGGGGAATAATCCCCCAGGTCGAAAGGGGAGAAGTACCCCAAATGGTCGTTTTAATTCGCGAGGACATATGGTAAAATGATGCTGCAGTTGCCAGTAACGGACATTTACCACTTGACTGAGCTGTTGATTCCTCTATGATCGTTGCGCCATGCCTGCCGAAACATGTGCCCTGTCCTTATCCATATTATGGTAACGGTGCTGATGACTGAGACGACTTTTGGGGTACAGGTTCGCCGTCTTTGTTCACTGGTCAAGCGAATCGATGGATCCGTTTGCGCCTACTGTCCGAGGCTTGGCCCAGCTGTGCGCACGGGTGACGACCTAGACAACCCAAGTAACATTTTAGAATGGCATCTGACGTTGTCAGAAAACACAAGCCATGACCGATTAGTGTTGAAAGTGGTAATCGTAAACTAACCGATGATCGCATCTTCCCCTAAACCAATGGGACAGTTAATCGTCGGTTAGTTGAAGAAAACGTGTATCGCCAAACTTCTGACCGCTGTCATGGTTGGTTAGATCATGTGACGCCGTCAGTTCAGTCACTAGTACCTGCACATCTGTCCACCCACTAGACCATATACAGGCTCATGCGTTGTGAGAACTTTACTGCGCGGAGCAGTTGACTGGCAGTGGTTTGGTTTATTTGTTTCGGTTGTGGGATCAGTCTATTAGTGGGAAAATGAGGGCAGCTGCGTTGAGTGCAAACGGCACAATCTTCCCCGTTATTGTTCGTTTGACTGGCAATATAATGAGAGGTAAGGAAAACGGCATGGTTGAATTCCAAAAAGGCAGGATTCTGCTGGTGAAATTGCGCGTCCACTGACTAGCTTCTTTCGCGAAATAAACGATAGATTATGCAAGTGGTCCATAACAGCGCGTCGAAAAAATGACCAATTACTGGGAATATTTTGGACAGAAAAACCCTCATAACTGATCAATGAACTCGGATTTGTAGGGTTCATATCAAGCAACGATTTGCTGCTTATCCGTCGGAAATGGGCAAAAACTCATTTGGTCAACTCGCTTGGGGGAAATCCCCGGGAGCAGCTGCCTCAACTGCTATTGGTAGGTGGCTGCAACTTTCCGTAGCGTGTGTTTAACTTATCCTGTGTTTCATTGAGGTAATTTCTATCTTTCACTGTCTTTGGTTTATGGCGAGTCCGACACACCGATCTGTTACAGGTTATCACAGCTCGTGATCGACAACCAAAAGTGAGGCTGGCACAGTTGTCGCTTCACCAATGTTTCGGTGGCGCGCACCGTAGGCGCGTAATGGGTCTCTTGTATCGGTGTCCACTTTCGGGTTATCGGCGCTGTAACGAGCGTTCATACAGCCCCGGGCTTCAGGTAACAAATCAAGGCCAGATCCAGTGACAGGGCACTATAGAAATTCGTCAGTCTCGCATATCGCCGCTCTTTTGGAAAAGGGGGTAATTTTATCATGAGAGCGGTTATCCGATCCATGTCGCATCTATCTAGTCGAAATTCGACTTGCTGCGTGCAGACGTTTGCCCCACTTGTCCCGACGAAACTCCCAACAGGATAGTTGGGAACAATTTTGCAGCGACGTCAATAAACCTAAAACCGCGATAGTTTTCGCATTCGGTTTAATAAGAATTCTTAGGAATTGACCCTTGTCTTACTTCAGGACGGCAAATGGTAGTCTGCGTAGGTCGTCCGTGAGCGAGTTCCAGCGCCGCTGATTTGTGGAACGATGTCATCTTTCTAAGGGCCAGAATTGCATATTATAAATAGTCTTTGGTTGATATCTTACAATTCACACCATACAGTATTGCTGCGACTGATCTTTGGAGCCTTCTGACTCCGCCTCAGATCAATTCGCCGCACTGTTGCATTCCAGGGGCAATGCCGTTTATCGACTGTCTCTTATCCGTCGCTGTTTTGTATGGTACTACGTAGCCTGCTTGATGTTTGAGATCAATACATTTGGCTTTGCGCTATTTCAGTATTACTGTTTTGGCTGTGGTTAGTCTACTTTTCGATGGTATACCGAGCGAAGCCGCCAAACTAAGTAGGCTACGAATGATGCTCTTGTCTGCGCACAGTGACAACTTAGACAGTCGTTGCGTATTCTGACGCACTGGTGCCATGAAAAACATGATGTACCAGGCGCACATACGTAATACGCATACGTGGAAGACTATCCAGTTATCCTCTTCTGGCCCAAAAGCGGTCACTTCTGCATGGTAATCTCTCTAGAAGACAACTTAAATGCTATTGGTCAGCTTGGAATTGATTGCTCCCTCTAGGGACGTTCGCTTTGTTTCCCCGTCTTCTTGCAGTACTGTTTCTGTCCACCGAATCTCTATCTAATAATCCCATCTCCCTTTGAATCGTAAGCTAACCACAATAAGAATGGTGCTCGTCCCTCCGAATGGTTCTCCCCTCTTTACTACGAATCGTTTACCGTAATTATCGAACTGACTGGTTCCTCATGATTATCTGTTCACTTTACCCATACTTTCTTTATTTCAGGCTATAATGAAACAGAACGCTCAGATCACTTACACACGGCAATTCGGAAACTACGCGGAACCTTGGAAGAGGTGGTCACCGAAGAAAATACTGCTCGTCTGGAAACGGAACACCAAGTAGAACGAAAACGCAGAGAGGTTTCCGATCTGTGCCAACAGTTGCGACTACCCGCTTTCTTGCCGGACAGAGGCCTCTCTGCGAATGACCTTCTAAAAGTAGGTTATGTTTGTGCGTTTTGAGGGAGTTTTCCCAACTTGCTCAACCTATCACTCATGGGGTTCTTTTTGTGAATGTAATACTTATCCGCCTTCTTTCACACAACGTTCCTTACCAACTTTATGTTTAATGTCTTATGATGGAGAATGAAACTTTTCCGATGGTGTTCACCATCATGGACAGTGATCAGCGGCAAGGTCGTAACACTTTTGTTCCAGAGTCTGGTTCCACAGATGATCCAGAAGCTCAGCTCCTATCCTAATTTTTAGAAGCTACATTTTTAACCATCCTTCATCCTGAGCGGGACAGATGAAGTAAGCTGGAAATACACTTCGTTACCAAATTCCTTCCCGTTATCCGAACTTTCGCTATCCATTAATGTTTGCTGTCTCTTATACCCAAGGCGCTTAGCCATTTTATGCACGAGTACTTTTTTTACACCACCAGTCGTTTGATACTGTTTTAATCTTTCTAGTATCCACGGGACTGACAGCCGCACCGAAAATATCCCGTGTGGGTGTGTTGTAATGCCCGAACAGATGATTCCAGCATAACTTCCACACTTTTTCAATCATTCTTTTGGTTTCCTCCTGGTATCAACTTGACTGTGGTTCAGCCCTCGTATGGAGCTACGCGCCGAAAGGATAAAATAACTTCTTAGTTCCATTTTTGAATAAGTTACCAACTGCACAACCTTCTCGTCTCTTGATGTCAACTTATACCGGAAGCTATTGTGAGTCATGTGTGTCCCGACTCCGCGGAGGTCACAACACGCAAACAAGGAACACTGTTCCGCGGCGCAACTTGCTACATATGACCGGTTCTCCTCAACAGTACACCATCAGAATCACAAATTAGCAAACGCATCATGGATCTTCGGTATTCTCACAATGACCCCTCCCCCATACAAGAAAACAGTCCGCGCTGTGACTTGATATACGCAAACTTTTGGAATCATCACCATCGCTCATTAAAATCTTAGGTGACGAAACTTAGAAAACGCCATGCGGGCGCCATCATCCGTACTATGCACACGTTTTGATTGGGGCAAGTGCTTAACACCCGATAGTTGCTCGTTCTAAAATTTCGCGCACTGCGGATGACTGATCACTTAATCTAAGAATCTCCGGGCTTCTTTCTAATCGCGATATTGATCAGTGTTTCTTGAGCTTGTCAATTCATCACCCCGTTATCGCCCGCTTCATCATTCTTTATTCCTTGTGGACAATTGCGTGTAATTCATAATGACGTAAGATACTGTACTGCTACATCCAAGAGAGGTCACTCTACTTAACAGTACACATCAAGGTTACCTATCAGACGCAACCGGTTGCGAGATACCTCCGAACAGAAGTCATTTCCTCCTGGACAGGCTCAAATCTTCCTTTGTCTATCTTTTTAATGGATGAAGGTTAGTGGCACGGGATAACATTATCTAAAAGCATTAACTAATCCTTCGACTGGATTTGGTAGATGGATACACTCAGGAAAGCCCTGAGGTACCCAAGTTTGGAGATTTGATGTCCGTTCAATCACATAGGAGAAAGCTTTCTGACTGCACCGAAGACCTTATTCGCTAATTACAGTGTTTCCAATGCAGTGAACAAAAGTCCGTCTTTTTCTACAATTCAAGTTAACATCCGTAAGCCTTGAGATGACCTTTTGAGCATCGGTCTCATAATATTTCGTTTTCAACGGAACACAGAACTGATAAGCAATTCAGTCATAAGAGTCCTATCAAGTCACGCTGTGAGCAAGCGGACTACGTAAACTAGCACTGGCTACAAATACAGAAAAGCCTAGTGTCGGATTTGTGTACTTTTCTGGGTAAATGTGTAAGGTCCGGGTACTATGACCTGGTTTCACTGTTATCCGACCTCATTTAGAACCGGAGTTAGGAAAGCCATCCGTGGGGTTATCCGTATTTTGATTATTGGGTGCATGAGACATCGGTATTGTCAGACTACAGGGTTGTGATAAACAGCTGATGGGGCACTGGGATTCATGGGTTAGTTGAAGTGCATCAGAAGACAGTCATGAGAACCAGTGTCGCGGTCTGCGGAAGTAATAGATGACAGGAAAGTCAGTGGGGACTATGAGTGGGGAAACAATTTGCGTAAGCTTACAGAACAGAAGTGTGCGGCGTCTCATTATAGAAAACCTGCTAAAGGATGCATTATTGGAGTTTAATATACTTTCGCTCAGCTGGTCGACGCAGTATTAGAGCAGACAACGAGCTGTCATCTCGCCCCGAAGAAAGTGTTAGCTGACACACGTGATAGTAAGACTATTCTGTAAGTTGGAGGAGGAGTGGGGCTGAGGACGTTCGGGAGAGATGCGGAAGATGTCGTATTTACTTCCAAGCTGTAGTCGTTCGTGCCATGTTTACCCTTTCCGTACACCGTTTGACGAATGCAGGTTCGTCAGTTCAAACGCGCTACAGAGTTCCGTTTCGTTGTTTCCTGTGGTATTTGTGGTCTACGTATAATCAGGACAATGCACCTCCCCATTTGTACGCATGGATTTCTTGTCTATGGAGTCGTTTAAGATGTCGAGTGCTAAACAATTCAATGGTGGCCCAAGTTTACTAGGGATGAACAGGTTGAGGTAATCTCGCTTCGCTTACGTATGCTCAAAAGCTCGAGATAGCTTGGTGGTTAGGGAGCAAACTGAGCGGAAGGTCCGTTGTTCGAAGTCAACCTAAGCATCTCGACTTCTCCTGTCTAGGCTTGGGCAACCTGATGCACTTGGCACTGGTTAGTTAAGTCATGTCCAGCTGTGACCCACAGAGTTCGGTTAGGTAACATTTAGCACGCGGTGTTTAAGTTTCCAGTATTGATGGAATCAGTTAATTACAGTTAAACTTGTTTTCTGTCCAGCATTCACGTGACCAGCAAAGTTCGTGATTAGAACAATGAAAGTGAGCACGTGATCAGTAAACATGCCTAAAATTTCCATTGTGAAAGTCCTGTATTGTGTAAACAGGTTAATCTTGTGTTGGCCATCCACGATGATCTTGGATTAACAGTTTTCCCCGCGATTCGTGACTTTTGGGTGAGTTTCTGCAATATAAATCATGGTTTGGGATGCCCGTTTGAGCCTTGAATTTTGAGTGGTACACTTATGGTTTTGAAAATGTTCACCCATGCGGTCTCCCCAGAAATAAAATTGGCGGAATAACCAGCTGGTATCTGAGATTCGAAATTCACAAACCAATGGTTCATTTAATTATAAACTGCATGGCAATGGTCTTTCCGGTAACTATGTTTCTAAGCCTTGATGGTTCTCTTTGCCCCCCACCCCTATCACACACATAACATATGGATAGCTATATTTAGCAGTAAAATCGGTGCTTGTAGTTCAATGGACTGACCATATTTCATTTCTTTGGAGTGTTTTGTTTGTTCTCAGCTAGCCCCACCCTTCTACATGTAAAGTGCTCCTATTTCTGCTCTTCACGTTAAATATGTCACCAGTACAACGTGATATATGCTACTCTTTCCTCCTCACACACAATCCTGCCCCCAACAAGATCCTTGAACTAAAGTGCAAGGAACTTCAGCAGGCCAAGTATGACCGGTGTGAAGAGTACATGAGATTGCGCAGCAGACTGGAGAAACTAAGCCTGCTGCTTTGCGAACCAGCTGACCTTGGTGCGAAGCGTGTCGCCTCATTCCCACCGCTCACTTCGAGTAACAGTATCGGCGATCAGGTCGATCAGGTCACGACGAACAGTTTCGATCCGGCCTCCTGTGGTAAGTCTCCGTCTTGATGTTTGACCGTCTTACGTACTCTTCCTGTCAGGATGCATTTTTACTGTTCGTTTGTTCCTCCATTTAATTCAGCACAAGCTTGTTTTACAAGTGCTATCATTTGTGCATACTGATTAAGTACACTGTACAATGAGCCCCTGTTTCGGTCGACCACTTTCATTATTCTAGTATGTTGTGATGTCCTCATTAAAGTTGGAGCAATTCAAACAAACCCTTCCATCCATTTATGCTAAGTTTGATGATCTCCTTGTTTCAAAGCTTTATGAATGAACGCCATTTAGTTCAGAACCACTGCATTTGCGTTCCGGTCTCCAACGTTCTTCGGACTGTCACAGTCTTGGTTTCTCAAGATCGCCTGTGTTCAAGGATTTCTGATGGAAAAACTATAGCTGTTCTCTTCGTTTTCCGCTTGGTCTGGGTTGCAGTGACTTTAGGGCATAATACTGGCTGCTTCTGCAGCCGATTTCCACGCGATTTTTGAAGGGGTTACTTTTGCCCGTGATGGCCGCTCAGTAAGTTCAAAAAGATTACCATTCCTAGTCATGGTACGGCACGATTTGTCTTTCCCTGTCCCAATGACGGAGTGGGACCTAGCTGTACACTTGTTGTTCCACAACTAAAGACTTAAAATACCGTCTAAGGACACCGGTTGATCGCCTCACAATTGCAGCTCGGTAACATCGCTTCTGTGTACTTTTATTGTTCATATTGAATGACTGCGCATCAAATTCATACAGGCTGTCATCCCCTCAATGTGAAACAGTTCACTGATCGACTGTCGGGTTACTGTGTGATGTCGCTTTTGAGTCGTAATAACGCTATGGTTTCGTCCTCAATTTTCACTTTCCAGATTGCGTTCCTGATGAACGAGAACTTAAGCGAATTCGTGAAGCACACGATGAACTGAATGATAAGTATGCACCTCTGGCTGCGCAACACGCATCTCTCATGGAAGACATCGTACGTATCAGCGAGGACATCGGCTACGAGCCTGAGTCCGAGCAGGAGTCGGAACTGTTGAGAACAGCTGGACTATTGCACCTGTGTGCTCAATCCAATGGTCCCTCAACCGATAAAGGTGCATCACGAAAAGTTGTAAAGTGGACTGACTCTGTCGGTGATGCTTGCAAGCAAACAGACCCGGACATTGGCATTTCGTCCAGCATGTCGTCCGTCGAACCGGTGGTAGATGAAAAAACTCTAAAAGTAAGGAATTCATCATAGCCTCCCTAGCCTTACCAAGCACTTTAACAACTAGGAAGTATCACACCCATCTCAGCGCCTCGCTTCTCTGGATGATCAGAGCCTCTCTCGTCCGCCAGTTTTGGCCACACTCAATGAAATGACAACCACTGCTCGTTTTTTGCTTATTGTTACCATATCTGTCTGTTTTGTCAGTTTGTATAGTTTCTCTCGCAGTCTTTATTTCCCCATCACAACACGGTGCAGCTAGCTCTCAGTGAGCTACATGAAATTAGCAAACCGTACAGATCGAGTAGTCCTCTTTCACTGAACTTGTTCTAAAATTAATCCTATAAGACCTGCACTGAAGAGGTAAACTACGCTGTATAGTTGTTTACTATCTGTCACGGTAGGTTGGTGGGTCGAAACCACCCTAAACAACCGTGAGATAGACACTGGATGACAGAAGTTGAATACTTAACTATCCACATACAAGTATCTGAACATCACTGCGGTAAACTTTCATTTGGACAGAACTTAGGACCCACCATCCTTTAGCAGTGCACGTTTATATAATGCAACCCGTTGTGGACTAGGTCTACAGGTTACAACCTTTCAAGAAAACCTCATATAACTTCTGGAACTTTTTCGAACGGGTGGCTCATAGATCCATCTGGTTTTACCTTGATCTAACACGTGCCTCGAGATTTGTTGATAAACTGGTTGCTGATGGGTAATTGTAGGTTCTATGCACCCATGTTGCTGCCTGACGGGGATGTCATGGCTGGTGGGATATTCGATCGAAACAGCGATCGGGACAGTCAGCTGGAAAAAGTTTGGAACCGACTTAGAAGTCATCGTTTCAGAAGGGTTCGCTAAATTATCAGTGGGTTTTAAAGTTAGGCCATGTTTTGCTTTTGACGCAAAAGCTTCATCAGGCCAAATGAGTATGTTACCAGGTTGGCCGAGTGCAGCTGTGTGCAGGGACTGTGTGTACAAAGTCAAATGCAACGACTACACCAAGGCCAGTATAGGACAACCGACCGACAAGACCTTTTTAACCGACACTCAACACAGATCTGGTGTACCAATCGGAAGACTCCGATTGGCTCTCCTAACCTTGATGATTATGTCGAAACGAGGAGATGACCGTCAAAACTGTTGGGTAGTCAGGATTGTCCCTAACATCTCATGATTCCGAAGGAGTAACTGAGCCTGATAATTAGAAAGCAGAAGTGTTCACCGATAGAAATTTTCTCTACCTTACAGTTCGCTCATATTTTTATGCAGTGAGGAAGCTTAACCTGCAAGTGAAGTCAGTCTGTGGTACAAAAGCCGCGAACCATTGCACAGTAGTTTCCTGATTACCAGGAATAATCAGTAACCTAGGTTATTAAATCTTGAAGATGACTTTAGGCCGCAACCTTCGGCAGATGTGTTCGCCACTATGCCTCTCGAAGTTTCGTGTAAACCATAGCTATCCGAAACTGTGTGATCGAGAAGCATTATCCGACAGTGGTGTGTGTCCTACAGATCCTGCAACCCTCGCAACACCTGTTGCATTTTTATTTTCTATGTTCAGTGTTCTTCGTGAGTTTCCTGACCAAGTCTTTAAAAGGACGTTGTTTACGGTCATGGATTTATTTCGTCGGCGTGTACTAACTCGGTAGGGTCACCAAACACTACACTCTAATAGGTCATCCTATGACGCCTTGGGTTACACCTCACTTTGAATTAACCTAAAGCTAGACAGGTTTCATATTTAGTCATTTATGGAACCCATTGTAAGTACGACCAATTTGACTCGTGGCAACCGGAGGATTATATGAAGTTTCATGAAAGATAATCGCTACCAGTCGGGTGGCTCCTCTGTCATGCAACCTTCATATCCATTTCTAAATGACTATCCTCTCTATATATCAGTTCTTACCGATCTGACAGACGGCTAAGGTCAGGCGCAGATGACGGAGAAATCGTAACTTTCACCTCAGTCTAAATGGGAGTGTGATGGCTCTTTGTTACCCTTGTGACCTTTGGCCTAGCAGTTGCCTCACTCCGTCTGTTGACTTGTAGGTGTTTTTGAACTGATGTTCTCACATTTTACTTATCCCGATCTGTTCAGTTTTCCTCGTGATGGGAATCTCTTTAGATTGCTGGAACTGTTCCCCCTATAGCCATTATTCACAGCCCCGTGGCGCCGAGGTAGAAATTGACAATTATCCCAACTATTCACAATCAATAAGTAGGCTAAGTTCAGCGGAGAAACGAAGGTGATGATTCTGATATCGTATACCTTCACTACATTTGCCGTGGAATGCGAAACCTCCAGTGGACATAGCTAGATACAGTCGTCTCTGTGCATTGGGCATTTTTCATCTTACCCTGCCGGCAGTATGCGTTGGCAGTGGACAATACAATGTTTGTCTTGATCACCGTGCCAACCTTTTAATCCCATCCTAAGGAGCTCGAGACAGCTGAGCGTTTACGGTGCGAAACCGCGGATCGGAAGGCCTGTGGTTCGAAACCAACTCTAACCTTTCGATTTTTCCCGTGTAGGCTTGAACAACCAGATAGTATCTCATGTCTACTTCGAGTTTCAAGGCAGCTATGAACCGGAAGTGTACCGCAGCTGAATACTTATTGCCTGTTATTTTATCACCCTTCTACCACTTATTTAGTCGACACTCAGCCTTCTTCCCTCAGCACTAGGTAAGTGGTGCTCTGTCCTTCATTCTTGTCTCGTCAACATAATCATTCCATGTTCACTTGCGTTGTCACGCTTTGCCCATTTTCCCGAGACTCGTTCTCAGTGGACCGATATTCTGCCATCAATTCATAACAATCTGTATATATTCGTTTCCAATGTCCGCTGGCACGTCAGTCGTGTTCCTTTTTTCTACGGTCGGTGAGTTATATAGCCCACTGTGCTTCGCGCGTCCTTACGGTGCCTGTTACTCCGGCTGTATGACAACGTTTCTAAAATCCAACAGCACTCTAACTTTGTTTACCTAAACTTGATACTGTAATTTAATCCTGTCACACTATTTTTCGACGGCAGTTTGCCTTCTTTTTCTTATCACAAAGACCGACTATTTGCTCTGACTAACGGAATAAAGTGTTTGGGTTTTCTTCTCTCATGTTTGACACAATTCTGATCATATGGTATTCCACACTCTCGTCTCGCTAGTGGCTGACGGAATGGCGCTCAAAATTGGTCAAAGAAAAAGCTCGCCTTGTTTGCACATGTGAGGAGCTGCGTGCCTATTTGACCACCATGTGGCGAAGGCTGGACAAACCTCAAGCGGAACAAACGGTTTTCTTAACGCAACACAGTGGCTACCGGCCCGAAACACTGGAAGCACTTCAGGTAGGTGAATGTTGGTTTCGTCGCTTGCCAAGCGATTCGTGTTTGCTCGTTTCTGTACCACATTGCTGTCGAGTTGTTCGAGCTCGAGATAGTTCAGTGGCTAAGGCGCGAACTTACTGACAGGAAGTTCCGTGGTTCGAACGCAACCTCTGAATTTCGATTGCTTGGGCAACTTAGTGGTATCTGGGTCCTCGCGTTTCCTTTGGGTGGCATAGCCTCTAGACACCAAAACGGCGCTACGGCCGCTGTAGCATCGGGTTGTTTAGATTCACGAGAGGTGCATTCCGTTCTTATCGTTTCTTTCGTTTTCTCTTTCTCTCTGTTTGCCTCTTGAGGAGGACACTTCAGGCCTAGGAATTTGGTAACTGACCCAACGTACAGACCGATGATATACTCAATGCTATATTGTGAAGGAATTACATGTAACTGTATCTGTCTAGCAGTCTCTTTCCTCTGCAAGGACATCCTCTCCAATGTAACTTTATGACTGCCAACGCCAATAGGCGAAGAAAGCGTCCTCCTTTTATCCGGGTTCACCACGAGGGACTGTGCTGGAGTGCAACATTTGGCACCCTATAATTCGTCCCGGGTAAAGCTTGAGGAAAGATACGTATGAAATCACCAAGAAATGTCTACTGAACTTGGATGAAAACAATATGGCAGCAGTGTGTTCTTTTATAGGCGTAGTCAGTATCTCACTACTGGTTCCTTACCAACTTTTCATTTTGAAGTGTATGTCGCATGTTTACAAAATGTCATCTTTCTTCGTTAGGCCCACATAGCCAAGGTGGTAACTATCCTGAAATGACCAGTCCAAGTACACTTGGTATGAACGAAAAGGCAAGCCCGGGAATGAACTACTGACCTCTAGCTTAACGGACAGGTGCTCTACTAACAGCTTCCTCTCCGTCACGGTTACGCTTCTGGACTTGAAGGCCTACTTGGCACACTTCTGCCTATTTGTTTAACAGTAGGCAACCAGGCACTAGTAGTTACTACTGATGTATTGTTGTCAATAGTGACAAAGGTGATTATGCCGGCTTATTTGTCTCACAGTGGTGAAGAAGTGGAGACCAATCGAGACGATGAGTCAGTTCATATTCCTCCCGCGATGGCTCGAGCGGGTGCGATAAGCCGTCTCTAATGCCTTCCCACTTAGTCGTCCATAAGTTACGAGAACTTATCTTGAAAAGTCAGACTGTAATGGACCGTGCACAGTAAATATTTCATAAGATGTCTCTTTGCGAGATGCCCACAAAACCGGTTCGTCCTAACGCGTTCCAAATTTCTCTGCTGACACGATTTTATTTACATTCAAGTAATTTTAGATCTACGTAGTGCAAAAACAATAGGACACGTTCTAGGGACATGAGTTGACCCAGGGATTGCCGAAAGATTAGGTTTCGAGCTTTTGGCTAGAAATTCCGTTGTTCGGGTCCGCCCTTCTATGCCTCCCTTTTAGATTTATAAAACCTAGCAGCAATTCAGATATGTTGCTACTTCTCATAGGTTTGAGCCCTCTTTGGTGGAAAAACGAGTTGTCAAACTCAGTGGTCTGGGCAATTTTCCCATCCTCACCATTTGTTCCTGCAACTGCTGTTCTTTCGCACCCTCGCTGTATTCACCATGCCTTTTAGGAAGAAGTTGATCGATGCCAACAAATCAAGTGGGAGAAACTGGACACCTATCTGAAGCGGTTGACGATGGAGGCAGTGAAATTGGCCAATATGTGTTGCATGGATGAGAAGATTGTCCAGCTTTCGCCAGACCAAGACTCAACCGATCCCGAGGTGGTAGCTAACCATCTGGAAACGGTACTTGAACAGCTCAACCAAACCTACTCTACGTACAGACCGATTTTCGAAAGTATAGCTGCCTACGAAGAGCAATGGCAAGCTCTGTGTGAAGTGGAACTGCGTCTACGCGATCCAGCGATCTTCTCTAATCGAGGCGGGATTCTGCTGAAAACTGAAAAGGAGAAGAAACGTCTTCAGAAAGAAGTTCAGCGGGCCGAACAGGACGTCCTGTTGACCATAGAACAGTACGAATTGCGCACCAAGACGTGCTTCACCTTGTCCGATGGTCGAACTTTCAAGGAACACGTGAACGAGCGATGCGCATGCAGTAAACCGTCCAGAGAATCATCCCGCGTCAGACGATCCGTTGTTGGTGGCGGCGCGACCACTCCTAGTAGCAGTTCCAGACCCAATTCGGTCAACCTTTCCGCTCCACCTGGAGCTCCCACGTGATCTCTTTCATTCTGTCGGCTGTTTATTCCTTTTTATTTCGTCTTCACTCACGGTTTCTCACATTCACCTGATGACATACAGCTACCTGTTTTTTGCTTTGCTCTTCGGTTTGCGTTCAAACGCACATCTTGTTCCTCATTAACATATTTTTACCATCGCATTACGTTAAACGGGGTGTATGTATATTGATTACCGTTTACGCCTCGCTTCACCCTGGGTCCCCGTGTTCAAGCTCGCTGTGGTTAACTTTAATCATGCTTTTCTCTTATGCCTATTTCTCGCACAGTTTATCCATCACTTGCGCACCGGTTTTCATTCGAACAAATTCATATTATCACCATTATTTTTAGTTTTATTCAAAGATGATATGTGCAATATATGCGTTTTGGTGACTTGGTTGTCTGGTTGATCGTCAGCTATTCGTTCTGAGGGTCCAATACTTTGTTGCCGTTTTTTGAATCACCTGACGTGCTCTGCTCTGATATCTTCTCCAGTCTGGTTGTTGATTTGTTCGCTGAGCTGAGCTGGACAAACTTTTCACCGCGTTTTAGTGACAATGCTTTGGGGTTGGAGGTGCCAAACCTCCATCCTTCTGACCTCAACTCACTGATGATATCATCTCGACTGATCCTGAAACGTTTGCAACTAAATTGTCCAGGTGAGGGAACAAACCAACAAATAAAGCTACCAATATTTTATTCTCCTGCAAACACTCACAATCTCTCTAGCTGACTACAAATTTCGCCACTTTTACGCCGCTTACCTAACAGCACAAAGTTAATTTGAACTTCCAAACGCCACAACTGCGTTGTTTTATGTTTTCTCTTTGGTGTGCGCTGCATATAAACCTAAGGTCGGTCTAGTCTGGACAAAACTTTCACTCGGGAAAATTACGTTTCACTTTTAGATTTGTACAAAGACTCAGATCCGGATTAGCGTGTTTGAAACACCCCAAACACTTGACAAAGGCATTGAGCATCACACGGTGAACTAAGTTGTTCTTCTTGATTATTGAATCCTACTCGATGTCATGATGATTAACCCATTTATTTACTTACTCCGCCCATGTGCTTTGGATACCCACTTATTTTGCTCATTCGTACCCGCTATTCACCTTACCATAAAGGTCGTCCAGTCCGACACTATATTAGCATATATATATAATATGTGAATGTGCGCGACTGACTTACCCATGCGTGTTCGTACCCTGTCTGTTGAACCTGCCATGACGTGTTCTGTTGTAATTTCCATGTGATCGCACCGCCAATCAGCATAACAGGACTGGTCACGGAAGGGAGGGCCGTAACCCAAACTAGCGAGCCAAAATTCCGCTCGTCGTCGTCTGGTCAGCGAACCTTGACACTGCACCGTGCCTGTCGGTGACAGATTTGCCCACTTGTTGACGCAACGAACGTGGACGACCAATGTTTGTTGTATAACTTTGTTCACTCTTGTGTGAATAGTACTTTCGAACCCAATTCTTCCTTTTCATATTCGGGATCGTCAAACCTACGCCTGACTCAAAATTCTGTATCGTGAACCCCAACAGTGTTCATTTGCGGTTTGAAGTCGAAACGGTCGGTAAGGTGGTAAACCTATGAACTGAAAATTTATCGACACAAGAATCAACCGGTACTGAAAAGATCAGCATTTGTTTTCTGTGAATAATCATCTGGACATCAGGTTAGTAGTCAAACCGCCCTCTCAGGCAGAGCAATGCTCAACCGGAGGAGCCGGGATAGTGTTCAGTCATCTGAGACCGCTGATCTCGACAAGACAGTAATGTAAATGTTCCAGCAAGCTGGGTTTTATTGATAGGTTAGTTGTGTAGACACGCGTGCGATCTTGTTCTGTCTGGCCAGTGTCTTCCTGCTTCGACTGGGGTTTTGTGTTCAGTGTCGTGGCCTTTCAGCCGAACAGTGAGACCTATGCTCATTGTGTGGTCCCGCACAATGAACTCAAGCCAAACTGGATTATGTGGAATTCGTCTGTTCACTTAAAAGTCAACTCAACTGATCGGTTGCTCTTTTTTATAACCCGTAACTTAGCATGAGTTGAGTTGGGACTTAGGATTCGGATGTTCTTTCTCCACAGAGTACGCCAAAAGCATGCACTTTTGGTATAAGATCTTGCTCGTGAGTATGATTTGGAGTTTATAGGTTGTTGTTGATTTGTTGATTGTAATCCATGATGGAAGCGCCTACTGGGAAGTCAATGTCATTTCCTAAATATCTTGTAGCTAACTAATCTACTTTATATTCAAGCAACCATTTTCTGAGTCAGAGTGGGTTGTGGACAGTTGCTGTCTACCGGATACCAATTCTTGTGGCGGACATCCAAGTTTCTTCGTACCAGCTTCAGCCATAGTGAGCTACGTCTCCGGTTATTCTTCGAAGCGACCTTACCATCCTCTGATGGTATACTGGCACAGTAATTTTGCGTCTATCTTAAGCAATCGATCCTTGACCCTTTTTAGACGTCATTGAAAGGACTGCGATAATTTTTAACATTCGTCAAAGGTAGCAGTGACGGAAAATCTTTGACTTCCTCTGCTCAGAAAGGCCACATTTCGCATGCATGGTTGCATTGAAGGCCTCAGTGCGCTTAACTGTACAACTATATCTGTACCTGTCTGTTGGATGTTGAACCAGATTCACCTTTCTGTAAGGTAAGATGGTTTAACGGAGGGATTCGAATGTACTCACTTGTTCAATCACTTCAACATCTATTTTGAGAGATCTCGGGGACATATTCATAGAAGAAATTAACTTTTTGTTGTTGATTTTAATCCTACGAGCGTTACGGAGTTGAGTAGTTTGTGGGAAATATGCTATTCGAACATATCGCCCTGTATGAGCGCTTCTTCAGCGCATTTTGAGTTTGCTCTACAGATTTTTGGACCCAGTTGGACACTAGTGTATTCCTTTTTCGGCATCTCAAGCCACAATTCGGTCACCATGCTGGGGAGTATCGGTGGAAGTCGGCAGCATTGTCGTACACCAGGCACTGTGTCAGACTCTTAGATTTCCCCACTGTGTTTCACTGTTAACTAGCAAGTCCTGATAAAGTTGCTGAAATTCGTGGAGGGAGCATCTAGAAAGAATTGATTTGGGATGAATAGAGTAAAACGCGGCGCCAAGTTCGACGAGGCACGCCAGGGTAGCTACTCTAGTGTCTACCTCGGGAAAACGACACCGCTTTCTTTGCAAACCAGGTATGACTAATCTTCTTGCATCCATCAGCTTACATTGTCCGAATGCATCAACACAACGCAGTCTTTTAACTCCCTCCAATGCAGCGCGAAATTTCGGTCGTCTAAGACCTACTCCATACAAAGCGGTTAACGAACAGACGGGCATAGTGTTTCTCAAGTAATGACGCCAGATGTTATTAGTGCAAGAGGCTTCTTTGAGGTTCTATGTCGGACCGAAATAAGGGTTTTCACTTTCACTGTGGGACGCTTATCCCCCCATGGCAGTACTTCTCACTCAAGTCATAGAAACTCAAACATACTTCCTACCAGTAGCGGACGGCCTATCTTTAGTGTGTAGGAAAATCGTTCAGCTGTAGCACCCTTTCGGTGCCTAACTGCCATGCCGTCAGAAGGAGGCACGAGGACTGGGATACTGCCAGGTTGCCCAAGCCTATACTGGGAAAATCGAGTCGAACCACAGACCTTCTGATCAGTAAATTCGCGCTCTAATCACTGAACCGCTTCGCCGGAGTGAATCCGTGAATCACTATCACGTCACTTCTAATTGTACATGTAAACGACGTGATAAGCTTTGACGAACCACGGTACGTGAAATGACTGCCCGCCCGATTAAACAAAGCGCATTATAAACTCAATCTCGGTCGACTTCCACCGAAGGTTTTATCTTTATGGGTTAACTTTAGAATTTCAACTGACTACGTCGATTGCCCAGCTGTGTAGACGAAAGCTGAAGCACTTTTTGACCACTCAAGAGGCGAGAGTTGGTTTAATTTAAAGTTGACTGACCTCGGTAACTTGTTCTGCCCCTCACCTATCTACCGAAAATGTGAACTGACAAGAGGGTGTTACATGAGATTAGAAGGAATTGAAACCAGACGGAGGTTCTGTTGCTGTCAGTTTTGTTCATTTCCATCAATTTATCTGCATCTGCGGTGAAACCTACATCGACGGAACTGGTAGATCGCTCGAGACATGGATTGTTGTGAAATTAGTGCACTACAATAGAAACCTAAATCGTCCTCGGCTTCGAACACATTGACCCCTACGACTGAATTTCTGAGTCAGTTCAATCAATCTCGGACTCGGATTTCTACGTTGAACTCATTATCATTTATGACAGCGATGTTCACAACCAAAAGCTCCTTAATCAGGCACTTCTACAGTAGGTCTTGCAGCGAAAGCTTTTTTATCCCTAATAGTTTCTCCCAGACTGTTCAGTTTCCAACCCTGTCAATGATCTAAATAGTGCCTATACCCCTGGTATATTTCCAACCTTAAATCCATCCCAACATGTACTTCCATCCCCGTGGATGCTAATATTTTACTCACAGACACTTCAAATTAAGCATACTGATTCGTCTTGGTTTTGCAGGCTGAGATGTACCAACGAAACCCCATTCAGGCTGGAAACTAACGACTTATATTTCAGCCACGTTTATCTCTAAAACGGGTCGGAAATGATTGTCTGTCCACAGGTGTACTGGGCTGAGGTGACAAGGTCTCCCTGTGTTCTGTAGCCTTGGGGAGCCAAGATCTCAGCAGAAAAATTCATGAATCAGCGTTTTGCACAAAAAAGGAATTGCTAATTTCCTGAGAGAACTGCTGGAATTCTCACATGCGTACTCAGTTTTGAAGGTGGTTTTCCGCTTCCAGCCGATGCAAAAAATCAGAGGAAATCAGTGGACTCATTATTTTCCTGAGTCAAGCGAACATTACCACATCAGCTGACAATTAAACTGCTATTTGATGATGCAGCATGGAAATTCTTTGGTTCTGTCTGGCTAAGTACATCAATAGTTCCCTGCTCCATTGTGTCTCACGTATATGCCATGCTAATTTCCGACCCAAAGTGTATCACAGAATATAGTTTAATCCACAATTCATAGTGGCTTTAGGATTGTATCAACGAGCAAACCTTATGGGGCACATGGAATTTATTATTCAATCAATACGAAGATTGCGAAACGGACATACCAAAAAATCTGGACCGGAAATAGAGTTATTCTACTGTATGTAGGATATGTATGGGTAGGGAGGTAATGTAAAGCCTGGGCTGATGTGAACCTGTCATAAGATCTGCCAATGACCGTCCGAATTCGGTTCAGAGTTTATCAACTGTTCATCGAAGTAGCACACAGTGTTTTATTGAAGGCGAATGGCAGCTATCTTTATTAAGTCGACAAGGCTTGTTTATTTTAGTCAGCTATGCAGATGTACAATCAGAGCACCGTAAAGCTGACACATTCAATCAAGAGCTGAACCTATCAGATTTGAGCGAGTTGGAACAACTAGTGGACAGTAGGCAGCGTCGTCCAGCAAGATTGCACACTCACAGATCCCAGTACTCTGCCCTAGTTAAACGATATTTTCCCTGAATTGATCTGAAATCTTTCTCTTGATAGATCTTCTGGGGTCAAAGAAGTTCACATCGTGGTCTGTTTCCTTAAAACAAGACCCACATAGTAGGTTGAGAAACACACCAGGATTTATACATTGTTCAGCTGAGAGAACTGATATAACAGGAGCCCCTGGTCGTAGAAAATAACGGTGACGGAAACTCGAGGACTGCGTCTACCTGATGAGCCACAAGAAGGGCGAAACTGATCGTGGGCTGTTCAAATGGTTTCAGCAACCTCGTGAATAGTGCGTTAAACCTAGACAAATGCTGGTTCTGTTTGGTTTTGTTTGTGAGGTACATCCGAAGTTAAACAATCCAGTTTATTTCAACTCAAATGTCGATCGATCCGTGCCAGCTGGTGATTAGGCTAGACGACTTGGTAGCCTCACGTGTTTCATTTTATTGTTTTACGCCTGAGAATGGCTTCTGGTGTGCACTGACCAACATTGCGTCTGGTGGACTTTCGTTACGGTCTTAATCAGTGCAGTTCGCGCCTAAAAATAGGCTGAACGTTTACATCTTTCTTAGAGTACCTTCCTTGTTTTCAGTGTGGAGTGTCCTTTAGCGGAAAATGACAATTGACACAGTAAATTGCGGACAATAATGGGCTTATGTGGATATTAAAATGGACCGTTGAATTCTCACAAGAGGCCGTTGGATTCGCAGTAGCTTTCGGGGGTTGATTTCCCACTGTCCTCTATTCTGTTGTTCGGCTTAAACAAAGCGAACCCTATTTATTGGTTATGGGTCAGATAAAGCCATTAGGCCGATAATTCTCTTTAAGCTTGGGAGTCGGCATCACGATGTTGACCTTTGGGTAACCTGCGGCTAAGTAGATAAGCCGATTTGTAGCTTGCTTGTTTCTGCCTTGTCCCCATGAATTTTACTCACTTTCTTCTTGTTAATATACTGCTCCAAAGGTAAACACTCACAAATTAAGAATCCCTCGTTCATGATATTATCTCATTGGATGTGATGTACTACGATAACCTTATGTTTTATTGGACACGTCATTCAAGACACCGAAGTGTTTTTTCTTCATGTTATTTTATTGATGAGACTGGTGGAATGTTTTGAACGACCGCAAACTCTCGTTCCTTTTGGGACTCAACCAGCATTCCTTATCTCAAACACGAATTAATGTAAACAAGAGATCCAGTTGAGATTTGGTTCATTTTCGTGTTAACACTATTAGTTGAGTGTCTGTTCACCACATATGTCTCACTACAAAATGATTTTGAGGGAATTTCGAAGACTATAATTACTTGTCGAGTTTCGGGTTAACACCATTAGTTGAGTGTTTGTTCACCACATATGTCTAAATACAAAACGATTTTGAAGGAATTTCGAAGACTATAATTACTTGTCGATCCCCAAAAGATGGAGATTGATAGTACCCTTTCCAAACGCTCGAATCGGCCACATGAGTTTTGTCATATTCGTCCTCATTCCAATGAATGATTCGCAAGCGAAGCAAAAAATGGATCGAGCAATAACCATGTTTCTTCTGGGTTAATATTCGGAAACATTTGAATTGGTAAATTCAACGTGCGATTAATTCCATGCCCGGGGAAAACCCCCACGGCGGAAAAATGCCCCTTGGTCTACACGTAACCCACTACTCACAAGGCTGCTGGGAACTCTTCGACAGTCCACGCCTGGACCATCATAAACAGAAGATTCAGCCAGCCTCGGTTCAGTCTACCGTCAAAACCAAATCCGTGTACTAATGACGGTATTTGTCAAGATTCACACTTAGGCTTGTGGTTGCCTAATCGAGAATCGCGTTGTCGATTTGGTATCGCCGGAGCCATTAAGCTTCCAAGTGAATGAAAAGGCAAGGCAGGGACTCTGGTCATAAGTATGAAGCACTGAGGTTCGGATATTGAGGCGGATATCAGTATTTAACCTATTTCTATTGTGTTCTGCCATCGATTTGCACTCACAACTAAGAATCAAACTGATGTCACCTCATCTGTTCTTGACCCGAACATGTGAAACAGAAGAAAGGAATATGCAAACAGAGTAACTCATAATGAGCAAGTTCAATTGACAGATTGATATCAAAAGATGCAGCAGAAAAACTTGGTTTTCGTGCGTTTTTTCTTTGGGGGGGGGGTTAAATGCATCAAACAAACACGCCAAACTCAGGTAACTATTAGCCTCCAGTGACGTGAGCTTCAGATTGTCTAGACCTAACGCACTACTCACACGGTTGTTGAAAGCTCCTCGACAGCCCAAGACCGGCTTCGATCTATTTGGGTTTCATCAGCTAATCGCAGTCCCCGAATATCCCTTCACTAAACCAGGCCAGTGCGATGGGAGGGAGATTTATAAGCAAATGCCGAGGTAAGAACACTTAGAGATTTTTAAGATGCTTCTAAGTCTCCATCATCTAGGGCCAGAACTAAGAAGATGGTTGACCACATCAGTCAAAATGTCTTACTGGAATTCACGCACTCTCTGGACAGTCAGTTTCATCCAATACCCCATTCGTCTTGATTATTTGGGCTACGGATATGAAAAATATGGGTAAGGATAAAAACGAGAAATTACGAACCACACCTAGTTGCCAACTGCGTTGTTGGCAGTAGACTCAGATGAATCTTTTGTCTATATTAAACGTAATGTGGTGCGCACTGGTCCTCCCATGTTTCATTTGGAAGTACTTCCGGCAGCCTAGTAACTCTTCACAACGAGGAATCATACGTCATTACTCGCTGTGTTGTTAAAATAGTAAGCTTTCACTTTTTGGGGCCAGTCAATACGACAATCTAGTGGTCTCCATTTTCTAAATGCTCTATTTCGTTGTGCTGCATGAGATGAGCGGCTCTTATGCCTGAAATGCGATCCTTTTCTGTGACTTATGCAAAACTCCACACTTCGGAAACCGCAGTTGAACAAAATCTGCACAAATTATTGCAGCAGAGTCTTACTAACTCAACGACGAGCTCATTCATGAAGAAAGAACCACAGTCAATGGAGCAATAATCGACGTCATTTTAAATGAAAATATTGACCTCAGAAGTTTTCCAGGAGCCAGCGCACAAAATAAAATACCTTTGCAACAAAATGCGGATACCTGTTGGCGAAGCGTTAAAATATCGTTGTAAGCCTAATGAAAAAGTAGCTGCATGAATCTCGTCGTGATCATATACCGTGGCAGGTTAGTGAGAACATCATCCGAACATACAATGTTGGTGAAATTTTGTGTACCGGGAGTACAAACCAATTTGGTACACAGGGGTCCGAAGATGTAGGTCAGTAGACTTCCACAACCCCATAACACTGAGTGTGATATTGAGTTAATTATTTAAAGACAAGCTCTAGAGGCGAGCAATTAACATTGGATTATATCGTTTCTGTTGCTTACCTTATAAAGAAACTCTTGTATGGATCCGAAAACTGAAAAAATCCAAGGTTTACCAACAGTGAGGTGAAATTTATTTCAGCCAACTTAACACTTTGGTTAAGCTACTTGAATAGTTTAAGTAGCATATAACCATTTACGCAAACGGGCGGAGGTGTCATTTCCTGCAGGATATTCGGTTCTACGCACAAGCGTGGATATCTGATACTGGGAATTAGCATGACGGGCGGAGGTGTCATTTTCTGCAGGATATTCGGTTCTACGCACATGCGTGGATATCTGATACTGGGAATTAGCATGGCAGTAGGCGAGGAATGGATAGAAGCAACACGCGGCGCAGGGTGGACTTCTTAGAGTGATTTTATCGTTAAGACCTTAGTATATTCCGGTCTTCACCTGCTGGTCATTTCACTGTGGTTATCTGTGTAGCCATGGCAGCCGAAAAGTCTCTGGATCCACAATAAATAGATACGCGCATGTATGTGGCTATCAAGTGTCTTCCGAACCTTTTGGCTGCTGAAGTGGTACGATACATGACTCGAAATGGGCGGTGTCGACGAGGTGTGCCATGATGCGACTGGAAGCACTGTTTTGCATTTCGCTTTCGATTGAACCTGGACGACGTTGAACTGTTCTTTCCGTAAATTCCACATGCGTTCACCTAGTATCCATTTATTCAACACTATATGATACTTCGACACTGGGGACGAAAGCGCAGTGATCGGGTAAACGAATTTTTGCATCAAATATTTCAACCATAGCTAGTTGTGCTTTAAGTGTAAATTTCGCGGGCACTATATGATTAGACTGGCTCTCTACAGACGAGCAAAGTAAGCAGAATTATCATCTCACACGTGATGTATCGATATCGATAAGGTCTTGATTCCTCGTCCACATATCGCTAATGCAGCACTAAAGGAGGTCTTGTCAGACAACAGTTATATTCTCCACCGCGATATGTTCACATATAGTCGGTTGTTAATCTTACTCCTGACGAAGCAAAGCAGGAGCCTGGCCCGTAATTCACACTGTGCTTTGATGTAATCAACAAACCGAATTTGTTTTGTAGCCCTTCTCTTCCTGTGTCACTCTGAAAGACAACGAGGTCCCATGGAGTTTCAAAAACCCAATGCTATCGGGCTATTTGAGAGACACGAATAGTTAGATGAAAATCAAAGTGCACGAATTCAAGGTTGTCTTCCGTGAAATAACTCAGGTATAATGTCTCCGTCACAGTTACCGTCGGCGGCTTGTTCAAGTGGTATCTGAATTTTTGGTGAGTTCAGACCAAGGTGTCACATTGAGGTGTTATATATAACTAGCATAAATGTTTCCGAAACTTGTCGACACATTTCACGAAATCGCTTGCTCCACGGAAGATATCATCAAGACACGGCTGGCCATTCGTCGAAGCAGATTTATTAACATCCGTTGGTGAAAACGTGTTAAACTCCAACACTTCCGTTTCTTCCTCTTTACTATTCGAGTGCTTAAACCCTACCACTTTTATCAACCTCATATTCCGTACATCCCCTCACTGGAAAAATACACTGAAGTTACCATGTAACTCTCACCCTCCCTCATCTTTCCAAACTATTTGCTTACTCGGTCAGAGTGCGTGCTTCATAACG
Source organism: Clonorchis sinensis (assembly GCA_003604175.2). NCBI lineage: Eukaryota > Metazoa > Platyhelminthes > Trematoda > Opisthorchiida > Opisthorchiidae > Clonorchis > Clonorchis sinensis. The sequence goes on from CM030374.1 coordinate 16,592,195, forward strand.
GTTTGATCATATTAGAATCAGAATCAATGTTCTTGACGAGGGTGATTCTTGAAATTTCGGTTTCTGTCTATGTGGCCCGTCCGGTGTGAGCGAATTCGCATAAACCTATTTATATGTTCACCGTGTGCCATCCATTCTGACATCAACAATAGTAGAGAATGCACAACCTTGTTACCGTAAAAATGGTCTTTTGGTTTGAACACTAACATTCCGAAACCAGAGACGGAATGTAGTACATACTGAAGAACACAACTTCCAGTTTGATGGGCGACACTTCTCACTTTGGCAAGTTAGTTGAATAGTAATCAAGCTCGAATTAGTGGACCACTACCGAAAATGCAGTTTCGTAGACATTGTTTCCATTGCTGTAACAGTTCTTATTACTTAAACCACAATGAGGCTGTTCAGTTGTTTTTAAAAAATACGGCTCTTATTACTTAAACCACAATAAGGCTGTTCAGTTGTTTTTAAAAAATACGGAAATTGGTGTTCATTCTCAAAGTAAACCAGCGGAGAACTAGCGTGGTTTGTTGTTCTACCCCACTAAGTAGAAACATACCAAACATGTGAATGCATACTATGGGATGTTTCCAATCTAGCAGTGTGTGACACCCGCAATACAAACAGTAACCTGAACACACAGAGCAGTTACCATAGCCCATGATCTCCTTGATGTTTTTGCTCAGTCATGTTCAAATCCCTAGCACAACTGACTAACTAGGGTAACGTGACGCATGCAAAGTAAGCAGCTGTCCGAAATTTAGCTCGATGTCGATCGAACTTCTCTAGCATGCAGGCTATCAGCTGACAACTTGCTTTCCGAATGACGAACAATTTAACCCTACACTCACAGTCGGGCCAAGAAAAAAACTGAAGGTTGGCGCTCAGGTTGACAGAAGATGCATAGTGCAAGACGCCGACATTTCTTCTATTTTAATAACAGTGCAATGTAGGACGTAGAATTAAGTATAAAAAAAAACAGACATTCGGCAGTTAAATAGTCAGATGATTTAAACGCGGGAGTCATATTTTGATTCCACACGCTCTGTGCACACAGGACTGATTGCTGAATGCTGATTAGTTAAGCCTCACAGATGGACAAAAACTTAGTATTAGGGTTACCTATCTTCTAATCGAATCGGTCATTCGGGTCCGTTGGATTGCTCGTTTTCAGGAAGGTTTGTTGACTGAGGAGGCTGAGTCACAAGTGACCTCCAACCCTTTGGAGTCGGCTGTGCTATTCCTTCAATGTCGTATCGTGGTGGGCTTTCAGGCACGCACTCAGTCAGTTCAAATTCACATATCTAGAGGTTCCCGCCGATGTTTTGATCATGCAGTTAAGTCGAGGACCTACTCTTACGAACACGAAGAAGAATCTGCAGTCTGGAAAGTTCGTGGGAGAAAAGAGAGTTTTGCAGAAATACCCAGTGCCGATAGAGCCCATAGTTTAGGAAGTCATTTTATGGATTGCTGGAATTCAAGGAGACTATCTAGCCAATCATGCCAACAAAGACCGGATTCTGCCCTTCACTGAATCTGTGACGTTCCATAACTCTTCCCTTTGCAAACTAAGAAAAACTGTCGGGAGATAGAGAGTGTGGGCAGAGTTCGTCGGTTCAAATGCGTGTCGCACGTAACTTACTATCTCCTTTGCAGAAGAGACATTAGTCATAATACACCAAGATAGTTTAACACTCAACGATCCAGTTAGCTCAGGCCATAAACGAACAACAAACTAGTTCCAAAAGACCGACTTTATATGTAGCTAGTAAAAAAAATAACCCAAAAATAACCCTATCTGTGATGCCATGCTCATTGCAATTCACCAGCACAGAAAGTTTTGAGGGAAAACTCTTGGCCTGAATGGCTTGAGTACTTGAGTTTGTAGAATTGTTGTTTGTCTGTCCAGTTTTGGTTCAAGTAGAACGTACAGTTGACGGAAACTCGGGAATTGCGCCTACGAGATGAGCCCCAAAAAAGTCAAAAACTTGTCTTGGAATGTCGAAGATTTTTCAGCAAACTTATGTATAGTCTGTTATAGCTAAACAAAGACGATATCCTATCCGCAAGAGGAGTTGTTACTAATGAAAGTAATAGTAAAAATACATATACGGAAGCATTAGTATCAGCTACCTGACAGGGTTACATGGCATGTTGACTTCAATGATGAGATACTCCAATCATTAACATTACGTTGTTTTTCGGCAGTCCTAACCGCTATACTAAGGGAGTAAATTATTGCGTGCACTAACAGAATTATCATTTTGGGGAATCATTTTATCCCAACTTTCTTAAATTGCTCATTAATAAGAGCAAGAGCGGCTTGGTTCCGTTTTACGATAAACGGTAACGTCTCAATCCGATTCGATTGTTGGGATGCGCTGTCTGCGTGACTTGGTTCATTAAACTGGTATATTATAGGTGAAAATCGATCAGTCCTTAGCAACGGACAGTTTCACAAAAGCGAATTCATCGGGGAGGCAATTACTGGATCCTAGGTTTCCGTAGCCTCCGGTTACTTGAATCATGTGGGACTTGAGACATTTCGGGCTCTACCTGTAAGAATCACGCTTGAAAGTTCGTCAAACATAGCAAGTGAATAACGAGACTATTTGCTTCTCCTCGTAGAAGGTGTAGTTTCTTTCATATTTATTGCGACGCGGTTGAATGCGCAACGTGCTTATCACCGAAAGGAGGAGCAAGACCGAACCAGACGGTATCTGCAGTTGTGAACAGGTGACAACGCTTGTATTATACGGGCAAAACAGCGTAATACCAAAGAGTTCATCTGTCGAAGACCGGTTTGGACCGATCGGTAAAAGGCACACTCTATGGTCGGATGAGAATAAATAAACTTAGCTGAGCGTTGCAGGTTCTTTACGGAGCACAATTTGTGGTCTCGAGATTCGAGCATGTAGTTTAAGTTTTGTGCCTCGATAGGCCGAGTCGATCCAGTATGAACCCTTAGGCTAGGGCAAACATGGGACATCGGACATCGGGCATCGGACACGGTTAGAGCAGACACCTCAATCGTCAAAATAAATACTGCAATTCCCATCATAACCTCAATATCAGGCTTTTCTCTGGTACCAGAATTTCCCCACAGTGGAAGAATATTTTTAGTTTTTACAACTATATTCCATATGAGAGAACAAACGGTTCAGAGAGCGCCAGTCCTACATTCAGATAGTTTCAACATAAAAGGCTATCCTGACGCAACGTTTGCGTTTTCTATAATTCGAGTGGAAATAAAGTGGTTTGATGCCCAGTTTTAGGGGGAAGACGGTTAAACTGAGGATATGGAAGGATTCCACCGTTTGCATACTTTAGGGCATGCACCGCCCGGCAGATCCAATTGTTCACTGGACACAGCCTTTTCCCTCTGACCCCAAAATGGTACTGATAGGTGATTTTCCATTGTTCCCTACATGTATGCTGAAGAGTAACGGTGCTACTTCACAGATCCACACTGAGTATCTGATAAATTGCGAAATTCTGGGCCTGGACTTTCAGTCAAGTGTTTTAATAAAGACGTCAGATCTACCCGAAAAATCCAGTCTAGCTAAGGCACGTCGTCTTTGCTGGGAATCAACAGGTGGGCGTAGATTAGTTCAGTCACGTGACCCTTCGGCTAGCCGTTTCAGCCTGTTGATCACAAGATTAGTACTGGTACGTTCATGTGTTACTGACTTGACTGCCTACTTCGACGTCATCGTGAAGACGTTAGATCCGAAATTTCAGAGTTTGACACGTACCTGAATCGTTCAGGCAAAAAGTATTCCGAAAGAGGGACGTAGTGGATCATTAATTTTTGTTTTTCAACCTAAAGACAGGAGTAACTGACCCACCGTCAATATGTTGTTCTTTTGTTTAATTGGCAACTTGGTTCTGAGGTGGATTGAACAAGATGGTGAACTGGCGAAATGCATTCATTTGTATACCAATTTGGTTTTGACATGAGACTCAACTGAGTCCATCCAAATCTGTGATGATGCTCTTCTTTAGCTGAAGGTGCTGCACCAAGTCACTTCATGTTTCAGTTGGTGCAATACGCCATTATCGCGACATATTGTATCGGATTATTACTTCATTGATCCCGGTTCGGTTCTATCGTGTGCTCTTTGATCAGCTGTCTGTCCAAACCTGATAAACCACGCACACTTTCATGCTAATGTAGCATAGTATAAATCTACTGCTCACTTATGTTAACTTAGCGAAGAACAGGCAGGCTTAAAAAGATAAAACTGATCCCAAATGGGGAAATGACGAGAACTTTCAACAATTGAGAAGAAAGCAGTATTGCTGGAATATAAAAAGAGTTCACATTCAATCCACAGGAACTAGTTTCGCCGCTTCGGTACTTCCTCAGTCATAGCTGCCAAATGAACAAACGAAGCAAATTCACGAAGAATAAATTGGTTCCACGTTTCTGAATGAAAATTCACAAGGTATATTTGAACTTCTCTACTTCAGTCATCGGACTATACTAGCTGGTTACTTCAGTTGTGACGCCGACAGGATGAATTTCCACGTTTCTGGCAGGAACAATTAGTTCACGCTTAAATGTCACACTAAGTATCTTTCAAATGCGAAAGGAAAATATCCTATTCAGTTTTCATCCTTTCATCCACTTTTACGGTTGCGGTAAAGGGTTTTTACTGTGAAATTACAGTGACTTCGTAACATGAAATTAGCATCTCACTGATATAGAGTCATCTTCATATTGTAGGACATCCACCTAATAACTGGTTTTCGTGAAAGGGTTTTTGTGAAGAGCAATTTTATATCATTTTTTATTTTATAATTGGCTTTATACTTGTTTTAAAATCGAAGTTGGAGCTTTTCTCTCTAGAAGGGGTTTCTTGTTAGCTTGCAGCTTAAAAGAGGAAAGTATGTGCATAGCAGTACCTCCGAACAGAAACTCTTTTTGCCAATAAACTAATCTTTCCCTATAGAAAGAGTTCAGTTTATAAAAAGCACCAGTGATCCAGAACAGATGGATTCAAAAGGCGTTTTTGTGTTTGTATATCCACAAAACTGACAAAGTGCTTGGGTACTGTCATACCTTTTGAGGGATAATCTTGTCAGCTATGCACCCAGAGGGTGCGTTTTGCTACGGGAGGTGAAGAAACGTGTGATTATCGCAGCTGAATTTGGTAGGCCAACAAACATCATCGATGGGTCTGATGGTTGTTACTGCTCTGTAATTGCACATCAGCCGAAAATATTTCCTTCTGTAGGTATTGTCAATTATTCCTAATCTCTATTAGCCTTGGTCCGCGGGAATATAGGAATATTATTTTTGCTCTTTTGAATATATATAATTCACATCTCCAGTCAATCGACACACCTATGGCAAAGTATCACCAAGGAAACGCTATGGGTGAAGGCCTGAATTCTTCCTCGAGGGGAAGCTCTCTGCTTCGAAATGGTTACAGTCGTTGGTGAAGACCTCAGCCGTGTATGGGTGTTTTCAACAGATTTCCCGAACTTTTCCTGAAAGGGGATGAAAGTTTGCTCCATTTTATCTATTTGGCAGCACCCAAGCTAGTTTGTCATTCGTCTATAATGTATCGCTGGTCTACTATTCTCCACCGAATCATGCCTAGAACCAGTCAAATGGACAGTACCATGGCAAATTTCACCAGCTTCAATCTGTTGCACTACTTTCTCGTTTGTTTTCATTCGGTGACAAGGTCATCTTCATCAGTAGCAGGTCTTGTAGTAACGAGTAGTAAGATCCGTGACACCCATTCTCTCAGGTAGAGTCCACCTAACACTGTTCTCGGTCCACCCTACTGCACTTTAAGACCTACACCAACCGTTGTTTGCATTGATGATAGTCTCAAGATCAATGTACGGGGCCTAAAAAAAAAGATAAAAATGGGGCCGCTCTCAATCAACCATTTAACTTTTAAATAGCCCTCTTGATGGCATATCGAGTAGCGACTGAATATCACGTCGTGTTTGGTGAATAAAACTCGGAAAAAAAGACATCACCGCAATGCTATTGTGTAAGCAGCTGAAAATAAAGGTGAACAATCAACAGTGAAGCATCGTAGAAACAACGACGAGGAATTGGTAATCAAAGGATCAATTTTCCATCAATTGGCCAGTCTGAGCATCCACAAACTGAGTTAGAAAAACATTGCTATCCATATACCGGAGCAAAATTTCTATTAGAATAAAGCTGCAACATTGAGTGTGTTTGCCTACAACATCGTCGGGTGACGGAGTCAATACAGTCTCTCTTTTTACCCAAAATAACACTACTCACAAATCTACTGAAAACACTTCGACAGCCCACGATCAATTTCGCCCTTCTTGGCTTATCAGGTAGGCGGAGACTCCGAGCTCCCCAAGGCTTCCTTGTTAATATCATCAGGGTTCACAATCATCCAATTTTGAGCTGCGTCGTTCAGCAGATATAGTCACCGATTCAACTAACCATAGAACAAAGCAAATTAGACACATCTGTATTACTAAACAGACCTCAGTGCTCTATGTAAGTATGGAGATTCGCTGGACGAGAATCAAGATGATCCAGTCAAATCACGCGTTTCGTTCAAAGGCAAATCTTTTGTCACTGCAATGTGTTGTCATCCTTGTGGTGGATTATATCAGCGGTTTTGAGACCGAAAATCTGCTCCTCTGGTGTGGGTGTTCTGTCGAGAAAAGTGTACCACACAATCTGGGACAAGAGAAAGTTTGTACGGCCGACTTCACGAAGAACCGTGGCTTGCGAGAATATAGCTATAATTGTGCAAGGGCGAATACGCAGCACATTCAAGTTTAGCATCATCATTGTTGGACCACAGTTAAATGTAAGCTGAACCAACGGGACTGCTCGTTCTGCACACAATGCAATTCAGTGAGTGCTTGAGCGTTTAAAGAAACAACTCTTGTGGCTGGATCACGAAAAAACTGATAATTGGAACGCTTTTGATTCAAACTAGCTGACTGTTCGCTGCAATGTGGACGAAACCTCTGTAACAGAAAAGTTCAAAACCCACTCCGGAGTGCAGATTTTATGCATACAACAGATTATACAGCGATTGACACAGAGGGTTTACCACTCGATAACGCTACCCTACAGCGTCCTTCACCTCAAGTGAGAACAATCAAGGGCACTGAATTTTAATCTCTTTTCGTCTTCATGACTGGCGATATGTTGGAACATGAGTGAAGCCGCTTTCAGATGGCATTCTGTCCCATAATGAGTGTGGGAATAACGTTGTTCTTTACCTCAATCATTATTTTGGTAAGGAAAAAAACTTCCTCAAAATGTAAAATTCTGCTGCGAGACTGCGCACAGGATAACCTAAATCTATATAACAGGCAATCCGCTCGCCACAGTAGTCAAAGCTAACTTCTTTTAGAGTGCTTTTTGTTTCCGTTTTCACGCTGCAGGAAAAACGAAAGCGGTGTTCTCCCGTATTGGCCCATCGTCGATCTTGGCGCCGGAAGGACGTAATGGAGTATATCACAGTGCGGTTAGCTTATCATTACGAGTAAAGAAAGGTTTATAAAAGCTAACAGTTTTCTTTTTACCAAGGCTGCTTCTATCAGCTGGCTGCCACCAAGATGTACGGGCTATATCAGCAGCAACGAGCGCCGTATCGAGACGACCTCAACACATTCAATAAACGATCAACTGAAAACTGGATAGGTAGTGCTCTGTCTGTGTCAAGAGAGCTGCCACCACACCCAACGCTGTCTGAGCAGCATGTATTGGACTGGGAACGAACACGTTGGAATAAATCAGTAAAAATGTACCGGGCTGCGAACTCCTTGAGTACGCAAATTAGCACGATTAGCAATGTCGTTCATCCTGGTTTCGGAGCAGATGACAATTCTCATTGCCGTGCGAAACGCTACAGACGGTAGCTAGCTTGCAACCCTGAGCTGTTCAACCTGACTCAGTTGGTCCAACTCTCCAATATCAAACTCCATAACTACAGTAGTTTATACCCTTAACTTTTCTCTACTTCCGATCTTCAAATTTTTTCTCTGGTAGCCAATTCAAGGATAGCAACAGGAATGAATCAACACAAACGAAAACTTGAAAAGTCAAAAACGTCAATAACTTATCTTACCCTTACGCAAAGCGTGTAAACGTAGAAGCTGCTGAAATGTTGGGCACAAATAGACCAAACTGTATTCAGACTTGGTAAGGTTTCAGTGCCATATAGGGTGTGTTGTGCGTGGGAGAGTACATTCCAAGTCCATGTAACTACCATGTGGGGCTAACTCTGGTTTGAAAGCAATATACGCAATTTCCAACCGGGAGACCAATGAAAAAGTCGCCTAAATGAGACCGACTGATCTAAATTTTACAGTGTTAACTGGAGATTTAATACTTTGGAGTACAACTTGAAGTCTGACACCTGGTTACTGCGGCCACCAACAGAGAACATGAGCGTACTTGGTTGTTGGTTATGGCATAAAAGATTTCACGCCGCACTAAGGAGACACTGTCAGGAAGGTCAGATTCGTGAAAACAACCACTGAATGCCCGAAATCTACTGAGACCCTCAGCTCTGCTAGATGTTGACCAGACAAACAACGTCCCCTCAATATACAGCGCTTCACAGCTTTGTATCAAACCCAGGCAACGCGAGTCAGCGTTGATCAAGGTCAGACAACGCCCCCGCAATATGCAGCGCGTCGCAGCCTTGTACCAAGGCCAGACCGCGTGCGTCAGCATTGGACCAAGTTAGTGTCCCTCCAATAGCTAGCTTGAGACCGTCGTATTCTCGCACTCGCACCACTCACACTTCGCACTCGCTTGTTCGGAATATAGCTGTTGTGTTCTCTTCTTTGAGTCTTTTTTTCGGCATTAGGCACTGGAGCGGGTCCGCAGTCAGATACAACAGGTTGGTGAATCAGCAGACATAACATACGATAAACAGAGCATCAGTGCGCGTTTCCTAAATCTTCAGGCCAGTTCTTTTGAACCCGTGCCTGTGTCTTACTTCTATGCAAGTGTTTCTTCCCCAACACGAGTTTAGCAGGGACACAGGTAACACGATCGACCCCTGCTCTTAAGCAGCAAGAAACTATTTTCAGCACATGATGTACGTTTGGTGGAGCATATCAGTTTAACAGTTTGAAATGCATGTTGCACACACTCTGGTCAGTATCTCTGCGATCAGTATCTCATAAGACAAGACGCTCATTGGACAAATGTACGAAAGGATTTTCAAATAATAAAGAGACTTGAGTCAGGTGATTCAAAATCTGATGAGTCAGATCATGAATCAATATTACAATAGTCAGCATCTTCGAACCCTAGGGCTTTCAACCGCCCATAAGTCCTTGGTATTTCGCCCTCTCTTGTTCGGAACGAATGGCTCTAAACCAGAAACTTAACCAGATACTAATCTGTACAAACATAAATATGCATAGGGCGAGGCGACACACCATCAGTTTATATCAGGATAGTTGTCAAAACCACCTCCAGTACTACTATTGAGGTCGATAAAAACACTTTGCAGTTTTCAACCGGTTTCGATTTTGCTGAGGATCCTCACGTGGGTCTAAGATCAACATTTTCATTCGTTATAGTTTACATTCGAATATAGATTACAATTATGCCGTGATAAACGTTCATCGTTTACTCGTGTGCCAAATTACCTGAGGTTAGGGGCTGAACGAATTGAAATCCAACTCACTATCACAAACGAGAGTTTCAGGTTAGTTTTTGTTAACCCCCCGGTCGATAACAAACATCACACCATAAAAAGGCACTAATTAATAGCAATACTTAGACAATCAGCGAACATATTACTCGAACGTTTGGCAGATTTATTTTGCATCTTCACTTGAGATTTTACCTTAGAAAAAAATCGACATTTCAAGAGGAAAATTAATACAGTTACCAACCGCGAGATGTTTCAGTTTTTCTCATTTTTTTTCTTGGTGCTGGTGGAGCGGTAAGCTTTTACTTTCTCGAGTACCTTTGCTGCGCGTATTTTCCCAGGCTGAATTCCTGTATCCCAATCAATCTATCACTCGACTTCGCCAAAACCAACCCACGCTTTCGCAGTTCACGTGTTCATTGGATAGGAATACGTATCAAAAACAATGTCACGTACAACCAGTCCACCGGCCTACAAAGTTGGCGATAAGTATGTCCGAATAATACCGCGTTTCTGTTAGAAAACTGGAATAATAAAATCGTGTTACACAGTATCGTTTCCGTGCCGGAAACCGCTAGAAAAATGGAGCTATGTAGGTGGTAACTCCCATTTTTCTCCATTTGGTCAAATAGCATTACATATTTATGAGGAGTTTTCATCTGAAAACACCTTGCAGGGAAAACTGCGATTAGGTTTCTTCCAACATGAATTCTGCGTGCTGACAAGATCCAGTTGTACTCGGACAGAGGACAGTCTAACACTCAGGCAGAAGAAAAACAACTGGTACATAAGTGGTTGATAGTTTTAAATGTGATGAACTTAACCTAAATATGGCAGCTGGACAAGGTGCACTTGATAATGGAACACGGTGAGATATGCGTAATCGCGGTTTGGGACGTAATTGAACATGAGTTTTCAGAGGGCTATTTTAATGAGCAGTCGCAGACCACAGATATTTATCTAAATGCGGCAGAGATGAGCAGTTTGTCCTAATGAAACTTTTTTCTCAGATCTCTACAGGTTGTTTGCTGCGAGAATAGAAAACAGAACAGGCTGTAAAATAATGACTGAAAGTTAAAAAAACTGTCATTAAAGGAATAGGCAGTCCAAACCTTTCCGATAGGCCCATTGTGAGGTTAATGTTAACACTCGTGTGATGGGAATACCAGGGCAACCTTAGGTGCAACATTAGATGCAAGATTTCTGTGCAGACAGGCAATGAATCAGTCGAGATGAAATCTCCCGCAGCTGTTGTGCGGGTAGGGGAATGCCTTTGGGTCGACTGGTTCAGACGTCGTAGACAAGTCCTCCTGTGGATCAGCTGCATGGTAGAGTGGCACCTGTAACCATCCAATTCATCCTAGTGTCATTTGTAGAAGTTAGTGCTCTAGAATTCTGTTATTCAGCTGCCACACTGCGCGACCAACGCAATGCACACACCTACAACTGTTGTGCCTTAACAAACAGAAGATAGCTAAGCGCTCAGAGTTGTTAATCTGACCTTCGGTTGGAACTTAATCGGCAACGAAAAAAAGGGATATTCTTAACAGGGGATCAAGTCTCCTCTATTTGGACGCATATGTGCGGTTCGACAGTCCAAGCATCTGACGTCACTTTCGTCCAAGACGAAGGAGTCCATGAGACATTACCTCAATTCTTTCTCCTTAGCAGAGAGAGAGGGATACTCCGATGACCGAATCGACAATCTTGACCAACTTTACAATGAATTCTATAGAGCGCTTTCAGTAATCCGAAAATCCAAAATGTGTTTGAAAGGCGACTAAATGTATAGAGTCAAGTATTTTGTCCTACTATCGGGGGATAATGAATTTTTGCGATGCATCTTTAACTGAGCAGCGATAGTTTGAAGTTATAAATATTATAAGTGCCCACTAATATCTAGGAAATGTGGTAGGCTGCACGATCCACGGTTTGGCAGATGGTGACTTTCCAGCCCAGACTAACTTCACCTGTAAGGAGAAATCCAAGTTGAAATTTTGAAAAAAACTCTGTCATCAAGTCATAAGTAACTTGTACATGTCACACATGTCACAGGTTCATCAGTCTTCCACCTGAGTGTTTGTCACTGGGTGAAACATTCAACACGTGACCACTTAGTGTGAGTTCCGTAAATGAAGTGTGATTGTTTCTGTAGGATGTCTAAGTGCGAGTTAATCGCACTGCTGATCAGCTAAGATCGCGGGCACTGGTCTCCTTACAGCTTTGCGAAGTACACTTTGCTGATGATGTCCAACGAAGATAGAACCGCCACAGAGAGTCTCCATGGATAGACTGACTTCACTTGCAGAATAAAATCTTCAAAGCTTCGAAATTTCAAAATCCTCTGCATATTACTACCATATCACTGTTCGTCCAGACGTTAAAGTTAGACCCCGTCATTCGGTTCCTGTCACACACTGTTATCAGGAATGGCACTCTGTTTGCGAGGCATGATAAGTCCATTTCTTTCTTGATGCCCAGTGCACTTACGTGACTTTCCATTTAGAAGCACACAAATAAATTACTTAGGGTATATGTTACGTCGGATTTCGGACTAGTCTTTCATGTGGACCTCTTGCGTTAGTCAGTTTACAAATTCAAGTGGTTTTCATGTACTTATTCCCCCATTCAAAGGACTGTGGAAGAACAGTATAGGTAGTCCACCCCTTTTAACTGAACCAAGTCTATGCTGACGGACCAAGAAGCGTTGTAGAACTGTTTCATCCTCATTGAGAACCATCCGCAGTGCGCATCTCAAGATACTCAAGGAACAAGGGACCACCAGGCTAGCAATTTGGACACCTAACCTTTCGGTCGCGAGCGGCTGATCAGCACTGTAAATAACTCGCATCTACACAGAACACAACGCTACTCATCCTTCAACCACGGAATCCACATCACATAGTCAAATGTCACCAGGAGGCCTCAACATGAGACTTCTCAGGTGAAAATTTTATTCATCGTGTGAATCATCCTGCCTCCTGAGATATTGTTGAGAGATTTGGTTACAGCTGAGTGTAATTTGTGATTTCGCGAGTCTGAAAATATTTTATGGACACCACTAGACCTTTTATGAAGTGAATAGTAAATATCGCTGGCTCTAAATTAGGGGCAACCTGGTACGAATTTCAAGCCAGTATTCTTCTCGCGTTTCTCAGTTCACTAGTTTTAGGTTCGAATGAATGCTAATGCTTTGAATAAGTGAGGCGTGAAAGCAAGATAAGGGACTACACAATTCCGGAATCGCCTTGTATCATTTGTTACATAATCTGCACTTGGGAATACGTCAGATGAATTCTCCGAGTCTGCCATAGTATGAACCATCTCACTCCAGTCATTCATTCCACGGCTGAGTAATTTTCAACGAAAAACTGTACACTATATTTCGTGGCATAACTGGACTTATGTGCATTAAACTGCAACAACAAATGATACAATCTGAGCTCTGAAGCAAAAAAGATCCTATATCTAACTCTTCCGTTTTTTGTGCAAACTGGTAAGCCTACACAATGTGGAAGGACGGTGTACACCTGTTATACTGTTTTCGAAATTTCGATGACGATACCGAACTCTTCGTGTGGACGAGAACTTGGCCCGTTCGAGCGCCACGTTCTTTCCAGTGATCTTGAATCTTCGCTTTTTGGTCTTCATCCAACTTAGTTTCTTGGTTTGATTTCTTGAACGTAAAGCCTTTAAACGCACTCCTGATAATTTCAGATTACTACCTTTTTTTCTTCTGTCTCAAGAATGGGAAGTTGACCTTGAGCTATACAGATGAATAATCCACCATAAATAGGTCTTCGGGGCAGTTGACGAATGCCTTCAATAGAAACCCGACATTTTTGCCTCTCTTGACCAAATATGCCACTTAGGTACGTGAAATGAAGGCGTGTGATTGTCACCCCATCACACAAAGCTGCGGGTAAGTAGGTCTCTGAACAAATAGCCACAACAGAAAACGGTGGGCCTGAATTTCATTGCATCACGTTAACTGTGGTAGTGTTAGTGCTGCTTTTTCAAACTAGCTTATTCTGCGTTAAAGTTTGGAAGAGACTGATGCCACTGGATGATGAGTTTTAGTTTGGCCTCGTGTTTTTCGCTGTCCTATTGATGAAAGTGGGAAGTCGATCACGATGCATCAGAATGATCCATAACTAAACTATTCAACGATTCACGAGTCTTTGCTTTGCCCGGACAGTTTTTGCAAACTCAACGTGATAGGAAATGTTATAGGGTCTTTTGAAAAACTGTGTCGTAATGCGGACTACGTATTTTCCAGAGATGCACCGTCCCCGATCATGGGTCTTGTGAAAGCACGCAAGAATCATTTACGTTCAGACTGTGTTCGATGACTTGACAGTTTTTTCACCGTGGGACCACACACGCGCCATTTCTGTCCAATTAGTGCTCAGTTCCGTTGATCCGTTCTAGCATATTAGCCGCTTAGTGATTATAGAACTCCTTGACAAAGGCTGACCACGACAACCGAAATGTCGGACTAAAGCATCTTATTCCACTACACCATGTAATGAGTTTGAAAACTCCATATTATGACACGTTAGCCGCGTTCCTAATTTCTTCCCGCTTGCGCAACTTGCTATCTGTTGAGCATGTCTGAATAACGACCAGTTGATACTTGCTTGAATGCGTTCACCTTGTAAAATTTACGACCAAAACCCACACAGCTTGTACTGTTGGCCGTGACCATATGTCCAGACGTTATTAACTGGAAGAGATAGATCACAGCAGGCAAATAAATGACCTCATTCGTATAGATGTACAACACTACTTATCTGGTTGCTGAAAGCCCGCCACCAATTTCTCCCGTCTTGGTGCCCACCAGTTAGGCACAGTCCCCGGGTGTCCGTCAACCTTACTCTGCACCTGAACCAAAATTGGACAGATTTAGTCAAATACTCTCATTTTCACGCGAATTTGGTTTTGAAAAGTGTTATGTCTGCTGATTCGCCAATCTGCTGTATCTGACTGCTGACCCGCTCCAGTGCCTAGTGCCGGAAAAAAGACCCACAGAGGGGAACACAACAGCTATATTCCGAACAAGCGAGTGCGGGAGCGTGAGTACGTGCGAGTGCGAGAATACAACTGCCTCAAGCTAGTTATTGGAGGGACACTGTCTAACTTGGTCCAATGCTGACGCACGCGGTCTGGCCTTGGTACAAGGCTGAGACGCGCTGAACATTGCGGGGGCGTTGTCTGACCTTGATCAACGCTGACTCGCGTTGCCTGGGTTCTGGTCAACTTCTAGCAGAGCTGAGGGTCTCAGTAGATTTCGGGCATTCAGTGGTTGCTTTCAGGAATCTAACCTTCCTGATAAAAAGAGGCTCAAGTGAATCTCTTGTTTATGCGTCCTTCTTTAACTGAATGTACTGCACCAGGCCGTCTCATATTCCAGCTGGAACGAGGTTTTAGATGTCGCAGTACGTTTTATAGACGTGATACATTATCCATAAGTTTGCTGATGAAGAACAATATCACAAACGAGAGATATAGCTGGATCGCCGGTGAGTCTCCCATGAAAAATAAATTGGTACGCAGATAAGTGTAGCAGACGAATTTCGTGCAATTTGGATTCAAGTAAAACATAAGGCTGACGGACACTAGGGAGCTTCGTTCATCTGATGGGTCCGAAGAAGGGCGAAACCGGTTGTGAGCCGTTAAAGTGTGTTCAGCACCCATATGAGTAGTATGCTTCGTGCTGCGTTTTTTTTTGTTTGAAACGTTAGACACCTTAGTAATACATCACTTTTGTTTCCAGGAGTATTAGAGTAGTACTTCAACGACTGTTTTTCCGGACCTGATGAAGTAAAGTATTCCGTTTTGATAGTATGGGATTCATTATGATCTTGTCAGGTCGCGGCAGATAACATACAGACAGGCTTTATAATGTAATGTCCACCACCTACTGAAGCAATGAAGGGATATTTAGAGGTTTTGGCGTTTCCTTTTCTATCTGTGGATAGTGCTGAGTTTAAATCAAACCAACCTCCACAGGAAATGATCATGTAACGAACACCTTTTTCGGGGCAACAACCTATTAACAGTTTGATAATAAGACCTATCTCGAGTGGGAAAACAATCCTCGATGAGGAAATACACGCATTTGCAAAATGTATTGGTACCATCAGGAGACTCAGCTGAATCTTCGCATCCATCGGCTGGATGTAACGTGCTAAATAAGGCAGACAAGCGTTGACATTTTCTATAAATTTAAACGTGAAATTTTTGCTTTCATTCAGGTTTCAGGTGAGTTGGAAAACCCATTAATTTGTTGTTCGTTTTGGCTAACCTGGCTCGGGCCGGGACACTAGGACTACGGCAAGTCTGGTGCGATTCAAAACTCTCTATAGATAGTTACTTCAACCTAAAAAGTTGAATCTGTTGTTATGGTATGTTTAAACCAGGTTGAACATTTTGGTGGTGAAAAACTGCTCACTGATGAATCTAAACCAGGTTGAACAGATTGGTGGTGAAAAACTACTCACTGATGAATCTCGCAAAAGGGAACCCCAGCACATAGGGTTACTTCTTAATTTCCAGTGGAATTACTGAGCAAGTTCCCATAAGAAGCGGAAACCTCCGAGGAAGTGGACTGGGGACATTAAACATAATCGCTTCATGGTAACAGGTTTTTTTGAAAGGGGCTATGGGGTGCAAAGTCAAGAAGTAATTTGCCACCTGCTTCCTTTGATCAGGCTGACTGGTGAATGGGTTCAATCTGCGCATATTTCGTGGTGCCATATGCTGACTAAAGGCAAGTTAATCGTACACAGATGAGTAAGGATGGTCTGCATCTGAGCATGCGTATGCGCGTGTGTTTACCACTGAAAACTGAAGTATATTTTTGATATCTGATATTTGTTGCCGAAAATTCCAACTCCATGCTTCTTCCATGGGTTTCACGGGCCTCCTAACAACCTTGTGTGCAAGGTGGTGAAGCCACCTGATAGGTAGTCATCCATTTAGGTCGATAACAACATGTACATTGATAGCAGGGATTTCTAATAGTCCCAGTTCCACCAGTGATCCGAAACTCAAAATACTGTGAGGAAAGTAACCATACCGCTTGATAACAAGCTACTCTTGTGCGAACAAGTAGCTCATCAACAGGGAACGTTGCAATTAATCTTCGTATTACTAAACAGTTATTCTAAATTTTCCAACGTGTACTAGGGCTCACTGCTATATCATCAATGTTGAGCCAGCTAATTATTCTCAACAGATCTCTGCAAGTTAAGCCACAGAGTCCATTCTTTCTGGTTAACATCGGGTTCAGAGTTTTCGCACAAACCAAGTGTTTTCACTCACCAAGCCAGCCTAAGTTGGTTGGCATAACAATGAATACCAGTGCGGAACACCGCAAATATCCTGTCAGATTTGCGGACGGACCAAATAGCAAGGTGAACCGGTAGCACGCTGAACACCAGTACTGTAATTTCGTAGTTAAACCATAGAGGCGGGCAAGTGTTTGTTGGGAGCCGGGGCAAACTTGCAGTGCCGTCCGTGATAGTCTGGAGGGAAGTAACTGGTGACAGTGAACTCGATTCTGGTCAGCCTTCTGAGCCAATACAATGTACAATTCCAAGTGGCTGCAGTGGTACTTGGTAGTTTATAACTCTTTTTGATAAATCGTTTGATTTCAAGCACTGGAACACTAACCAACGGATTAGAAGAGCTTGGTAAACAATCGGTAGTTTTTACCAAGCTCTTCTAATCCGTTGGTTAGTGTTCCAGTGCTTGAAATCAAACGATTTATCAAAAAGAGTTATAAACTACCAAGTACCACTGCAGCCACTTGGAATTGTACATTGTATTGGCTCAGAAGGCTGACCAGAATCGAGTTCACTGTCACCAGTTACTTCCCTCCAGACTATCACGGACGGCACTGCAAGTTTGCCCCGGCTCCCAACAAACACTTGCCCGCCTCTATGGTTTAACTACGAAATTACAGTACTGGTGTTCAGCCATCATCATCGACAACATGAAATCAGTGTTCAACACTGCAAATCTTTGATTGTCCGGCATTCAAACTCCGAAAAACTGATATTCTGATTGTGATTGGTTGACCGACCGCCTCAAATGATGACTCGATAACTTCTCTTGTCAGGACTTCCTAGTAAAGTAGCGTCACAGACGCTTCAGAACCGCGAAGATTTTCTATACTTTACTGCATCTGATTTTCCGGAGAGGATTCGCAGTCGAAACAAACATTTCCCTTAGTTCCACTGAACTGTCCGTTCACGTTAGTTGGTAGTCAAAATAGCGTTGAACCGTGTGATTTCCTACCTATACGAAAATTTTGATTCCAATTGATTATGAACTTTTCGGATTCGTCAGGAACCACAATGAGTAGTAAGATATCCACATGCCACATGCAAGACCACAAACCTTTTATCCTTATTCGTCATTCGAGCAACGTAGGTGGATTGGCGAGTGGGACAAAGCTGAGACCCAAGCTCAAAAACTAAACACTCAAAACACTCATGTAAACAACCAATGAGTGATCACACTCATCCTACGATAAGTATAAAAATGTGGTTCGTTCATCTATGTATTTGATCGTACACGGTTTTTTTCCCACGATTCACCGGAATCAAACAATGAAGAACAGAAACCCGATTGAGAAGTCTCAATTCCAGCTTCTTGCTTGCCTGTGCGTTTTATTACATCTTCAGACCACCTCATCTCTAGGACTCCCACTCCGTCGACCAGCATTGGAAAATGCTGATCCCACTTTCCTTGGTGAGTATTTCGTTATCTTCACAGCGCTTTTCTAAATTGGGTTTCGTTGGCGAAGCTATCGGAGTCAGCTCTCCCAAATAAAAGCAATTGATAACCCTGTGGCTTTAATCTAATCAATTCTAGGATTGAAAATAATTTTCGGTTGATTGCATGCCTACGCCAAGTAGTACTATGACGACCTAAAGGCCCATTTCAGCCCATATCAAAATATTCTTGGTTTGGTTTGGCGTTATCCAAAAATATTTATGTATATACAGCCACTTGTTCAATCCACCAGACTATGATTAACTGTGGTGTCAGCTGTTCTTAAGCAGTTTAGTCACTGCTACACATGTTTTCATTTGCATGTAATACTTTTTTTAATCGAATTTCGGGTATTTTTACGATTTAACTAAGGACCACTTTTGATTTGACTCCGATGTACAAGCAGTGCCAACTTATTTAACTTCGAAACGGAGGTTGCCAGGATGACTGTCTTCGACGGGAGTCCCTGGACCGGGAATATTTGCAGGTGGTCAGGTGGGCATTTCGTGGTGCACCATAGATGACGTTTACAAAGCTCAAATAAGATATGCAGTCGGTTAAGATTATGAAGAACATAAATTCTTTGTGGACTTTTGGATACATGGAGGAACTACAGTACAGTTGCACAGCAAGGATCCGTCACAAAAAATTGCATAGCTTTGCGCGTCTGAGTAAATCACGGAGACATTTTGAACATTTTGTCACCATCAGGAAAGTTTATGCTTAAAGAATTTCTCACTTACCTGACACGATGCTAATTAGTAGTTTGACGAAAAATTATCACCACCTGTATGGCCTTTTTTGAGGCTCACTAACTGAATGTAGTTCCCAAGTTTCTATCAACTAAGTTGTATGCAATTAGCGAAACATATTTGTCTGCGTTTTCAACTGGGGTTAACGGGAGTTTCAACTGAATCACTGCATTCAATGGTTTCTGACGTTCTTCAACTAAATCTGTTGCACACATTCAGCCTTATTTAATAATGTAATGATATTCAAGATACCGAATTTGTTTTCGGTCATATTTATACGGTCTACGGTAACTGTGCATAGTCCACTGCTGTCAGTTATGCCCTTGATGAGACACATCAGGTACGCCTGATTCCCGTATTCCCCCCGCTCTTATGGTGTGGCTTTATGCGCCCCATGGTCACCTTATATTTCAGTCAGGACGATATTTACGATGCCGAATTAACATCCTCTGCTGAGATTGAGTTGGACCTCATGCTCCCACCCAGATGATTTGAATTTGAGCGTTTATTTGCATTCTGTTGAGATTTCTGTGTTTAACTCAGTCTCTTGAAACTGTTTTTTGGTTTGTTAATGAACCCACCTCAGAAGTGCAAAAACCACTTGTTATTAGTCTTAGGATGTCCCGGGATGCCCATTTTAACTTGGTGTCACCTAACTTTGGAAACTTTTTTGATTACTTGTGTGGTGCAGTATATTTACCGTGAAAGTAAGGTGTGCAACCATGGTGCTTAGTCTGACCACAGGGATCTAGTCATTCTAGTCATTCTAGTGGCAAGAACTGTAAGCTTGAGGGAAGGGATGAATTTCCTTTGTAGGGCAATTTAAAACCCTTTAAGGCCCTCTTTCTCTTTCAGTAATTCTGTGATAGAGTTGCTCTTGGTTCGTTGTAAACCAATTCCCACTGAATCTCGCTGGTGTACCTCTGATAAATGCTGCTGCCAAGTTGAGATACTGCCAAGTTGACTAAGCCTAGCCAGGAGCTGGTGGATACCGGGGCTTGGTGCGAAGCACGAACTCCCCGGTCAGTAAGTGTGTGCCTTGATCACTGAGCTCGAAAGTCCGACCAAAACAGTAAACTAGTAACTGAGTTAACAAAAGTAATCTGTGCAACAACAGTTTATCTGGAATCCTAACCTGAAGAACGAGTTCGAGGTGCGCTCAACAGATCGATATATTTTGAAAAACGCCGCATCCAGGACTTCATCCTAGAAGTCCAGAGCTAATGCAAAGAACGGTAAGCTTACTCATGTTGTTGAATAAATGTTCTGAAAACCTAATTTCTATAACCCAGTAACCCTGGGGTTTCAGTGTAGTAAATATCCTCAAATTAGCTGATGGACTAAAATAATATCACTCGAAGATCTCTAAAGCTGAGCCATCACAGACACAAAAAGATATGAGACGTACTGAAGGACTTCAGAAATGGCTGTTAAGCTCAGAGTTAAAGTGTCTCCGGCACCACCACTGCATATGTGAGCCTGATGGCCAGAACATATTAACTCGGTGGATCGTTCGCACATTTTTGCCCTTGTTATTATACAACGTGCACCGACAGGAATTTATGGGATCTAGTGAAATGAGAAAACTAACAGCATCTGAGTAATGTGCACTGGATAGACAGAGATGACAAAGGTCACCTTTTGATGACATCCAACAGCCCGGATAAAACAGTGTGTTATTCTGTGGAAATTGAACAATGGAAAGATTTTTTTAACTGTTTAGCAGTTGGTTGATACAGGACAATCCGTTTTAGGAGCACCCACTCATTCGCCGTTGTGTACCGGTGTGCATTTTTTAGACCGGTGCAAAATACCTTTTGGAGGTTCATCCAATCTGTATACGAAAACGTCATCGTTCTCTTCCACCATGGCAGCAGGTAGCAGGTTCCAGGTATTAATTGCCGTGCGTGACAAGCTGGGTCCCGGAGAGTTGCAGGCGCCTGGCTTCTTCCGCGGAAGAGAACGATGACTTCTTCCTCGGAAATCACTGAGAAGCAGCACGTCGGCTGGCAGTTCGGATAATAAATGTGCACGTGTTATTCACCACAGTTTAGGCAGCTAATTTCTAACTCGGTCACTGTATTGAGCGAACAGAAGTAGAAACTTCGGTTAGTCAATAACCCATTTGCCAAGCGTATTCCATCCTCCCGAGTTCTCTGTGTTCTAATTCTCCTGACTTACAGATTAGGACCGCGTAGTTCGGACGCGGGCGCGAGTGTACGTGGTACACAGGACTTTGACAGCCGTTGGCGTTAGATAGAAGACACCCATTTCAATCTCAATATCAATATGAAGAAACAATAAATTTTCAACATTTGTGGGTAGGAAAGAATTTTCCAAGCGATAACGTTTTCGTGTCTCAACTTCATGCAACAATCCAGTTGTCCCTGAAGAAGCTCCTGATCGTTGCTAATGCGACTAGACATCAATGAATTCACATCTCTTGTAAACTTCAGGTATAGGGACCGGATACTTGTGAGTAGATCGTTACTAAGGACTAAAAATGGTGTAGGATCGAGGAAGGATCCTTGTGGAGCGCCGCCCTGAGCAGCTTGTTGTGTCAACATGCCCTCTTTGCTTCTGGCTGAAAATGATCGTCAAACCAGAAAATCTGAGGTCCACGTGACGATTACACTGCGTCCAATATAAGTTTGACTTCATTAACTACCGTTCATAATGAACTTTATCAAAAGCCTTGCCAAAGCCAACGTAGACTATCAGTATCATCGTCAGAGGCTTTAGCTTTAAACCATAGCTCTCTGATGATCAACAGGAGTGGTTCCAGTGACATTCAGTTTGGCGATGACGAAGCCCAGTGATGATGTATGCGACTAGGTATTATTATTCTCTCTGTAACCTTGCAAATCATACGACAGTTTACAAAGGTCTATTTGTTGCTAGACATTAATTCCTGGCTGACAGCTGCAGCTTTTCGTTCGACTGGAAGTCGTTTCTTCTTAAGATAGGTTATCAACAGCTCTAAGAGTGGGCTGGCGGGGACGTTTACCAGTTCCCCAGTTACGAGAGTACAGATACATCAGCTCCAGGAGATTTATGAAGACTCAGCCGCGCGTAATTTTTCAGCGATGGACGAAGCGTTCACACGACTACATTCAGGGAGCTACAAAAAATTTGCAAATAGCCAAATTCGCTATCTTCGTTTACTTGTCACCAAGGGAAACTTTTCTCCCATTTATTTCTGTTCCATAAAATCACATTGTTGTAGCTCTCTCTCTCTCGCTCTCTCGATGCAATAAATCACCAAGTAGCACCACAGAGGTACCTGTATTTCAAACGAGAGACGGAAAAAGCACTACTCATCCATGTCTGCACTATCTGTTGTCAGCTCTTGGTTAATTTTCCTCAATACGCCACAGCAAAATCGTTGGACCAACCGTGCGTTTTACCAATACTCCAATACTGATGATTGGAATAGAGCGGTTTTTGCCGTCGGGTGAGAAAAACCGTCGGAAGCCGAGTTCAGAGAAGGGGTATTTTTGTCAACATAGGTAAAAATGAGAAATACGAAAAACATGAGTGCAGCAAAACCATGGGACCATAATCACAGTAAAAAAGATTTGGGAGATGTTCTGGGCTTTATAAATCCTTCCCCCATGCGTTGATGTGTGCATGAATAACAGCATACTTAGACAATATATATGGATTCTCCCAAAAACTATGTAAACCCTTGCTTTTTTGTTACGTTCCTCTGAGGAGATTGCCGCCAACCTGGGGAGAACTGTTTCAAGGCTGGAGGCTAGGTTAGTGACTTTGCTGCACATCCTATGAGGCTGCGGGACAGTCCTGAGGAGTTGGCATGACCCACCTTAAATTTAACTTTGAAGGGATTCGCCACTTATTGAATAAAAAAATTAGCGGCAGCGTCTAGAAAGTCTGTTTCCTCTTCATCAAAAACAAAATACCTTCCGCCTAAAAGGAACTACCTTGACTGGTCAACAGTGGTCCTTTTAGGGAGTGGTCATTGTCCAGGGTGAGGATGAAATTAGTAGGATTGCCTCTCTTATGCCTGAGGACATTGCTGCTTTTAAAAACATCGCAAATACGGTTGCGTGCTGCCGTTCTAGGACCACTTTCGATACCCATAGGAGCTGCAAACTGACTTCGGCCAACGGTGTTTCATTGACATGAGTATGGCGTGATAAACCGACTGTACAAAAAACATGTAAGCATAACTGAGTTAGACTTCGCAGTTGTCTAGGAACTTTCAAAGCTAATCCAAAGCATGGGGTTTCGTTCAAGCACGTTTTTGATATCCTATAGGGTCACTTAAAGATTGTTGACCGTTGCTATGCTGCAAGCAACTTTCACGCGGTCGATAAACAAACAAAAAATGAATACTCAGTTGTCACTAGTTTATTATCCTTTTATTCTTCTCAGTTCTTCCATTGCGAATAGCGTGCACCTGCCGTACACCTCACATGAATTTTGGGTTGATAAATATCTTGCCAGAACAGTGATAAAATTCAATTTAAAAATCGATCTGACATGCAATATCGATCTCGAAATGTCTACTCTCACTCTAAAAGTGTGTAAAGACAATGTGTACTGTTTTCCATAGTACGAAGTGGACATGCATTCTGACGTAATATCCACACACACAAAAATCTTTGCGAAACGGCTGTACACTTCCAAAGCTGATACCGGCCCCTTGTAGGGGTTGTACTGCTCAGCTAGACAGAACAGAGTCACAAGCGCTAGAGCATGCTTTATGCATACCCCCGGGACGATGCCGTGCTACACTATCCATTACTTGAACAAACGAAGCACCGACGCACAGGACGAGGGATTATGCCGTTCTCCAAATCAATGATAGACTTCGTTTTGCGTTCAGCAAGAGTTTTGTAGGAGCCTGCAAATTAACAAATGAAAATCATAGATTGATAGAATGAACCTATCTTCCCCTATTGATCCAAAACATGGACTCAATACTTCCTGCGTCCGAGTGCATGAAGACGAACCGCAGCCGGGACCAGGACCACCATGTGCCACGCTATCTACTTACGGTCCAAAGAATCTGTGGAATAAGGTTCACCAACTTTGTTGCGCGCTATACAACCGACAGAGCTCTATTTCCCAGTAAATCTCTAGAAATACTGAAAATCTTCTTTCACGCACACAAAGTCTCATCATGGACAAGATTGCAGGCAGCAATATTATCAACCTCCCTCTAGATTTCGTACGCAATTGTCGCTGGAACCAGAAGACCACAAAATACAACGCTAGGACAAGCCGAAAAAAGACTGGATCGAGAATACGACATCAACACACAAAAATAGCACAGCCTCGTTTGGTTTGTTTAAGTCTGAGGTCAGCAATTACGAAGAGGGACTCAGCCCAAAAGCTGAATGAGGCAGTATAACGTTGCTTCAAAGCCGGGGGCACAAACGACAAAAGAAACGAGGGTGTAAGAGAAGAAAATTGAAAACCATAAACCAAAGTTAAATCACATGAAAATAACGGATTTATAAAATCCTCGTTATCGCACGCAACGAATGACCATCAGGGGTAAGTATATGTCGTGCTTAAGCTGAACAGCTCAGCGCAGTGGCTCTTAACCAGCAAAAATAATTCGTTCCGCCTCTCCAGGGTGGATAAGCGTCCAAAATTTGAAGACAGTAACTGATGGCATAGTTGTCTTGACATAACACAGTACTGCTGAAATCTCTTGGAAAGCGCGCTTTTGGATTTCTCCCTTTTTGAGGCTCACCAGGCAAGTACGAACTTGGCAGCTTCCTTTCCCTGAATACAGAGAAGTGCCTCCAGTTTGGTCATTGGAACACTGAAAAACGCACTCCTTCGGTTAAAGCATTCTTACTCGCGTTTTTTGTTGTGTCCAGTGCTCCACTACCTTCTCTGATGTAGGTTGGAATGAAAGAAATTCATTCATCTAGTCCTATAGCCTTTGGAACAACTGGCTCGAAAACGTATTTGACCTGTCTACCACCTGCCTACTGCAGTCAGCCTTCTCCAAGTCCCCCGACCCAGATCGCAGTGAATTCAACTATTTATGTTGGACTTCGATGTTACTTTGTTCATTTACTACAAGCATTTTGTTTGAGAGTTAAATGAGAGCCGATATCTGTGCGCCAGCCTAGGACTATGGGCAACAGTTTGTCAGCCGTCCCACTACCGATGATTGTAACCGCACGGCCCTGGCTGTTGTCGTAGCCTTGAACATTTATCCCAATCGGCCTCAGATGTAAAATTTTGAAAGTACTCAGAAAAGTCGAAGACCATTGTCCTGTTTGAACCACCAAATGGGCTACTGAGGTTGACAGGTTCATGAGTAATCTAGTGAGGCAATATGTTGCGAGTCTGAGCGTGAAAGTTCTAACCCATACACTGGATCATAGTGATAAAGGTGATGACACAAGTCAAATTACCAATTTTGATAAGATAAAGCTCCCTGTGTTAGGAACGTGATCGACTTTCTTTCCTTAGTTAGCTTACTCCTTTGGCAAGCAACATCGGGTGTTACTTCGGGTAAGCCGACCGAATGTGAAACCAGCCGCTCAAACCGAGAACCTCCAACTTTGTCTCCGACAGAAGTTGCTTAATCGTACAACAACTAAATCAAACAGCCTTGCCGCAACGTAAAATGAGCGGAATCTTCTCTTGTACTGCTAATATTCACCTTTTCACCACCCAGGGCTACAGAAGATTTTTTCCGTCTTAATTGGGATAAAAAGATCTGTCTAGACTACTGACCATTTGCTGACCGTCAGTAACATTCATGTTATGCTCCAGATTATAATACTTTCCTACTCTATGCCCCATTGCGCGATGTGTGAATTCCTTTCCGATAACCTCTCTTACAGATACGCGCGACCAAAGTCCTTTTGACTCGGAAATGACTGAAGGCCGATTCCCGCGGTTTTTCATGAGGCGTTACGCAACAGACGATGGGCTCAAATCTACTCCGGCGCTGGATCGGTCGGAAGAAAGCTATTTGCGACAGCTGATTGCCAGGTCAAATCAACTGCGTGCTCTGAGATTTGGCTAAATGTGTGGCAATTTTCTGTTGACTTATGAGCTCAGAGTTTGAGAATAATAAACACGCCTCCACATAGACTTCTATCGACTTTAGAAATTCAGTGGGGCTCCTCTCTACTTGACCGCTACGCTTTCACCTCTTATTGGGTGCGCTTCGAATTCAGGCATGTGTGGGAGCAAACTCAACTGAGGAACGTGGGCAAGACGAGAGATAAACAAGCTGACGATGAAAATTAACGGATGTCATGTTCATTCGCGAACTAACCTGGCGTTAGCTCCACTTACGTAAAAACAGGCTTTCAATAAGAGAATAAGGTTGGCGGATACTTGGGGACTGAGTTTATCCGACGAACCATAAGAACGCGAAACCGATAGTGGACTGTCAAGTGGTTTTAAACAACCCTGTGACTATCTTTAGGCCAAAGAGTTAAGTTTCTCCTAAAGTCGCTTAGATGAATGATTTATCAGGGTTCTGAATCTGTAGTTTAACCTTATCAAAAAGGACTGACTTCGAACAACCCACTAGTGGGGATTCAGATACCAGTAAATTAGCTAAGCGAGTGTTAAACAAGCCATACCTCCCAAACGGACAAAGCGGAGGCCGCAATTGTCTTCAACGACGATTATGAAAGAAGAGTGCTTGCAAACCTCATATCCGACCCTTGTGGAGTGCGGAACAAGTCCACCCTCAGAATATATTTATGCTTACAACAGCTAGAAGCTAAACTGAGTGGGGCAATCTTTACTCAAGCAGCAGTACACCTAGGTAATAAATTTCTATCTAAGTGACAACTCGGACGATTTTTTCCTTTTACAAGAAAGTAGCACTAAAAAAAAGAAGGGAAACAATCTTTTTCAATCCTGAGCTTTGATGATAAATATTCTATGACCACTTTCCTGTGGCCGAACGGGTAACAAGAAACAGGCTTACATACGATAGGCGACTGCCAGTCTGTGATTGAGGGCATCTGTAAGCATGTGCTCAGCACAAACTCCAAAGTCGACTACGTCAGTGTTGTGCACATTAGCGATCTGGGCTGTTAACCTCACCCATGGTTGTCTACTCCCCAAGGGGTGGACTTATCATAATCCCAGATACTCTACTCCTGAAATTCATATGCAGTCGAGTGATTGACCCTCTGTTGTTATTGCATTTTAACTCAACCAAGACGTATCAGGCTGCGAATACCGTCTTCCTAAACAGCCGGGATAAACAAAGCCCTCCTGTTAAATTGGTCACATGTTCAGGACAGTGCCAATGGAGTCCCAGACCAAACATCACCAGGAATATGAAAGCAGTGTGTATGCGCTCATATTACCAGATCCTTAAATGAGACTGAGTGGCTTTTTCTTACTTTGTACTCACTTGTTGTTTGTTCCGCCACTTTTCACACCTAGACATGATTTACACCCAACAGTTGATGACAGTCAAGAAATCAGCTGTCGTTGTTTTCAATGACGATAAGTCTACATAATCGGGACAGTGTAGGTTTTGTTGATGCGTGCGGCGTTAGCCTTTGTCATGTTTGAGGCACGGTTGGGAAGAAAGGTATAAAGGGAAAATAGAATGAAATCCATGTGAAAAATTTACTTGGCTATGAATTAGGAAACGGTTTGTCAATATTTTTCAAGTGCGAATACCGTTCACCAGTGTACACGTGAATTGGAGGGCAAAGTCATCTCGGCTGGTTACGTAATCTTGACAATAAGGCACCACAGGTAAGCAAATAGATAGGCCGCCAGGATGGAAATTTGTTTGAGGATTCAAGTCACTCAGATGTTACGAACAGTAACGGATAACTGGAACAGCCTCAAAAAAGGGTGGAGAAAATGGCTGAGAATATATAGTATGGCTTCCCAGCCAATTTTAGGCATTTTCAACTTGGGTGAAGGCGCGCCGATCGTTAGACTTTTTGCCGGACAGAAGTATTGTTCTTGCTACTTCGGATTATAAGTTGTTTACTAGCCTTCGGCAGTAAAATGTTCCTTTAACCTCATCGTGGAAAACTTTCAGAATGTATTCATACTTTTGGAAAACTATATCAGTCCAACCAAATTACGCGAAAGTCAAATCGGGAGCAACCAACCATATCAGAGTTAGAAGGCACTGTTCAGAAACTATATAAGCACAAGCAGGACAGGAGGAATTTTCCCATTTAACCTTGAGATGACGATGTCATCTCGATTGGTGACGAAACTTTAGCAGTCCAACTGCCAAGCTCTGCAACCAGACCAACAATCGAACTACGTCAGTCATTTTGCATGTCATTCTGAGCTACTCCATACACTAGATCTGTCCTATGGGCGCAGTACAAGCTCTAATCTTGGAGTTCATGAAGGTTCTTTTAAGACAGTCGCTCCTGGGTGAGCAAGACAAAATCACGGAGATAGAGCATCCAACGCCTTGTGGGTGTAGGTTCCGGACATAATCTGATGACTTTATTCAGCTGGGTGAATTATCCATAAGATGACCAATTGCGCTTGCTCCCATTGTGGCACTAACCGTAATATTAAAGAGGCAAACTCGGAGGTCGGTTTGCAAGAACAACACACCCCAGTCCACCAGTGTGCTAAAGGGGGTTTATTGATGGAGGATGGCTGGTAGTCGTCAAAAATGAATGGACTGCCAAGTGAAAATTTGCGGGCCATCGATGCTTGTACGCATGTAGACGAGGATTTTTGGAAGAAAGACGGAATAAAGCTCAAACTAACCAAAATTAGGACTGAGTGAGGTGCAGCTGAGATTTCGCACTGGGGGTAAGAAAATAGTCTACACTGCACAAATACACAAGGAATGTTACATAAATGCGTATTTCGTGAAGATACGCAAGCCTGATAATTGTGACTGGTTGCAGAATTTGTGGATGACGGTAAATTGGTTGGAAACTAGAGCTTTCATAGGCTGGCTAAGTTCTGGCTTTGTATTGGACCGAGTCTCTCACTCTGTAAGGAAGGAATTCCGGGTTTTCATGACTGATGTTTCTTTAGGGGAGGGGAAACGCACTTTCCGAACTACCACAAGTAGCTGACCACCAGGATGCACCCGGGGGTGAACTGCACTCCTTTAGAGTTAATTCCTTCATTTGTTTTCTTCGCCAACAGCCTTTTGTCACCCTATCATCCCAGCCCACTCCTAATTCTAAGAATCACGGGCACTGAAACATACGCTTAGTCAAACCTAATATACTTCTTCGTCGTACTGCCTTAAAGCGCTTTTTCACTTCAGGCCAATATGCATAAGTATTCTTGTCTGAGGCCGAAACCGCCCCTTTGCTTTATCGAGAAAGAAAACTGCATCCATTGATCCTCAGAGTGCTGCGCTCGAACACTTTCCACTGCTGAGTTGGATTGCTGAAGCTCTTGTGCCTGTCTGTTATTTTCCAAGTGTTTCACGTTTCAGAGTTTTCCTTCGCGAATACTCGCTCGGTGAAAGATGAGCGTCAGTTGTTTCTGTCAATGTGTGTGTACGCCAGCCCCACGGGTTAGGCTCCACACCAAATCAAACGTTTCCGCGCACGATCAATAATTAGAGCTTTAAATTGACTTAGTTTGCTTCGTTTATGCAATGTGGCTTCGTAGGGTAAGGGTCAGTCAGGTTGCGTGCACAACATTAAGGGCTGGAGTAGTCGATTTAAGTATATACTGGACATGATCTTGTATGCCCCCAGGCCGACAGCTTGAATGCTCAAAACGTAACAACGCTGCAGAATCCGCTCAGTGAACCAATAAATTGAGGCAACCAACTTCATGTTCTCAGTAAGGGTGAGCATTTTATTGTGCACTTTTTGTGAACAGTCTACACAAAACATGTCTCCATCGATCGAGAATGTATTCCATTATTTGCGGCATGTGTAAACTTGCAGAAGGCTCCTACATGATGATGATTACTCCGATTCACACAGCTGGTCTCAGCGAGGATGAATTGTGATCAGTTCGGATGTCATCTCGTGTACGTCAAAGCACTGACTGCTGAGAGATCATCATACGTCCACTCAGTTCCGGTTCTTTGCTAAACTCTGAAAGTTCCTTGTTTCTACTTGGATTTTCGAGGATCCTCTAACCACCTTGTTTCGGGGTCGGTAGTCTGACGGTGTTCTGATAAGCACACCGGTAAAAACTACGGTCTAAACAAATCCTCAAAAGTTTCATCTAGTTATTTTATCATTTGCTCGCTGAGCTTAGCGAGTGGACTGCAAAGGTTTTGCTGTCAGTCTAGGAGGTATTGTCGGTGCGCGTCTGAATGTTGTGCGGGCCGATGATATCATCTCAGCTGGTACTTGGTCGCCATTCGAGCTACCCACATTCCATTGCATTTTTCATT
Organism: Clonorchis sinensis; assembly: GCA_003604175.2. Classification (NCBI taxonomy): domain Eukaryota; kingdom Metazoa; phylum Platyhelminthes; class Trematoda; order Opisthorchiida; family Opisthorchiidae; genus Clonorchis; species Clonorchis sinensis. Next base: position 16,622,707 of record CM030374.1, read on the forward strand.
CCATCCAGCAATCTGGTTGAGATAAGTCGACGATCTGATATCACTCTACTAACGCTCTTCACCTCGGCGAACAGTCCATCCAAGTCAATTCACCATGGTGACCAAAACAGAACAGGCCTGTGGTCGTTGGTTTGTTCTCTGAGCTGTGCAATTTGATTGCAAAAGTTTCATCACCAATCCAGGTGACATCATTAGTGCGTTGTTAGAGAGCGTAGTGATGCGTAGCAATGAGTTGGTGGTCGTACGTTGAATAGTGTTGCGTGTGTTAATATACGTGCTCCTGGCCGGGGCTAACCTTTGATCACGGTTAGTTGTTCTGTCGAGTGGTTTCATCGGTCGCTCTGTTATCCTGTGTCCTGGTTCGTCGATGCCCACGTGACCCCTGAGTATGGCATCCCCTGCCCTCGTACTCTGGTTGATGCTGGAGTGGCCTCTTTTCTTGACCCTTCCGAGTTCTGGCTTGTTACTTTTATTGATCTGACTCCAAGGCGTTCCTTGCTTTTTGCTTGTGAATCCGGTATTCGGTTCCTTGAGTATTCCGGTTCAGATGCTGGTCCCTTGCACATGGTGGTGCGTAAATTGGATCCAGCTCAACGATCGAGTCCAAAGTGTTTCCAGAAATTCCCTTCCGTGTCTCGTGCCTCGAGGTGCCAAAATTTCTGCGTTTTCCAGGATGGATTTGTGGCCTTCTTAGTCCTCGTGTATGGATACCATGGATAGGGGATCATCTCTCCTGACGGCCGTGTTGTGTTCCTTTATTCGTGTGCATAACTTCCTACCGGTTTGTCCAACATAGAATTTGTTACAGTCGTTGCAGTTGATTTGGTGTATCACATTGTTCCTCTTGGCTTTGTCTCGGTGGTCCTTCGGTTTTGAGACTAGTTTCTTTAAGGTGGCATTCGGTTTGTGGGCCACGAGGACTCTTTTTTGAGCTGATAATCTGGTTGCGAGTTCCAGTATATTCTTGATGTAGGGCAGAACTACCCGTCTGTTGGCTTGTTCTTGCTGTTACTGTTGTTGGGATGTCTTTTTCTCCAGGCTTCTCTTGATAAAACTCCTTGGGTATTCATTGTTCCGGAATACTCTGCATAGATGATTTTCTTCATTTATTAGTGCACAGTTGATGATAGCCATAATACGATTCAGAAGGTATATATGCACTAATAACGGTCTTTACTATAGTTGACAGTGGTGAGTTGCAACACGTATAAAAATAAATACAATGCGGAATGTGGAGCAAGACAAAAGGGGAACTTATCGGTTGTGAGAGTCCCTTGGTGAAAGTCCGGACGGCGGTAACGTGTTTTCTCCGCAGCATAGTTGCTACACGTGTTCCATATTGTCCGTGGACTTGTGGAGGGCGGTTGACTCCCAGTTTGTCCCACGTAGAACTTGTTTGAAATGTTGCAGTCGATCCGGCATATCACATTGTTCCTCTTGGTTTTATCTTGGTTATCTTTCGGTCTTGAGGTCAGTTTCCGTGAGGTAGCATTCGGTTTGTGGACTGGGGAGATTTCTTTTTAAGCTAGCAGTATGCCTGTAAGTTTAGATATATTCTTGATTTAAGATACAGCTATCCGCCTGGTTGCTTGTTCTAGCTGCTGCTGTTGTTGAGGAATCCTCTTCAAGCTTTTCTTGGTAAAATTTCTTGAATATCCATGTTCTGGAGTACTCTGGATAAGTGCTTTTCTTCGTTATTCCGTAGTTCTGTGGTGCTGAAGTGTCTCCACCCTCTTGAACAGGGTCTGGACGCAGTTCTTCTTGTTGTTTACTGGATGATTGCTGTTGTAGTACAGAATTTTATCCGTCTATGTCTCTTTCCGATATACGCAGGTTTTCGGATTTCTATCCACCTTTCTGTCCATCACCAATCGAGGTGATGATAATGATGATGATGTCACCTCGATTGGAGATGAAACGTTTGCAATCAAATTGCCCAGCTCAGTAAACAAACCAGCGGCCATCTACGCCACCTGATCTACCAACATTTTTCTCTATATGGAACCGGCCTGTAGTACTTTCCTAAGCCGTTACTTTTCAGTTAGCTCCAAGAAAATCGTCCGTAGTTAATCACAACATACCAAAACAGCTTGATGCACACATTCACAGAAGCAAAAGTGTGCAAATGTTAGGACCCTGAAAGTAGGGTTAAAGGATTACACGCTTAAGACTACGCAATAAGTGTCGCTTCAGTGAAAAAAAATATCCTGAAGGTCTAACCAGCCAACAAGTGACAAGATGAGTGATTTAAGAAGAGAAGCGCACTGCTTCTAAGAGATGAGCCACTGAGCATAACAGAAAAAGCTCAGAAGTAATTCACAAATAACTGTATGGGATGTAATGCGACCGTCTAAATGAAGCTTTCCTTGAAATGGATTACTTCATGAAGAGTCGGGCATCTGTGCGAGTTAGACTCTGCAGAGGGAGACTCAGGTTAACGAAAGGCTTGAGAGATCAGCTGAAAGGAACCTCCTTGGGGACCCAATTCTTCCAAGACAGTAGTTCTTAACCTTATCTTCATCCACTTACTCTACAATCAACCATCTTCTATAGTAATTTTCTGATCAACTGCTATTACGGGATTCACTGATCCATTTAGTATAGATGAGTTGTTCGTACGTTCTGTTTACTTAACTAGCGCGAGAACCTTTGTCATACACCTCTCACGAATTCAGAGAGCACATGACCTTTTGATGATTTCATAAGCTGTCTAGTCCTCATTGCATCTAATTCGGCTGGGAAGGTTTTCTAGCATCTTCGAAAGGAAGAGCCGAAAAACAAGAAGATTCCGTCCGGGTGGTGGTTGCCTTAAACATGTTTTCACAATACGACATCTTTAACAGCGCCCCACATAAAAGGTCAACAATTGCTGCCTCTTGAGATCGGAGTGATTATATCGCTGCTTCAAACGGACCGTCTTCTCCAACATCCATGAGCGCATGAAGGTCTACGAGGAGTGCACTCCTGAGCTCAGCATCAAAAGTGGTGTTAGGGCTATTCATAACCACCTTTCCCTTTTAACTTCTTAGTACAGTTAACTACTGAAGAAAATTTGGCTGTCTTCCACTTCTGGTGTGCACCTTCTCAAGGACAACTTCAAAGACTCGAAGTATGCCGACAATATTGCACTACTTGGTTCAGACACTATCCAGATACAAAGCAAACCAAGTAGTCTAGATAATCTCCTCATACTACTTAGTGTGCTTTTTTCACCGGTGAAATACATAGCATTACTACAAGGCTGCGTGAGTGCATCTGAACTTGACATAAGAGCCCCCCAGAGGTAGTGAACAGATTTACATATGCGGTTGTTGAATCACGTTGGATGACAGCATTGCTGACAAGGGAAGGGAGAGGATTGCAAAAGTTTGTTTTACCTTCTTCAGTTTAGGCGCCTCTTGGGTTGACGTGACGTTAGCCAATCTACAACGTCCGATTTTGCTTTATCTTTGTGAAGCCTGGCCGCTGCACGCGGAAGACAAGAGAGGATTGTTGTCTTTAATCATCGATGTACGCGTACCATGGGATATCGAATTTTTGTGACACATTAGCTGCCTGCTATTTAATAAGTTCATTTGGCTGCACCAACTACGCTAGCTCAGTCGTGTACTGTGCATGTCATGTGACCGGTTACCTCGATGAACCCTTTTTGCTGAGGGGAGCTTCGGCAGGAAAATGCATGAGGTACGCCTAGTATGACCTGGTGACTGAGCGTGGAAAACATAAAGAAAGATCTAGGCTGCACTAATGCACGTCGTCGGTGAGGCTGGAATATCAGAGCCCATCTCATCAATAGTTATATGTACTCTGACATAGCGGTGTCACTCAACCAGTGGCGCTGTTGTAATTATTCTGTTGCCATTAGACATAGGCTCGTCGCATCCGCGAGTGGTTTATCTAGATGAAGTACAAACAAGTTTTCAGAATATCCGTGGGACTTCATTCCGATGGGCTTCGGCACGCGAAACCGACGTAAACCACTCTACTATGGTTTTTTTAATCAGAATTCACTAAATGATTTCAGAAGAGATCTCCGGTCCACAGAACGCAGGACCAGGTCTGTTAAGGTGAAACTATTCGGCGAATATTGACTATATGTCGTGGTGAGGGTCAATGGATTTTAGGAATAAACTGAAGTGGAAAACACGCGCTGTGAAATAATTTTCTTAAGGGTAAAACGTCCCACGTGTGTAGACAGCAGAAATTCTGCTTCACAAGCTTTTCATCCTGTCGTGGAAGGCGGTTGTCTTGCGTCTCCTTCAGGGTTTTTCAGAGCCCCATCCACCTGCATATCAATCCTGAACTCTTCCCTAAGGAAGGTCATTCAACTGGCTGTCTCTCACCAGTCAACAATAAACTTCGATCCGTCTGTCATGGTAGTAGTGGGAGTTCCCTTTCCCTATTGTTATTCTTTTTTATCGTCATTATCATGAAATATGTTCATCCGACCTTTTATCCACTGTGCCTCTCCCTCTAAACTTCCGTCGTTTCTTCCAGTCTCCCCTACCAATTTACTGCACCCAAACTGACCTCTTCGAGTCTTCGTTGCTTTTCCGGAAGATATTTCTCTGGGACTCCCCATTACTGTGACCTTCAACTTTTTAAGACTGGGGTTTGAAAATTCCTCCGAAAAGTACCGTGGCCGACGTTTTTCCGCTTGGCTGTTCTGTTACGTTTTATCACGTAGCAAGGGACGCAGCTGAGAATGATCTACGAGAACCGTGAAGACCATTGCTATCGTGCGGAGACGCATGAGTGAGTAAAAAGAGGAATTTGACTGTAGGTTGTGGGAAAACCCAAAGCTGAGGGAAATGCTTAGTGAAAAGTCACGATTATGAACCCTGCATATCTCGTTACACATACAAAAATGACTCGTTGATAAACAGTTCGCAACACACATTCCGGCCACATTGAAATTATGCAGTTGCCCAAATTTGTAGCTGAAGCTGAATGAACGAACAGGATTTGTGAGTCACAAGCAGGCCGCTTTGCGTAACGCTTCAGGTCAAGAAAATGTAAGTATACTGCAGTAGCTACCGTTGTGACCGTGGATACTACTGATGAGGCATGCGAGTAGTATATCTTCTCGTTAATCCGCTTCGCGTCTCTTGAAAAGTGAGGTCTATTACGGAATTTGTGGAGTAGCTTTGTAGCATTTGCCTGCATTTGAGTAAAAGTCAGTGAATATCCAGGAAAGTTAAGGAAGACGCGTTCAAGGAGATGGTAGATATTCAGTTTTGTAAACGAGATGCATATGAGAGTTTTGCTCTCCTGTCCAATAGTTTGTAACTGTTAAGTTGGTGATTCTCCAATAAACAACTCCGCGGCGAAGGCCTTCCTTTCACTGTTGTACCTGTGCTTCTCATGTGTTATTTAAGAACGAAATTGTTCGTCGACAGCTAGTGGCATGACTGCACGAGGTGTGGTCTGAAGGCAGCGACGCGGAACGATAGAAGTGCTCACTGCGGTGCCATCATGCTTATGCCGGGTTATTACTGTGATCAGGCCTGTGACCAATTGCCGTCCGCCGGATTCAGGGGTCATACGCAGAAGCATATCTGGCCAGGAACATATTGTCTGTGTCATTAACTCTACGCACTTACCCTGCGCGCGGTAGACATATTTAAATGTAGAAAATGGAAAAACCACCTAAAAAGGAGCTCTAAGCTCTTTACTACTGAAAGCCTCTGGATTGGGAAGTCAGGTTGCCCGCTTGTTTTCACCACTATCTGAAATTCATTGTGCGTGCACTATATTAATTTGTATTGCATTATTTTGAGTCCTTATTTATTTTTTTATATTTCACGTGTTAGTCGGCATGTATCTGAAAATGACCCACCCTGGCACTCCACAATTTCCGAAGTGTGGATTCCACACCTGGGGTAGAGATGACAGAATATGACATTGGTTGTATAGATAAAGGTAAATAGCATCTAGTACTCCTCAAAGATGTTTGTACACCTTTGAGTAGTATGAGCAGTACGGGCCACATGACCACTTTTAGCGTAAACTGTGGGTCTCAACTGTTAGATTATTCCCACCTGCCTTGACAATTGTGAGCCATCACAGAGGCATCTTAATGCCCTTAGAAATGCCTTCTCCAACTCAGTATCAGTCTCCTTCCCCCACATTTACACCGGTTACTCGATTGGTTACACATGCGAAACAGTGCAAAATGAATGTGGCATTACCTATGGTGCGCGGAAATTGATTGTCGTAGTCTGATGCTAGGCAATTTCGGAGAGGGGACTCAAGCCACCAGTCAAGCAATAAAATAATGAGACACGTTTGCATTGGACGGTAATCGCCTGACAAAAAACTAACGACAAATTTATTTTTAATTTTCTGGGCAACATACATTTTAGTCTGTTGATAACCACACTGGGTGGTACTGTCCGCTTGAGAACAGTGAGAGCTATACTGTGGAAATAACATTGCTCACGACCCTGTAGGTCAGTTGCCTCCCATTCCAAAGTGAGAACAGGTTATTCCCATCACAAACTACCAGCAATATTATAAAAGAACTGGCAATGCGGTGCATGATTATGAAATCAACAAAGACGCGCTCCCACGCGCGACAGTTCAACTACGAATGTTCATCCACCCACGAAATAAAGTAAACACCTGGCGTTCACGAATAAACAAGACGTTCCTGTGGCATTAGTTCGCCAATGGATGACAGTTTTGAATGGGTGTAGCATTTGATGTACACTGTAATGTACTACACCAAATAAGCCGGGAGGACTGGAAAAAGTTTGGAGCCGACTGATAAGTCAGCGTTTCGGAAGGGCTTGGTAAACAATCGGTAGTTTTTATTTGTGCAACGTTTCGCCTTTGACTCAACAGCTTCATCATGCCAAGTGAACAGTTCACCAAGTTGGCCAGGTTTTAAGGCAAACGGAGAACCAATCAGTAAGACCTCTTCATATTAGCTCACTACATCACAGAGAGATCTGATGTGTGTGGAGAGTAGCTACGTGTCCTGTAGATGACACCAAAAACCCAGAGGTCGGGATAGAATCCACATCCTTTAATTTTATCATCTTGGTAGAGATGGGACCACCATTCTACGACTTACAAAATTAGAAAATGCCAGGTTCGAACTGTCAGCCAATCTATCTTTGTTTAACTCCGACCGACGGAGAAATCAGCTCTTCTGGCCTCTCAAAAAATATGAGGTTTTTAAGCAGGGCTCACAGTTTCTGCGATATTATACGTGCAGTCGTGGACATTCATAGAGGTTTACATCAAATAAATTTCCTCTTGTCAGCCAAACAATGAATCACTTCATGAAATCAACCAATTTCGCGCCGTTTACCTTCCGTCCTCTGTAATATTTTCATAGATAACTCACTTCTGTCCCATTATTAAATCGCATCGGCTCAGAGGTGTGGAACTGGTTCTTCATGATTCCTTTTAGGAGAATTGTTCAAAAGTTTCATTAACATCTTTCAATGGACAGTGCAAGTGCAGTACAAGTGACCTGAATTTGGGTGCAATATAGGCAACTTTAGTCTAAAACGCCTACGTAGAAGAGCATGAAACCTGAATCCGTTCAACTAATAAACACATCTGAATGATAAACGACGTCGTCCGTTTCCAAGAGCTTCCACATTTTGGATTAAGTTCTGCACTTACAGTCAGTGGCCATTGTTTGGGTGGACTCAGCCCCATAAAGACTTTCATCTCTAGTAGGACTCCGCAGATGACCTCAGATAGATGGAATCCATGGGACTTTCAACTGGGAACTAGTACTTAGGAGGTACAATCTCTACTTGAAAGTCCTTCAGGCTTGATAAAAGCATTCTTCATCCCCCCGGTAGATTTGTGGAAAAAGGTCGTGAAAAATCCACGAAAAGGCTTGTAACACGTCTCTATGAGAGACTAATCTCACCTTTACGATGCACTGAATTGACGAACTGTTTGCTAGTTAACCACAGAAATGAAAATGCAACGCTTCCCAACGAGCGGCCGCTCATATCGGCACCACGCTTATTCTTCAGCCTCGAGGTCTTACAGCACTTTTCATGAGCACTTCTCTAGGACGAACATGCTGCGCATTTCAAACCACGACTAGACTATCATTTCCAGCCATCTGTCACTCATTCTTCACCTTGGCCGCCGAGTGCCGAGAATTCACCAGCTGGTTGTTTAAATCCATGCTACTGATAATTTTGTCAGTAACCAGGGAAAGACGTATATTTGGCCAGTGACAGACGGCTGACAACCGCTTCCTATCTAGCGGAGCAGAAAACTGTTCCTATAGTGGCGAAGCGTACAGAAGCTCTATGAAAGGACCACAAGTTATCACTTTGCTTGACCTGAAAATGTCCTCTGAATTTAAAATGTTCTCCTGCAGGTGCACTGGCTAATGTGAATGGCGCGTTTTCCTCAGCTTGCCCTATTGCACTCCACCTCAATTCACAACTAAGGGAAGCACAAATAAAGAACTCTGATACTTCAGCGACCAACCAGGTTCACGGTCAGCTTTACGCAGCGTTTATTCCGGTATACTGTACTGCTTCGCTTTCTTTTACTTCTTGAATTGTAGATGCTCTACGTCACCCTGTAAAACAACTTAAACTGCTCCATCGGTTGGGTGCATGAGAGACGGATCACTATACTGAGTGGTACCCAGTAGACATTGAGACATGCTGGTATTTTGGTCTAGGCTAAAAATGCTTTCCAAATACTTCAGTGAGTGCCCATCTGCCTACCAAGATTTATTTCGTATCAGTGGCTACCCACGTTTGAAACAATCGTGATTCCCTCGTGCAACCCGTGTCTGTGCGCTCGTACGCGCACTGAGTTTTGCATAGTCTTCTCACGTGATTTCTGTTCACTCACACTAATCGATCATGACGTAACCAGTTTTCACACCCTTTACTACTCTACTTTATCCTGCTTTTACTTGAATAGATCGCTTGTTTGGGATGATACATACATCTGGGTGCAAATGTCTTTGATATTGTGATAACTTTGTTGTGAGTCGGTCTATCCGATTCTGAGCGGAAAATTTTCATGTTTTTAACAGAAACAAACAATAATCTTGCATGCAGTCAGCTCTTACATGCTCTGCATAGACGACTGATTGCACGACCTCAATGATGTCGATATAGCTCATACAAGTGCTTTTGGATAGCTTGATTCCTGCTCCTCTGTTCTAAGCACCACTTGTACTGATCTCATTTTCCGTAATCCAGAGACGTTCCTTCTAAGGAGTTAAGTGCCTTGTATTGTAGAACGCTACGTTGTACTTGATCTCCTCTCTTTACCGGAAGTCATCCGAGGAAATAGCTTACTGCCCAGCACCACGCTTGGGCTTTCTGTTCTGGTTGAATAAAATTGACAGAGTCCTGTGCTCACTATCACTGCGCCGACTCACAGGGTGCATTCACATGCATTCACAGAGACGGGGTTCACGAGTTTGCATTACTTGGTAACTGAAAACACGGATATTCTAGCTGGACTCGCATTATAATCATTGGTGCTGACTTGTAATTTACTCTTTTTCCCAACGGTGCACATTTCTGTTCTTACGACACCTCTGTTGCCTATTTTGCCGATCAATCCACCAATCAGTTTGAGGTGAATATTTAGTCAGTCGAGCTGTATATGGTAAACATGTGACTTTCTGATTCTCTCCATAAATCTCTTCCATAATGCTTTTGATTCCGTTGACAATTGTCGAACGCCAGATAAAACGATCGCCTGATTACTTGCCGACAGGATGAAAAGAGGTAAGGACTCACACTAACTTCGTGATTGGAATCTCCTTATATACTATCTTTCAAATACCACAAGTGTATTTTCTATGACGTCATCACGACTGCCAGAGAAAAGCTGTTCCGGTAAGCCCCAAAGAGATTCCAAATCTGGTATTTTGGGTTTCATCCAGTGTTTCGAAGACGAGAAGAACTGTACAGATAGTTCATCCTTGTTTTTTGGTTCAATCGGCAGCTTGCACAAGAGGGGCCAAAATATGGACTCACATCCACAGTCTTCCGGACAGCAGTTGGATACAGTCGTATTAAGCAGCCTTGCTAAGTTGCTTCAACCTGCACAGGTTCGCGCTTCGTGGTTTTGCTTTGTCTGTTGCATAGGAGTACTCGTTTAAAGGCCGCTGTTTGTCCAAATCATTTATTGATAACGGGAAATTTTAGTAACGGTGTTTTCATTCCTCACAACTCGATCTCCCGGAATGATGAAAAACAGTCTTCTCTGAACGAACTGACTCATTGAGGCGTCCGTGTAGAGTCCTATGTCTCAAATTAATTGGTTATTTTCGGGTAAAACATCCTTATAGGAAAACAGAAAAAGATTGTATATTTAGTATCCAGAGGTAAAACGAATTCCTAGGTGTGACTACTTGTGACTCAAGAAAGCAAATCTTGATGTCCTGCACTAAATGGTAAAGGTATGCAGCACCCAAAGTGGATGTTCTTCGCCATTCTCAAACTTAATGGTTCGTCTTTGAAAAGAACACCCAATGAATCAAGCAAATCTACTCTCGATTTTGAGATTCCTTCTCAAGAACAATCTGCTTTTTCGGAAAAGTAGGTCGGGAGAAATCACACTGCGATTAGTTTCGGCTGGAGTCTTTATAAAATATAACTAGCTCATTGTTGGTTGATCAGATGGTAGTGGATCTGTTTGCCGAGCTTGGCAACTGGTTTGCAAACGTCTCGCCCCCGGTCGAGGAGACATCTTCAGTATGCAGTTGAGTGGGTGCTTTCTCCGGGCCTAGCTGCGTTTACATAGTTTTTGAAGAGCATCTTATATCCTCCGATGTGATTGGCTAATTGATGTGCACCTTTCTTGTAGTATTATTGGCCCAATTGTGATTTGTGCTGCGTCGTGGTCTGTGTGCACCGTATTCCATTGGTTGGTTGGATGGCTGTTTTGAGGTATTTTCGGTCCGTTTTCGATTAGTCCGTTCCCGGCCCGTTCCCGGTTTGTGTTACGTTGTTCCTCCTTCTTAAATTCGGTTGGTTGTGATGGTGATCTATATTTTTGGTAGTTTCCTTACTTCAGCCTGATTAGGCCTGACTGTTTGTTTGTTTTAGTTTGTCCACCTCTGTGTTTCCGTGGTTGTTTTGCTTCCAGTAGTTGATAGACCGGGTCGATTTCGATGTGTTTGTTGATGTCTTTTTCAGTGCAGTGCCACGCTTCCATGAATTCGCGTTCTTTCTTTGCTCTCGCTTGAGGCAATATGTGAACGGTGCAGAACTTGAATTTGTGTCCGTCTTGATCTTCTTGCACGGAGACGAGTGAAAATTGGTCGTGCTTTTTGGTTGCAAGTTTTATTAATGTATTCTGGTGGAGAGCTTCTTTCCCACGTAGTGTTTGTCACAAACTCCGCATTGAATCTTGTACACGACGCTGGTCCTTAACATTGTGTCCAATCGTCCTTTTGGGTTTGATAGTGTTCTCCAGGTTTCTGCAGGTTTGTGGGACGCTCTTTTGCTGTACTCTCGTAGCAAGCGTGCGGCCATTTCCGAGCTATTCCTGATGTATGGAGGTGTAATCCGTTTGCCTTCTCCTTGTGCAATTGCGTTCGTCGAATTGAGTTTTCTGGGGGTCTGCCAGATGAAATTTCTGAAGTATACCAGAGCTCTATATAGGCGTTTCCCTCCTCTGACTTTTGAATCCGTACTGTTGCAATGCGTCTCAATGCGCTTGAAAAAAACCTAGATGCAGCTTTTCTTGTGAATATATGGATGATTGCTGTGGTAGCTGAGAATTTGGTCTGCATGCGTTACCTTTCTGTAGAATTCCGTCTGCAGTTGTCCGTTTGGTAACCTCGTGTTGAAGACGTCTAGGAATGTCAGTTCGATTTCTTTTTTCATCAAAAAAGCTGTTTATTAGTTGACTTGTTCGTTGAAGTTCATTCTTTTCGATGATGACAAAAGTGTCTTCTAGGTAGCGGATCCATATCTTGGGGTTTTTGTCCGGAAGTACAATACGTTGCAGTTTTTGCATTACAACTTCTGCAATCAATCCAGAACTTGGAGATCCCGTCGGTGTTCCTCGTAGTTGCTAGTAGTGGTCGCCGATGAACTCAAAATATGAGGTCAGGCATAGGCTGAGCAATTCGCAGATATCTTCTTTTTCCATTTGGTTTGCCATGTCTTTCAAGTAGTTCAGCGACAGCTATCTTGGCGGTGTTCAGGTCTCCCGATGTGAAAAGTGAGTTTACCTCAAGAGAAAACATTATTTCATCCTCTTCGAAGCTTATATTCCTCAGTTACTTCAAAAATTGCCCTGCGTTGTTGACTGAATGTTGTGACCCGCCGGTGAGATATTTCAACCTCCTCCAAAGTTTTCTCGACAGGTTGAAGGTTGGAGTCCTCGGGGGCGATATGATTGGCCGTGGCGGTGTTGATTCTTTACATACTTTTGGGAATCCGTAAAAGCGTGTCATGCATTGGTCCTGAGCTCTCATTTTTCATACTCTTCTCTGGTAGTTCTTTGAAGCTCCTAGAGTTTCTGCGGTTTTCTATTGAGTTTGTTCACAAGCTGTTTGCTTTGGTCATCTCGATGCAGCGATACGTTCGCTTTATTGATGTCTATCGATTACTGCAAGCAAAAGAACTACGGGACTAAGAACACAGAGGCGGACAAACTAAAACAAACAAACAGTCAGGCCTAATCAGGCTGAAGTAAGGTAACTACAAAAATATGAACGGCCATCACAACCAACCGAGTTGAAGAAAGAGAAGACACAGCGCAACAGAAACCGGGAACGGACTAATCGAAAACGGACCGAAAATACCTCAAAACAGCCATCCAACCAACCAATGGAATACGGTGCACACAGACCACGACGCAGCACAAATCACAATTGGGCCAATAATACTACAAGAAAGGTGCACATCAATTAGCCAATCACATCGGAGGATATAAGATGCTCTTCAAAAACTATGTAAACGCAGCTAGGCCCGGAGAAAGCACCCACTCAACTGCATACTGAAGATGTCTCCTCGACCGGGGGCGAGACGTTTGCAAACCAGTTGCCAAGCTCGGCAAACAGATCAAATACCATCCGCTCAACCAACAGTAGGCACATCCGAGCCATCCATATTTCGATGAATTGATAACTAGCTCATTTCCAGCCTTCGGTCCAGTTTAAAGGCGAACATTCCTGACATTGTTTTTCACCGAAGCGCTGTAAGTCCGCTATAATGAGTCCACTCTATTCCAGGTGTAACGGTGCATAATACAGATAACGCGTATGAGTAGCTTCTGGTCAGAGATCGGAGTTCGTTCCACCCATCTGGTGAAGGGTTGTTACAAAAAATTATGAAACCGCTCCGCAGTGCTTGTTCATTATTGTGTAATATTCATAGAACGTCCAGGAAACTTCAAGAGGTCTCTTGGGAATGTTCACTTTTCACTTTTACTTTCGTGTCAAATAGCTCGTAAACGCATGGTGCGAGTTGTAGCCTTTTGTCACTTTGCTAACGGCAGTGTGGGGAAGCGAATTCTCACCGCTGAAACGAAGTCATCTCTAAGAAGTGGCGACCTGCTGTTGTGGACGCAGGGCCAATAGGGAAGAACGACTGCCACTGCCTGACGTGACCAAAATGGTTCCATCGTATGAAGATTTGTCTTTTGTCCAGTGGTGGTTCAGGGGATTTCTGTTTTAGCCAGACGGTCGATTAATCCTGTTGTGGTCTACCCAAACCAAAGCGGCTATATCTGGACCGTTTGGGTGACGAACACCACTTATGGTGTGCGGGGTTTGCGTAATTCGACTTCTGATAGAGTGGTCTCTCAGGTGCTCTCCTTCGGACAGGAATGGGGGATTTTGAGGATTATATATTTGAGGATTTTCCCAAGAAATTATTCCTTGTGCTCAGTGACATTGCTAAGCTTTGCCATCAAGGAGTGACATAGCAAACATGATCATTTGCGTGCTGCCAATAGTATATCAAACCGTTGAAAAAGCTGACCTCATTATCTGAGGCTACGTTCGGGAGTCCAGCCGAAAACGGCTCAAGTGTTATGCTGGCTATTTTGTGATAACCGCTTCGGTGAAAGTCGATATTTCGACCGATATTCCCGATAGAGAGTGGCACTCTGATACCGATTGGCGTTTCATAAACGGATCATTTCACTCACTATGGAAACATGATGAGCAGTATTTTTTGGACATGAGCAGCTGAGAAATATAGGAATATTTATTACCGGCCTGCTATGGTTTAATCGTCTCAGTATTTTCAGGCGACTGTTTGACTCCAAGTTTTTTCACTAGACTTACAACAACTAAGAATGAACTTATTGATCCTGAATGTGGGTGAAATATCCAAAAGCAAACAAAAAAGTCCACTAATGATTGGGGCAAGGTAGACCGCGTTGTCTAGTAACCGTTAGAATGACCTAGATACCGTACATCAGTGGCGTAACTGCTGCAGCGCCTGGTTTCTTGAACCGTGCTCTACCAGGCCAGTGTCACGTGATCAGATCTATCTGACCGTAGACAGTCGTGGGTTGCTGATTAAGTGATACATTTCACATTCCATTGGGCGTAGGCGGTGCGCTAATTTCGTTAAGTCGAATCTTTCAAACAGATGGTTCGTTCTGCTTCAGTGCTTGGAATTGGTGCATATACTTCAGCACAGTTTCGGTATATATATATATATATATATATATACCTCGAGTCTTACGGATATGACGAAGATAAAGGTCCAATCACCTTATTGGCCATTTGCTTTGTCCATAGTGTACAAGGCGTGCAACTAGGATGATACACGATCCAATAAACGGGCGATAAAACAGTCGGAAAATAGTTGAGAGATAATTTTTCTTTGTAGTTGAGCTAGGATTTGTGTAGCCATAGGCTTCGAAGTCAAGGCAGAAGTGCACAGGATGAACGTCAGAAGATTTGTTCCTCAGTCTCCCATCAACGGAAGACTGGAAATCTGAAGTCTAGCTTCTACTGAACATCGAGCATTTTTAACCTTTGTAGTAGGCGGCTGATGAATTCCACGACGACTTACTTTGAACACAAAGACTAAATTCTTGCAAGCTGGTCAAACCATCCGGGATCGAATACGCAGAACTAGTCCCGGCTGCTTTCATTTTCCTCGTATTCATTTACTAACCATGTCTACTTTGCTAAAGTAGTCCATTTATGGGCATTTTTGCAGAGTTCAAATCGAGGAATATACAAATTATGCATACAAGGCATAACAACTGATCCTAGCCACGCTGGTTATTTATCTACGGACTTATCCCGACTTATTTGTCAACACCTATGCCATAGTCTTATCTGCTACCGCGTGTTGCACTAGTTCGAGTCCCGATAACTAAAAACAGGATTTTGAAGATGAACTGAATGAACTTACCTGACTTACTGACTGACCATTGTTTGTTTGTTCCCTTTGATAGTCTGGGTCATCGACTGCAACCGTTTCATCACCAGTCGAGACTAGGTACGTCACTGGGCGCCTGGTGACCAGTGATTTCTCCTCGGAAGAGTGATTATGAGAAGAGTGAAACAGATTGGTCAGGAATATATTTGTATAAGGCAAGATAGACTATCTCTGGGGAGAATACAATAGGATAGCAATCTGGTCCACCAGGGTTTGTACACACGCCACTCCCTACCCGAAAGTACGGCTTTAGCTGCTCAGCTGGGGCGAAAATAGTGGATATCTTCTTTGAGTTGAACAACAACAACGCCATCGATGTCACTGAAATAATACGAAGGTTATTTAAGACTGAGGAATCCAACTAATGGTGACATAAATCATCTGGTCCATTTGCTTAGCTCTGTAGCACACTTATACAGGATGTCTCATAATAGACGCAAAATTTGATTGGGTAAATAAACGTAACCAACCAAAGAAAGGATAACAACATTTCTAATTATTAGTAGCCACATAAAGGAGATTTTGTGCGTAAGTGTTGACATTTTTTATGTACTGTGAATGTCAATACGCGCACTGAAATTTTGAAACTCTATTATTCCCTTGGTGAAAGCGCCACCGCTGCACTTCATGGTTACAAAACCAAACATGGTCTCATCAGAGATCCTTTCACCGTGTCGACCATTACACGCTTGATTGCGAAAGTTGAGTCCATTAGATTTGTATTGGATTTTCCTGGCAAAGGGAGAAAGTCTCTGAGTGATGAAAGAGCGCCCATTGTACAGAATGCCGTCGAGCAACTTCAGTCCCAGAGCAACATAGCATCTTCATCAATAACTCAGGTGTCTCAGTTGACCGGCATTCCCCGCACCAGCGTGCATCGTATTATGAGGCGCCACCTTCATCTCTACCCGTATCATTTCACTTTATTACAAAACATCACGGAAGAAGACAAGGAGCAACGTGTCACTTTCGCTAACTGGCTGCTGGACAATGAAGAAATCGTTCCCAACATTTTATGGAGCGATGAAGCAAATTTTTCTGTGGATGGCATAATCAACAAGCACAATTGCGTGATATGGTCCCGTAAAGATCCTCACGAGTACCTCACCCATAATCTCCATTCGCCTCATCTCTGTGTGTGGATGGGATCCTCCTCAAAGTGTCTCCTGCGTCCCTTTTCCTTTGATGCTACGGTTTCCGGCGACAGTTACCTCCATATGCTGCAGACGCATGTTATTCCGCAACTCAAGCAGCACAAGAAGTAATCGACCATCTTTCAACAAGATGGCGCCCCATCTCACTACTCAAACCAAGTGAGAACTTACCTCCGAGAGCAATTTTCTGATGAGTGAGTCATTGCTCGTGGATTTCCAAACTTTTGGCCCGCAAGGTCACCCGATCTCACACCTCTGGATTATTGGTTTTGGGTGATGATCAAGGCTCGCGTATATCATGAGAATAAACCGAAGAATTTGGTGGAGTAAGGAGTAAGAAGTGAAGAGGAGTGTGCACGAGTGACGCTTGAAAAAGTTAAACATGCTGTGTCTCACATCTCATGCCGCCTCCACAAATCTCTCATGCATTCAGCTAACTCCGTTGTTTTTGTCGTCGCACTTTGATCGATGGCTGTTCCAAAGTGCTAAAAGAGCAAGGGTTTATAAAAGCCAGAGCCTTGAGTTTGCTCCTCTTTCATGTCTTCTTTCCATAATGCGGATCTGGAATCTGTAGTAAATAAGCTGGATACTAGTTCTCTTAAATAACGATGGGCCGGTGGAACGGTAGAACAATGATGAGTTCAACGAACTATCAGGTCGACTACCTGTCAGAAGAAAAAAGAAGTCGCGTTACAATTCTTGTCACCTCTCTTGATCACATGAAGAAAGTGGTTCGGATTCCTGCAGAATCATTCGTCCCTGTGTCTGAGATTGATCTGTCGAAGCTAAGTCAGCGTACTCACCGCATCCATTTTAAAGCTATGTTCAGAAGTAGAAGAAACAAACGAGTTTTACAGAAGTTGATACTGTGCTTCGGCCGATTCTGAAAAACACCACCCTCCGAATGAATGACCTCAGCGCACCGTTCCGTCGAACTCCTCGCGAAGGCAGAGTGTTCTTGGGACTGTGAAAGCCAACTGTGATAGAATGGTTAACTTGTGTGCTAGCTGGTCACTTGCCGTCAGAAGCACGAGGTTGTCTCAAAAAACAACAAATTTGACCACAACCATATATCGGCCACTCTCATTTAATTGATTGTTCTGTCATTCGCCATCCTGAGGTACGAGGGGTCTCTGTCACACGGGCATTCAGACGAATAAAGGAACACCCACTTGGTTAAGCAAAACTAACCCTCTAGCTTTACGAACCAATTTCACCACCCAACACAGATATCCAGAAAAGAGGCTTACTGGACCACATTAACAAGCATCTGTGCTTTTGGACTTCAGTCCAACCAGTCCGCGGACAGAAGCCTGGCACAAACTGAATGAATGTCGAGACAGGTCAGTCAATTAGGTTCCGGACCCTGTAACACCCTTTCGGATGTTAGACGAACTTACCAGAATCGTCTTCTAGGGTCTCTTCCAAATGCTCCACCATCAGATGTGAACGCATACTGGGACGAGATTGCCACCTCCTTGCATAGTGCTGGGAACTTTGCCTGTGGCACGGCACCACCAGGCGCACTCAAGCACTGGATATCAGACCGAACGGTGGCACTGCTTAATCTCGGAGAAATATCCCAGCCGGCCCGGAACATAACTTGGTGCGACGAATTATCAGACGTCAAGTGAAGGCGAGTGTGAAAGCCGACCGCGAAGTGTGGTGGACACAGAAAGCCAAGGAAATGGAAGAGGCCCAGAAATCCGGTAATGCCCGAAGATTATTTCAGTTGATCCGTGCGACCGGTCCCGGAAACCACCTGTGAGCGAAACTATCAAGGATCGGAATGGAGTGACCATCTCGAATAAAGAAGAACGTCTCGACCGATGGGCCGAATACTTCGAACAACAATTGTCATGGCCACCAGCTGGCGCCCATCTGGAACCCACAGGTGACGTAGAACCCTGGACGGTGAACGTGGAACCACCTACGGCCTCGGAGGTTTATGACTGCATATGTTCTCTCAAGCGCCACCGAGCCTCTGGTCCGGATGACCTCCCACCCGCATTGTTCAAAGATGGGGGTGAAATCCTCAGTCAACGCCTGTCTGATCTGTTTGCCTGCATCTGGGAAAAGGAGTCTGTCCCAGACAACTGGGGAGAGTCGGTGATAGTGCCCATTTTCAAAAAAGGGGCTCGTAGTGAGTGGCAACCACAGGGATCAGCTTGACCCCGGTCGTAACGAGACTGTTGGCGTCACTTGTGCTTCGTCGCCTTACGGTGGCTCGTGAGACACTGTCTCGAGAGCAGCAAGCGGGATTCCGGCCTGGTAGGGGTTGCGTTGACCAAATCTTCACACTTCGTCAGGTGCTAGAACAACGCCATACGTATAAGCGACCCACAATTCTAGTATTCCTGGATTTCCAAGGCGCATTTGACTCGGTTGACCGGTCTGTTCTGCTTGACACGCTTGCCCACCAAGGAATGCCCCGGAAGTTCGTGAACATAATAAGCTCTTTGTATTCCAAGACTTCCGGACGTGTGAGATACGGCGAGCTCTCCAAAAGCTTCCGTACACAAAAAGTGTCCGTCAGGGATGCCCACTCTCCCCATTCCTGTTTAACTTCGTGATCGATGAAATAATGAGACGAACGCTGGAAGGTCTCCAAAACCCCGGTGTTCAAATAGCCTCTGACGAAAACCTTGTCGATCTGGAATATGCAGATGACATCGTTATCTTTGAAGAGGAGGAGAAGGCGCAGGTGTTTTTAGATGAACTGACCAAAGTCATCCCGTCCTTTGGTATGCACTTTGCACCCAAAAAGTGTAAGGTCATGCTCCTGGACATGCAGTCACTGAACACGCCACTTACAATCCAGGGAGAGGCACTGGAAGTTGTGGAGCGTTTTACATATCTTGGAAGTTGTATTAGTTCTGATTGTAGTGTGACAGATGAGGTAAATGCACGAATCTGCAAGGCTCGGGTCGCGTTTGCTAATTTGAGACACCTATGGCGTCAAAGTGGTGTGTCCCTGAATCTCAAGGGACGTGTGTATCAAGCTACAGTGCGGGCTGTTTTGTTGTATGGCTGTGAGACTTGGCCTGTTCGAGCAGCGGAACTGAGACGTCTTCAGGTGTTCGACAATCGTTGTCTCAGAACCATAGCTCGTGTGGGTTGGTGTCGGCGAATCCGTAACGAGGCAGTTAGAAAGCGAGTTTTGGGTTGTGCAACGGGTACTTCCATTGAAGAATGTGTCCAGCACCACATCTTTATTCTTTTTCTTCATAATAGGACTTTCAAATAAATCATGGTTGTACGGCAGCGAAGCATCGGTGTTCAACACTGATGTCATGCTGTCGATGATGATGATGATGATGAACACCCTTTCGGTCCCTAGCTTCGGTGTCACCCAAAGGAAACACGAAAGCTGAGAGACTGCCAAAGCATAGACAGGGTTCCGAGACTGAATTCGAACCACAAACCTCTGGTCAGTTAGTTCGCGTCTTAACTCTTCAGCTATCTTGAGCTGGTGTGCTGTAATTCATGACAACATTGATGGTAATTACAATGATCATAAAAGGAATGGCGATGGTAGACGAAGATGACAAGGACGATGCTACTGTTTCCGCTGATGTTGTTGTCGCTGCTGCTGTTGTTGCTTATGATGATGATGATTATGATGATGATGATGATGACGATGATGATGATGATGATGAACACCCTTTCGGTCCCTAGCTTCGGTGTCACCCAAAGGAAACACGAAAGCTGAGAGACTGCCAAAGCATAGACAGGGTTCCGAGACTGAATTCGAACCACAAACCTCTGGTCAGTTAGTTCGCGTCTTAACTCTTCAGCTATCTTGAGCTGGTGTGCTGTAATTCATGACAACATTGATGGTAATTACAATGATCATAAAAGGAATGGCGATGGTAGACGAAGATGACAAGGACGATGCTACTGTTTCCGCTGATGTTGTTGTCGCTGCTGCTGTTGTTGCTTATGATGATGATGATTATGATGATGATGATGATGATGATGATGATGATGATGATGATGAGGTCGATGGAGATTTGGATAAATTTACTGGACTTTATTCGGTATAATCAGAGCACCAGATCATCGAATCGATGAGGGCCCGCAAAATGCAAGCCGTCGGATCTGGCTAATGGATTGATCCTGTCCCATACAGTTCCACACAAAAAAACTGAATATCACAGTTTTAGTCCCTTTTGCTGATGCAGCTGTGCTACCCATCTAACATGCTGCCATCATCCGGCTAACGTACAGACCGGGCAAGCAGGCCACTGTCTGGTCAATTTAAAGAGGCAAACTGTAAGTGCTCACACTCAGCGGAGATAATAGTACCCATAAAATCAACTAGTAGCCAAGAAAGATTGCATTGTCATTGATGACAGTGACCGTTTCTGGTATGGCCGTCACCCGATTGGTTAAAGACCGTTATTACATGGGACATAAGTATCGTATATAAGGTTCTGGGGAGTTCTTCCCCGATTCGAACTTCAGGATAACAGTCTTCGTGCCCAAAACCGTCTTCTCGGAGGGAACGTTTTGCAAGCTGGTGTACTTCTGCTGGTCGATTTGGTGAATCCCACGCTTATTTCTCACTAACATATCATCGAAGGTCTAAGTGGAAGCGCGCGGGCGAAGCGCGAAAGGCACAATGCGTGCTGCTGAGTATGACTCATCGCTAATCGAAATGCCAAAACGGTTTTTCGGAAACGGCTGCGGACGGAGATTTACCACCCTGGAAAAGACCACGTGTAGCAGATAGACGAGAATATATGCCACCAAGCGGAACAAGGGCAGGCATCCATAAAGGACAAAGTTAAAACAATTGCAGTTTCCTTCGATTGTTAGAGAGCCATTGGGAGAAAAAGCTAATGCCGCAAGTCACGTGAAATTTCATCCTTACATCAAGATCGACATTTACCACAGTGCCCAGCCCGCGCAAAGTTCACCGTATAAGTTATCGAACATCTCAGTTGGTAGGTGTAAACAACCTGCCTATCCGAAGGAAGACCGATCTGGAAAGAAGCATACAAACACGTGTCGCTGAACAATCAGGAGAGAAAGGGTATACCGACCACTTTGAAGCTCCCATTTTCACCCGTTTGGACGGGTGAGGACGGCATGAATATTAGGTTTTGTTGAGATGA
This sequence comes from Clonorchis sinensis, assembly GCA_003604175.2. Lineage (NCBI taxonomy): Eukaryota > Metazoa > Platyhelminthes > Trematoda > Opisthorchiida > Opisthorchiidae > Clonorchis > Clonorchis sinensis. The sequence goes on from CM030374.1 coordinate 16,644,358, forward strand.
CCAAAAATTCCCTCTCTCTTACTAGGGTCGCATATGAAACTCGGTGATTTGTAGACGACATCGCCTAGCTGGAGGAAGATCCCACAGGAATGAAGCGCAGAGCACAGCAAAAAGTGACTGCAAACATTCATTTTAATGATAAAATTTTTCGTGATGCTCCATTTTAATATTTTTATTCTACGTGTTACGTATAATGTTTAACCATTTGGATTGTTCTGTACAGTAACTGTTTGTCTGTACACCAAATTTAGCTGAACAAAGCTCTGAGTCCAAATCAGCAAAGTGTCAATTTGGATTACAGCCCTGGCGGTGAAAAGTAGAGAGAGCAAGTTCAAGGGCTGGTGCTGCAGGCTGTTCAGAATAACATTGTCGTTTGTGGCCTTCAGTTTATCCAAATTTGAGCCTCCATTGGCTCATCCTCCACTTTGGCGCATTCTCACAATTGTCCAGAATGTTTCAATTGTCCGTGGGACCACCTGAATGACATGTCCTGACAAAACCGGGACAGTTAACTGGTCGTCACTTCCAACGACCTCCCAACGATCAAGTGCGACAGCGAACATTAGATCATTCCCTTTACTACCTACATTGACTCCAGTACGGTAGCGAAGCATCAGTGTTGAGCACTGATGTTATGCTGTTATTGATGATGATGATGATGATGATGATGATGATGATGATGATGATGATGATGATGATGGCGACGTTACCCTCGTTGAGTAAACACTCAGACTCTTTTGGCATACTAGGGCTAACACGATGCTGACCGGTTTAACAACTGCCTGGCTTCGATATTTTTGTAACCAGTAGGTGAAATCGATAGACCTCCGGCGAACAAACGCAATAAATTTTTCGCCGAACAAATCAACATTCATTAAGATATTTTCATTTGCTCCACTGTTCTTGCATGAAGCTGAATTTTTTCTGTTGAATGGAACTGCTCGTGTTTGCAATGCTGTGCAGTCAGTCGGGCTGTTCGCTAACCAATTTTATGCTTGCTGCCAGACGAATTTTCTACTGAAGATTTGTCATAAAATACACATTCGTAAGTGTATGTAGAAAAAATAACCAGTTTTCGAATGGTCAGCCTGTACATAAGTGAACGGTAAATTTATACCTTACTGTTTGACTTCAATAGCACCCCCAGCAGTTCGCTCTTGAGAGACAAAAGTGAGTGGCACTGAACAAGATATTTTTGTTGACTGAGGTTCTTGTGCACCAAAGTGAGCCATTTCTTCTCGAGAGGCGTTTAAGAAAACAATTTCATGCTTCAAGATGTGTCAGAAAGGAGGGGTGCGAAGAAGACTTGGACGATCTTTGATACCGATGGTAGTGTGAGGAGATTTGGGAATCTCCAACTAAGATTTTTTCCTGTTAGGGAGCCCAATATATGCTGAAAATCCGAGGGGCAATGTGTGGATGTTTCATCCTGATTGCAAACCATCATCACTGCGCATCCCACAAAACTCAGAGTTTTTAACTCGCGACTTTTCGACCAGTGGTTGAACGCCTAATCGTTCGGCCTGGAACTGCTAAACAGCAGTGGGATTAGCTTACACTTAAACAAGATGTGGTGCTTCCAATCCATCAACCACGGAGTACACTGCGTGCGGTCTTCCCGAGTGTTAACCTCTCAGATTTTAATTTCACTCATCACCAAGTGAGAAATAATCGCACTTCTGTTTGGTCGCTTGTTGGCCCAACGGATAACCACTGGCCGGAAGCTCGCAGACTCGAAGCTCTCTGAGTTTCGTGATGATCTTCAGTAAAGATGAAACAGCTTTACAGTGTTTCTTGGCATTTCAGCATAGGATGACTTCACTAACAGAAGGAAATCTCAACTGAAACCTCGGATGTATCGATCTACGCAAGCTTCAACGAGAAAATCAAGTGATGTATTTGTGGAAGAGGACAAGGAGGGGAGTAGCTTAGATGTTGGCAAGAACGCAAAATCTGATTCATCATCATAATCATTAATGGCAATATACCAGTGTAACGATGCATACAACTGACGAAGCATCCAAGTAGTCTGTGGTATGGCGTTCAAGATCCTTTCCGGCGTCTGATCGGAGGTGTAGGTTATGGAACCACTTGGCAGTTTTCGGCTATTATTGTGTAATGTTCAAAGAACTCCCAAGAAAGTTCGAGAGGACACTCGAACATGTTCACATTTTAAACATCCGTGCCTAATGGTTTGTAACGTTTAGTTCGTGTTTGCTTATAAACATCTTCGCAACAGACGGTCTTCCTCTCTTCACCAATAGCTACTAGACCTCGCGTGCTACAGTCCTGTGAGGACTGAAAAAAATTGGAAAAGGATGAAGGGAAAACTGGGGACTATGTGAAGAGGGGACTATCGAGAAGTTTTGAAACACATACGCCATAGTATCATGTCGGACCGATGGACCAGCTGGACCGATGCAACGCTCTCTGTGAATCTCACCCCCTGTAAGCTCAGATTACAACAACAGGCGAATTGTAATTAGGCTGTCCGACTTCCACCTGACAGTATGTGCATCACACAGGTCCCAGCCAGGAAAGTGCGATGACCCCACAGCACTTAGTTAAAGCTTGTCCGCGTTTTTCACGTTGCCAAGCCATCGCCTGTCCCAAACTATTTGACTATTGGCTTTGCTGAAAAACGCAACTCCTAGATTTTTGAAAATAAGCACCTTCGGTGGTCGTGCCAGGATTGCCCTGAGGGTAAATATGCTCCGAGGTATTGTTAAAACCGTTTGCGTACGCTGAGATACGGTCTTTCATAGGTGTTGGTTAAATGAAGGGTAATAAACCACTTGGATATTGCTCACTCAATCTAGGCGCACTTGGCTGAATCTAACTTGGTCTAAATGCTTTGTGCCCACCAGCAGTTGAATTGTCCAGAATCCGCAGCTAGAATATGACACAATGAATTCGACAGGACGGTTCATTGAGACCGGCCACATCCATTTTCAATGGCAGTTGAACTTTTAACTCTACATACTGTATACGCCCAGCGAAACAATCTTGTAAAAGTAGTAGAACATGCCAATCTCAAGCTGCTTCCGGTTATTTCATGCACTCCATCGGCTCTGATCGTGTTTGATGATTCGTGCTGGAGAGGAAACTTGGTCTACACCATTCTAATCAGTGCCATGATTTGCAGGTCTATACATCGATATTGCTGCCGTATTGTTTAAATACACCCAAACATCGATCAGGTAATCCGTTTCTGAACAGCTGATCAGCGAGGGACATGCAGCATAAAATAAGGCTGACCTAAATATAGCATGTCTAGAGCTAGGACAGTTTGACTCGGTGTTCCGCGGTATAAGACGGGGTTAACTATTGTCAAAGTAGTTCCTGTCACTTGCGCATGAACATCGAACATCCTTGCTAGGAAAATCCGTTTGTACAACTGGCCTAAAAAGTGATAAAAGGAGGCGCTATACAACCAATGTCGTGCTTTTCCAAGATGTTTCAGAACTGTTTGTTTACCGTTAACAAACAGATGTTTGCTACCGCCCAATCTAATGTCGTGGTGGGAGCCGATTCAACATACGGGCCTGTTGATCATTTTCGAATAATTGGGGTGATGAAGGCAGTGTGAAAGTTCATCGTTGACCATCCTTTAACGCTCGTGATTTCAGAATCAAACGACATCGTTCTGTCATAAGAGGAATGTAACCAGGAGAGTGACCGACTAATCTAGAAAGACTGGAGCCGAATGTCGCGTCGTAAACCAGTACTTTTCCATGCTTAATGTAATTCCAGCGGAAACGCAACATATCTAGTGAAATGGATACAAATTTACCATGTGCTCTACCCGGAAAGATGGGTGCATATTCTCCTTTAGTAGTAAAACTGGGACAATACAAAAGCAGCATGATGAACGAATCCAAGTGTTCAACTTAGTGAAATCCATTTTGGGTGGACAACCGCTAAAATATCGCCTTGAAAAGAATTGTGAATAAACCTCACTGAGGTGTTCTTCCTGTGTTTTTGCATTTTAAACTTCCGACTGATCTGTATGGAGTCTGTTTAGTTAACCAGAAAGCCCAGCACCTATCTAGAGGGACAAAACACACTTTCCCCAAAAAGCTCTGCCCATACTGGTGTGAGAATCACCTTAGGGTTATTTCAGTTACAAAAGTAAAGTCGACATACGAAGGTGGGATTTGATGGACAGTTGTACAAGGGCAATTCCGCCCAGTAATTGATTGAAAGGTGCAAGCAGACGGGAGGCAAGTCTCAACAACTGCTGACGCGAAAAGTGTGATTGGCAAGTGAAGACAGAGATCTAATTTCAGGTCAGGGATGCGAAAATGATGGATTATATATGGTTATTCGGTTACCCAAATACGGGTCTAACTTCGGAATACACGGGGCGTGACTGACTGTTGTCTACTTTTGAGGAGGAGTCAATTTATTAAGGAGAGCAAGTGCCTCTAAAATCTCTAGACTGTACCAACTGCATTCGGAAAACCCTTGCATTCTCCGCCAAATTTGTGGGAACAAAACTGAAAGTCTGTTCATACTAGAAAAGGGTAAGCAAACAAACAAAATTTCTTATCACCGCGGCCACTATCCAATAAACTTCAAGGGGAGAAGTCTAAAGATACAAAAAGACGGTGCGTCCAGACAACTCCAGAAAAAGTGAGAAAATTTGAAAATTTGCGCAGTACAAAATAAGTGACATCCAAACTATCTCACCTGAAACTTGATGGGTACTTGTTGTGGAGAGGAATATTTCAATAGCTTCAACAAACATGGACCGAAAAGGGCCCATTCTTACTTCAAACTCAGAGCAAGATTTTGGCACCAAAGCACTAGGTTCAAGCCCTCATCAACAGCTTCACTCAATGTCCGTGCGCTGAACTGTTATTTTTCATTCAGCTGGTTAGTTTATCACGTTTGTTGATTCGGTTTTTTGTATTAGTGAGACCGATTTACTTTTACTGATATCACGGTCGGACAAGTTTTCAACATGATTCGCTCCGATTATCGATATGCAAGTTGACAAACGCGAGAAGGTATTAAATACATAAGCGTGCGCACGTGTCGTCTGTTAAAAATTTATCAAACTCAAACTATATGAAAAAGGATAAAATTCATGGATCCAGTGAACTACTGATGATCGATTTATGGTTACCGGTTCCTTGATAGGTTCATGAACATCAGAAATCCAGCAACCACCAACCTAGTGTGTAGGTGGACTTATATGACAGCAAAGGCTACGTTTTCGGTTAATAGCATGCTTCGCAACGTGGTCGAGAAGCGACATTTAAATCAATTTTGCACTCACACCACTTTCGTCCAAAGAGTCGTCCGCACGACGTGACAGTTATTCTGGCTAGTCCACATCAAAGAGGAGAAGCAATGAACTCGAGTTTCTCCCTTATCACAGCTCATCAGCGGCGCACCTTCTCGGAAATGTCCGGATTCAGACTCTGGACATCTCAAATGAGAAGCGACCGGATGACCACCACCCCACCAGTACACGCCGAGCGCACATGAATTATCACGTCTGAACAGGCCGTCTGTTGTCCGGTCTGGATTTCCAGGTCAGGTAGAACCATCAACGCATAAAGCTTGCTGAGGTAGCGGGAACAGGATCACCCCTTTATGTCAGATATCCGGGGTTCAGCTCCTGACGCGGACTAGGAGTTGCACTGCTTATTCGCTCTAATAAGAGGGAAACGCAATTCCAGTGCTCCCAATCTTTGGTGCGGAATTGCCAGAATAATTACACCAGGTTAGTAGGGAGATTGTTCAAACGAGACTGATGTGAACGTGAATTCTTTAAATCCAGGAACTACCTAAAACAGATTTACATGTCTACCTGGATGAAAGACACACAAGAAATTGCTCGCTCGATTTCCGTTCACAGGCAACGTTGTATCCTCAGTCATCCTATAATTGTTATTAGTAATTCTACTATTTCTGAAAATGTTCGCTTGAATAAAATTTGTTTTCGTTTGCTCAACTCTCTTCGACAGCCCATGACCGGTTTCACCCTTCTTGGAGCTGCTCAGTTAGGCGCGGTCTCCGAGCTTTTGTCAACCTTGTATCCCACTTGGACCAGAATTGCCCGAAATTTTACAAATATACTTATTTGTTTACCAATTGGAGCCCCACGAAGGGCGAACCAGTCGTGGGCTGTCGACCTTATGACTAGTGTATTACTTCTACAGAGTGTATTGCGATATCTCGAATATCGTACCAACCGGAACATGAGGCGGCCTGGTGAAGCACGCTCAGTGTGAGAAGAACTTCATAAAACAGCGATTCAGCTGGGTCCCAGGTGGGTCTGTCCTGAAAACCAAATTGGTATGCAGGGAGTGTATTAGTTGAATTCCTCGTCGTTTGCTTTAGAGAATTATGGGCTTCATCAAATGTCGCCATGTTCCGTCTTTCATAGGACACGGAAGAGATCCGTCCTTACACACATCAAATAAATCCACATTCTAGCCGTCAGTGGACAGGCGGATTACGTTTTTGTCCTCAGTAAAGTATGTGTCTATGGGACACGTTCTGTATATTGAAACTGCAAAATCATGCAGCCAGTCTGAGGGGTAATTTCTCCGATGCTATAATTGGCAGGCCCGAGCTTGTGGAAAAGTTGATCACCTGAGAGTGCTAAGCCTTCCTGAGTTGATGCTAGGCATAAATCAGTTTGCGGAGTAATCAGAGTGCGCTTTGGGTTTGCTGCTTTTTGCCGATTATTGTGCCCAAAATATATTACCCTCTTAACCAAAGGTAGAATTTGTAGTGCTTGTTTGTGGCCAGTTTTGGTTTATAGTTCAAAAACTTGGTCTGTTCGCGTAGGCAAAACATGTAACTTCTTGGTTCTGATCATCTCGGCCTCCGTCAGTTTGCTTGCGTCACGTGATCTGATGGCACCTAAACTAGTATTTGCCGGTAGACTAAATGCACTTCGAGTTATTGACCTACTGTAAAGACGCGACCGTCGTCAGTTCAGTTGTTTTCTGACCTTCGAAAGAACGAGTAATTGCCTGTAAAGATCCAACCAAACTGGAAACGGAGCTTTGATCAGAATATTACATAGCTACATGTAACGAAAGCATTGCCCGCTTCACTGGGGAAAACTGCGGACGTCGACGAGGAGGCTAAGGGCAAGTTAAACGTCCTAGTCGATCGTTAGAGCTAATTTCCTGAATGGCAACACATCGCGGTCACTAGTGGGGCAAGGTTCGTAAACTGACCATCCTACCCAAGGTATTCTCATTTCCCAGTTTCACTCAGCATAATCCCTTCCAATAGCCGTAGTCTGCTTTTCGTCTTAGACCCAATGTTTCCTTTTAATCTGGCTGGGGCCATCCAGATCCAAGGTGATAGGAGTCCACTGCCCACAGGCACAGATCAGTACTGGAGATAATGATGATGCAAACCAAAATTTATAGTTTAATTGTGAATTCTTCGTTACCTATCATCCACGTGTTCAATCTGCTGAGTAGAGTATGATTGTCTATTGATCTCACTTCTATAAGACTTAAAAAATCGATACTTCTCCCTTATACATAAAGCTACCTGCATTCAGGAAAATGTTCCGTCAAAATAGTTATCCCATAAAGACCATCTTCAGACGAAAACCCCCTAGTCATGCTGCAGATACCAGTCCCTCATCAGACAGTTCATTAATCATCATTCTCATCTCATTGCACGAATATAACCGAATTCCAAAGGAATAATCAAGCTTTTCACCACAGTTCCAACAGTAATGAGTGTAACGCAGCAATCCTCGATCAACAGGTGACGAATTAGAGTTGAAAGAATTCAAAATTTAGGATAAAGTGTAGTGAAGAGGCTGTCATTAAATGACCAGAAAACGGAAAAGAGGCGCGGAAAATTACGGGAACTCCTTAAGTTGCTATGACACCGGGATAAATTCCGGTAGGGTAAACGACACCTACGTAAAGTGTTTTTTGCTGCTTCATTGATCATCCGCATAACGGTTCAATCAGCAACTCTTTTATACCAGCCGTCTGTTTGCTTTTGACGTTAGGGACCCGTTTGAATTGGTATAATCGGTGTATTAATATGGGCTTGGATTAGAAGTGGCAAATATCCACAGCAGTCATTTCACGTGATGGACCTCACACCCCCTAAATAGGTGCCAGGTTTGGATCCCTTCTCCCTTTCTTGATGGTGAAAAAGAGAGACAGTGATCTATAATCTTTGTATTTAAATTTACATTTCAGATTGCCAGATGAAGGTGACCACCAAGTTTAACGGTCGACAGCAATGTTACCCTCCTTCGGTTTGAAGAAACCTGTAAAGTCTTTCTAACATCAGCTGTGCTGACAAAACCGTGGTTGCGTCCAGGTGGTGTAGGATGCGGTTTGGTGTTTCTGGCATTGAACCAGTCGAGTTGAGTCCACTTATTTATCTTATCGTATTTTTTCATTTTGTTGATTTTCCAAGTAGATGGTTTCGCTAAAATTACACATTGCTCTTGTGCGCTTAACCTGATTTCAGACGAATTTCATCTCAACAATCAAGTTAGTGTCAAGGTTGCTTCGAATCCAAGATTCTGAATTCTACATGCAAATCCTAGAACACTTATCACTCAGGGTACAAGGCAGTGAGATTAGGTTTTTCTGGGAACCTGACCCCTTCTTTGCTACTTCAATCTGTTAGACTGCCCGATAAACAGACTAAATGCGAGCCAAATAAAGAGCCCTTGGGTCACGTGAACATCGGTTGAAACACTCCCAAATATTCACTCAAAGTTTCACACAAGGTTTCAAGTTACCTGACTGGCATACATAGTCAAACACTATTTCAGCTGAACAGGATGGTGAAGTGGCCCAATACGTTTTCTGCGCCCATTCTTTGCTTCTTTTTAAATCCTTCAGAGCACATTTTCGTAAATTCCGAGTTTTGTTTAAGCCTACTTATCCCTCGGAGCATTCCGTCCATTATCAGTGGAGTTACGAAGGGAATCCTGGGTGGTCCTAAAGTTTTGCCGCAAGGTGAGGTTGTTCCATGCACATCAATAATTTTCTCATGTCTCCTCACATCCACAGGACTGAATGCGTGCATATGTTGTGTGAAGCTGGGTTCTCATGGTAACAGTTGAATAAATTCACTGTACCGACCCGCCACCTATGATACTATTTGGAATGGATTAGATGCTGAGCCGTACCGTAGCTTTCACCGTTTCTACGGTTATCGACAGACAGGTTGTGCTGGCGCACACCGGCCTATCTTCCGAAGTCAATCCATCTGAGGTAGTTCGGTTTCAATCACCTTTGTCGAATAGCGCTCCAATGTCCTGTACATCGCCATTTTTGAGACCCCCATATTGCAAGCTGTGCACATACAACCCCAAGCGTGCCGATTTTGGTTGACTAAGAAAAGAGAGAGACTGGGAGTTTGACAGTGTTACATAGGCTATACGGTTGGAATGAGACAAGGTCAACTAGCGGAATGCCAAGCGTATTATTCCCTAAGCAAATAGTGCTCCTGGAGCTTTATAGTTTCATTACTTTCTACAACTGGCTGCGCGTTATGGCAGCAGCTTTATGAAATCCCTCATAGGTGGGTTTTTTTAAAAGAATTTTCCTAAAAGTCATTGGACAAAAATTCCTAACGTACCTATCCCAGGAGATGGGTTCCATACATCACACACATTGCCAACTAAGATTTATCCTAAGCTTCGTCAGTAGTTTGTGATTAGTATGGTTGAGTCAAATTACGTAAGTCTGCCGGGTGAGATGAGCGTGTATGTTGCTGACTTGAATATATCTCGCATACTTTTAATTTTGCGATACGATACACTTCAAATGGCCTGTGCTTTTTTTGAAAAATTATTCTTTATATATCTTAAATAACAGGGCCTACATCCACCGCGGCTTGGACAAAACTACTCAGAGCGAAAAACGTTTAGTCCCGACCTATCACTGTACATTCGGAAATTGGTCAAAACAAGCTTGTCCGAATCAAAAAGTCCAGCTAGTGCAGCGTATCGTGGAGATGATAAATAATCGTGAAGTACCGGTATGTTTTCCCATGGGTGTTACCATGACTTACAGAGAACTAAACGATATTTTTTATGGTGAAGTTCGCACAGACTGCAGTCATTTTTTACAGCAATTAGTGGCATTTTTCGAAATGGGATTTCTCCTTGTAAGTGAAGCCAATCTGTGCCGAACAGCCGAGTAGCACTGTACAGCTGTTTCGTCCATACTTGGAATCATCAGAAGCGCGCTTCTTACGAAACCCCAGAGAGTTTCAAACCCGCTATCTTCCGGCAAGCAGCCGTTCAGCTAAGTGTTATATATATATATACTACCGTCTATCAAGTGGTATTCTTATCGTTCTTTCATTCCGACTGTGCCTAGGTTTGAACACTGAATCAGCTCGCGTCATTTTGTCAGATTTGAGTTTCTTTTGATAATTCTTCATCGAGACAACATTTACTTAGTTCCGGACAAATTTAGGGTTGTCGCCAGTCAATTAGTTCTTCTTCTAGTTGAGGAGAATATCAAACTTGACGCCAGACGACAGCTAACGACTATCCCTGTGTCGTTTGGATACGTCATTTTCCACAAACTGTGCACTCTTTACCCCGCACCTTACTTTCACCTGCTTTAAACGACTATGGATGTCACTTACTTCAGGTTAGCAACACAAACCGACTGCATTTGTGTCTAATTTTGCTCACGTATTGTATTAGAAACTGTGCTGCCGCTAAGGGTTACACAGCCGACCAAATACAAATCCGGTGGTGTAGCAGAAGAGGGAAAGAGCCGATTGTTTGAAAAAGTGGATTGCTAAATTCCTGGAAATGGCGTGAAATACAATAAGCATTCGAAAGAAATCTGGCTACAACAGAATGTGGCGAGCAACAGGCCACACAAGAATCCCTCCATCTTTTCCGAAGGACAAAGATAGCTTCTTGGTCGGAATTATTGGCTTTCTACTCTCCATTGCATGGCTAACAAACATACTTACCACATTCGCCGTGAACCAGAACGACGAGACAGACCTAACATGAGTACGGCACAAGTTGCAGTGCTGGAAAGATAACCACAGATTATGTAAGTGCCCCACAACTGATGAAAGGACATTGACAGGATTTCCACAAGAAGCGCAACGCAGTTGATGAATTAGATAACCGATGCATGGGTATTCAAACCGTACCCAGTATATTGAACTTTCGCACTCAAGTTATCAATCGGCATCCTGGTGGTGTTTCCGCTAATCCATGTGTTTTTTTGCCAGCCGTTTAATCGGCACTTGCTACAGACGAATGAGATGATTCCACATGAAAATACAGGCGATCTTTGCACACAGCATAACTCTAAAAAGCATTCAGTTCGTGAGCTTTGTTCCCTTAAACCAAAAAGGGAATATTACACGTCTGATCGATGGATGAATCAGAAATTGTTTGGACGACATGCTGAAAACCGACTGAAAAAGAGAACCGATAATGAATCCGCTTCATGTAAAAAAACTATGCAGTCAGTAACAGCCAGATCGAGATTGGTATCTACTGAGAAGAGACTGGTCTACATGTGTTTGCACTTCTAAGGTGGCCCTGTAACCGAAAGGGTATCGCGAAGGGTCGAACAGGACTGACGATCGAAACCCACACCGGACATGCCACTATAGGATCAAGTTTTAGTGAACTCGGTTGCTCACTATTGTCAAGGGGACATCGGTGTTGCTGAACAAACCTGACCTGTGTGCACAGAAACACTTCGTACGAACACGGAAGCTCAATCAGCCGGTAACAGTCACAAACCAGAATGCCCACCTTCGAGTAAGTAACAATTGACAATGTCCTCTGTTCCTTTGCCTCGCCATGTGTTGCACCTCCTAGTGCCTCTTCCAGTGCGCGAACTGACAAGACAAACGCAGTGGAACTGTCAAGCTGCCTGTTATTCTGACATCTTACAAGGGGAATAGATACCAAACACGGTAGCCAATAGGAGAACAGGATACGCAACGGATCAATAGTACGCGTGAGTTGGTCATAATGGCCGAGACGACGATAGGCCAATCGAGTCAGCTGTTTAAGCGTGTCAACAGATTGTTAGGCAACTTCAGACCAATTTTATGTAGTTTTAAATGGCCTATCTCAGTTAGTGTGTTCATGTGACCTTTTGTTAAGTGCCTAAAAACCACAAAAAGTAGGCATTGCTTACTATCCCATTATTCTGATGATGTCTCCCACTCTATTCAAGCGATTGAGACAGTTCAAAGTCTTGTTTGACGCACTAGCGCATACAGCCGACGAATCCAGGGAAAATCACACGAATAAGTTTATTCTGGAATCCAGAAAGCGGAGATTGTGATATTGTAATCATGATCTGGGAAAAGTACACATTACAATAGTTTACTCTGACCAATCTCAGTTGATCAGAAGGTCGTCCTACTGCTTAAACGAACAAATTGTTCCGAGATTCCACTTCATCTGCTCTCTAACCCGATCAACTACAGTCACCAATCATCTTTAACTAACTCGCCATACACGTATTTCCTTATGCAAATACATGTCCTAAAAATCCGCTGCTAGTTTCCACGAAAAATCCATTTCCCGCGACTGCACTCATTCTGATGGTCTACATGCTGTGACCCGGAGGCATTTGCTTCATAAAGGCCAGCCAACAGGACTGCAGTGTTGCAAGTAACCCGTCATTTTGAGTAACATGACCGCTGGTAAATACCCTAAATCCAATCAGCACAACTCTCCACAATTTCGGTCCACGTGTAGACTGGATGTCCTATCAAAACGGAATGGCGCTCAAGAGCTTGTGCACATCCATGATGTTTTGAGCCTAAGTTGTGCACTAAATGAACTGACTGAGTAGAATACACATAGAATCAGTGAGAGTCGTAATGATAATTGGTCAACCTTTATCCATTATTGAGGAGCCAATTAAAAGCTCGAAACTTTAGCTACTTGTCGGCTATCCGATCCATATCCACTGACAATTTATTCCAAATCCTCCGAGGTCTCCAAAGCACATGGATCTATGCTATTCACAACGTTTCTTTACCCAATTATCAGTTTCAACCTGACGAATTGGGAGTGAAGACTTGAAACAAAATATTAATTCTCTGCAAACTCCGCAATGAAAATTCCGAGTGGATGGGAGATTGTTCGCGGTAAAGATAAGTCTGAATAAGGGACAGCTGAATCAATACTGAAAAGCGCATCTTGACGTCTTAAATTAGCGTTCAAGAGCAGGTTTTGTGTTTCAGAAAATGATTGGAATTCACATTCTCCTGCAGCCACGCAGACGAGATCTTTGTGGTCACCCAAGAATATATCACTTAGCTCTTGGTTTTAAAGTCCCTCGGCTCAGTTCATTCCAATGCTCAGTGTACCCTAGAACCTGAATACAATAGACAGTTGCACTCTCTCGGTAAGTTGGCCTAATAAACAGAGGCGAAAGCTGATAAGACGTCCAAATTAGAGGGCTAGAAGAGTTTATTCTCACGAATGTCTGCAATGAGAACCAAAATTCCCGGACTTAGTGTTTTTATGAGTGGCTATTCACAAGACTCATAATCAAAGATCGACGCAGTCTGTGAAACCAAGCCGAAAGGTTTTCTGTGGACAGGGAGCAGGGATAATGCTACTTTGTTCATCAGAAGCCTTGGACAAGTTATTGGTCTCACCTAAAAAGCCGCCAACCCGTGCTTGAGTTTCAGTTCCACCTTTACGATCAAGTTCCTTTCAGAGTCTACCAGCACCTTCTGAGTATACTCATTAGCAGGCTCGCGTCGGGCATGGTATGTTGGTCGTAGGATGAGGCTTATGTCAGCCTGGGTGCGCGGGAACACAAATCCATTTCACTGGGACGTAGAACAAACAGTATAAACTCAAGATCATGCTATCGCTTCCAAGCCTTGGCTGTATATCCCACTCTCCCAATTTCTGGTGATCGGAACTGTAGCAGCTGGAACCAGGGGAGAGATGGCCCAAGTGGTTAGAGCGCGAATTTACTGACCGGAAGGTCCGTGGTTAGAACCCGATCTCTGCCTCTCGACTTCCCCTGTCTAGGTTTGGGTAACCTGGCAGTATCCCAGCCCTCGTGCAACCTTCGGGTGGCATGACAGTTAGGCACCGAAAGGGTGCTACGGCTGAACCACTTTTTTTCCAGCTGGAACCAATTTGCCTATGGTACACGGTTTATACCTGGTAAATTGATTGAGTGAGTGCTGCTATCGGGTTACGTTTAGCTAAGCCTGATGACCTTACACAAAAAGAAATTACTATCGTGTTGTCTAGACGTAACGCACAACGCATACGTTTACTGAAGACTTCGACAGAACACGACCTGCTTCGCACTTTTTAGAGCTCATCATGCAGATGAAGACTCCAAGTTTCCGTCAATACTTGAACCTAAATTGCACGAAATTCGATCAGTCCTTTAATTTGCACACGAATGTGGCCTTAACAGGAGACTCAAATGAATCCAGCTGAATCTATCGTTTATGATTGTCCGTTTCAACTGAATGAGAAAAACATTTCGATTGTGAGGAGAATCCAACGTCTAATGAATTTGTTGATCAACGGAAGTCCAAATGAATAAGTGGGACGGAAGGAGTAAACACACTTGTGGGACACCGAGTTCACGAATACTTCTGATAACCTGTGCAACCCCAACAGCTCCCATTTCTTTAGAGCAACAGCCCGCCTACGAGCAGCCAGGCAGTGACGCCATAACAGTTAAACAAGTGTTTTGTTTTATGCCTCCCGTTGTATTGTAGGATTCTGTTCCTTGTTTTCGCTAGACCACTGAGAAATGATAGACCAAGACATTTACAAAACAGTTGCCATTTCTCTAGACGGACCTAAGTGTTAGCTTGGCATTCACAGAGGGCTGTTTCACCGGCAAGGTGCTATACTTAAAAAAATTCGCCAACACTGACGAATGAAGAGATTTCTCGTCTAGTCTTGTCTCCGACTGCAACCTAATCTAGGACAGCTACTACGGGATTGGAAAAATTACCCTTTCATTCTAGAGGGGAAAAATGATAGCTCAAACAGTGAAGTTTGTGGTTGAGTTGTTCATTTGGTAAGCTTTTCTGAACTTGCTTCAGTGGAGACGGCAGTTACCTGACAAAACTGAGCGGAAGACTACTAGTATTACCACACGCTCTCAGTTTAGCTGAGACGACCCAAAATCAGGATTTTGGATATGACACTCTTCAAAAACACTCTGGTCAACAAGGATTATAACTGAATTTCACGTATAATGACGCGATGACGTGAAAAAGGTGTCCATTATGGCGATGTCAGCCGTCTTGAATAGTTCAACCGATTGGCTGCGACAGAATACCTCCACCCACTGAGAAGCCGGATGCAAGAACTCTTATGAAACTTGATTTTTCCTTCTCGTATACTAGGTTTCCCACAAAAAAGGAAGTCAAAACAAAAAATTCCGACCGGAACACATCACGAACCGCCACTGCAAACGGGAAGGGAAGAAACTAATCGGCGTAGATGTTACGAGAAGAAAATGCACGATTCACTGTCCTACCCAGTAAGAAAATTGAAAAAAAAACAGTGACAAGGATGTGGTAAGAAATGGGCGAAAACGAAATTAACCGAAGAAATTGTGGAGTTCTCAAGCTGTACAGGCGTAGACACAAGAATGGAGATGATGAAGATACATAGATAATTGAAAACACTACTCCCAACACCCCCTCCCTCCAAATCGCAGTGTCATACTGACCAACAGACAGACAGATCAGCTGGTTCACAGGAAAGCAGGGACAAAGTGAGAAAGACGTTAGTAGGTCGCGGTTTCACACCAAGAAACACGTACTGAAGGGTCCTCCAGATCTGCGGACAGAAACGCTGAGGAAATATTTGAGACAAATGGGGGTGTATGTGCTCAAGAAGTGCGATGGGGTTTGGGATGCGGAGATGAATAAGACGAATTAGTAGATGCATTATTAATCTCCTCTAAAAGTAGATACGCGTAAGTATTGCTATAAACTCGGAGAGCGAGAAAAAAGAAACGAACCCAGAAACACAAACTATACGATTGAAAATATAGTTGGAAAAGGCGCAATCAAGTAGGGCTGATTGACTGGCTGACCGACTGGTAGTTGGGACAAAGAGAACTGGCGTGCTAAAACGGTAGTATCACACGTGACCATAGGCAACAGAATTGGAAACTAGACAGGCACCAGAGCGTGAATATGAAGTAGTACTAGTAGTGGTGGTGGTGGATTTTGGGTGGAATTCCCGCGTGTCGACCATAGTGGACTCATTGAAAAGGACAAGCTGCTTCAGGAGTGCCTCCAAAGCTGGGTGGACGGATGATGCGAGAGTTTCAACTTGCGAGGAGCCGACAGCTACTGGAGACATGTCGTCTGTCATCAGCTTTCCAAGGTCCGCTCTGTCAAACTCAAGTGACAGTTTGTTTGTCTGTGATTCAAGCAAATTGCATGCAGTGAAAACACGCTCCGGGGACGTATTCCAACAATCTTGTTTAGAACGCAAGAACACCTCTAGATCCGTACGATATGCATTCAGAGAGGTAAAATACTCGAAAAGCTCAGTGGAAGACGGATGGAGTGCAGATCGATGACGTCCGCAATCCATTGAAGCGAACGGTGCAGACCAAGCGATCAATTTCTCCAGTCGCTCAATCAACGTGCCCAAACATGCGTCGTACGAAGGTTTCGACAGTAGCGGGGACAGCGGATTGTCTGTAAGCAAAGAACTGGCGGCATCTGGTGCCTGGTAAACATCATCACCTTCTACGCTTGAGTCGTTTTCATCTACGTTAGGAGTGGGCGATTGCTTACGGTGATTACCCAGGGGTGAATCTGACATAACCGAGAGTGTTTCGTCATCCGGAGAGCGTTGCACTTCCTCGGTGTTTGAATCCTCTCCGGAGCAGTCGGCTGAATCAGTTGGTGCATGCAGTAAATCTTGTCCGCGTCCCATAGCATTCCAGTCCGGCTTGGCTCCACGACGCCGAGATCTTGGGATTCTGCAGGCCGACACATTGGCCAGGGGGGTGCGCGCCTTTCTGTCCGATTCAACGACCGTGTGTACAGAATCTACGGTTGGCGACTCTTTCGGATTGTCCGGTTGTGAATTGAATAAATGATCTGTTCCAGAATGGTCGTTGGCGGAACGTTCTTCCGCGATTCGACTGACAAAATGTGAATGAGTATTAGTCGAGTCGGTGCAGTCTGGTTGGCTGGACAGAGAGAGGCTATAAGAGTGACAGGAAAAAGGAATGACAGATGAACAGGACAAACGGGTTGATGTTAACACAGAAGAAAATCGACGTGGAACAGAATTCCGCCACGACTGGACAACAATGATAAGGCAGAAAAGCATCATCATAAAAATGGGAGATAACATTCAAAGTAATCAAGTACGTGGTGGTAGACATAAACTTTGCTTGCCGCTCGTCCACTTAATGCTGTGTGCAAATGAAAAATGCATGAAGTCCGTTGGATAATGGAGCCGTAAGAAGCGACAGGCGTCTGTTGGGGACAGTTTCCTGGCTTTCGATTGTGTCACTAGCGTCGGTAGCAACACGTTTGTTGTTCGAAAGGCATGAGATCAGTGGAATATCGACCGGAGTGGTTTTGTTCGGTAATGCTTGAGGTGAACCAATGCAGAGCAAGTCCAACGTGGGCTTAGCACAGGCTTAGTAAATACCGCGAAAACTGAAGAAGTTTCAGGAGGAGGGCACTCATCTGATAACCAACCGCCCAGGTAGCTAAGCATGAAAAGTTAAATGTGTTGTCAACTAACTTACTGGAAGAAGGGTCGCCCGCCTGCTGGAGAGAACTGTGGAGGTGGGGGAGATGACGGATCTGGTTGGGGAGGCGGTGGTGGTGGATAGTTTAAGAACACTAGAGACTCGTTGGCAGTTGGGTTGGTGTTAGCATCGACCATGACTTGAGCACGTGGAGTGCCGATTGAGTTATCACGATGCATCTCATTCAGACTTTCAAGATAACGACCGATTCGGTCTTGTGGAGGCAATGTGGCAAACTGCTCCATTGCTTCCG
The DNA here is from genome assembly GCA_003604175.2 of Clonorchis sinensis. NCBI lineage: Eukaryota > Metazoa > Platyhelminthes > Trematoda > Opisthorchiida > Opisthorchiidae > Clonorchis > Clonorchis sinensis. Next base: position 16,662,367 of record CM030374.1, read on the forward strand.
GACTCAAACGCAGCAACGGTTGTGAAGAGGCTGTTGTCATATGGAGTAGCTGCGGCATATCGCGCCTCAGTTCCGCATCGCTGGACAAGGCAGTGCTTGAGTCACATTTCTGACTTGCTGGAGTACGATGAGTTGCAGACAGATCGACCGCAGTAGGTTTGGGTTTGGTGTCAGAAGAACGATACTGTAGAAAAAAAGTTGAAACAGAACAAGTTACCATTATCAATTGGTCACCAGTGGGTTCACTCCAAAGTCTGGGCGTCGTGAATAAAGGACACTGGTCACCCTTCACCCACTTTCCCTGTTCAATAGTACTGACAGTTGATCAGTTGGGTAAACTTAGAACGTTCTTTCTAGACTCAGCTGACAACGTATCGGACCCTGTGTGTGTGTGTGTGTAAAGTCTAGGTGTGGCGGAACAGGTTGACTAGACAGACTCATGGTTTTGTTCGCTCAGGTAAAGTAGTAACCATATCAGTTACCACCTGACGGGCAAAGGACGAATAACATACATGCCTCTGAAGACTCAGAGGCAAACTATTCAAGCAATATCCCATCAAAATGGGCACGCACGTAATTTTGCCGAGCGAGATCTAAAACGGGCAAGCCCCGAATGACGAAATAAAACAGACCACTTTATTCAAGTCCACCATGTAAATGGAAGTGTGGAAGAAAACTGTCCGAGTATGAATTGAACAGTGCATGTTAACAGGAGCAAAAACTAACGATATTGATACTTGTAGGTAAGACATCCCTGCCCTTATTGTGGCATGAAGCCATCCATGCCTCCTCAGCAGTCGCATAGAAGACGATGAAAAAACATGAATTTGATTTCATTTCTGTGCTTTTTTTATTCGTTCGCATATTGCAGCTGTTCACAGTGAACAGATTGACGTCATTGTGCAAAAATGCTGTCCTTGTACCATTCAAATTGATCGAGAGGATAAAGCGTTTTAAAGACCAGTGCATCAAAATCGTGAATTTGTGTGGAGTTGAAAATTAGAGTCACGAGCAATGAGGGATTTTTGAACTAATAATAAAAACTGTTGCACAGCAGTCCCCCGGAAGGATCATCACAGAGAAAACAGGTGTTTTCCCCCTTTCATGAGGATACGTTCATATATCAGCTTGTCGCGAATGGAGAGCCGTCTGTACTCGAAGAGATCAGTTTCAATGATTATTAGGTGAGGGCATACCACAGCTAAAGAGGGTATTAATCATACGGAAGTTCGTAAACACACTGACCTTTCTCAAGAGAGAACTATTCAAAAAACTGGCAGTACCTCAGCCCTCCTGCTGCCTTCAGGTGACATGGCAGCTAAGCACCGAAACCGTCTTACAATTAAAGTTTTTTTAGACACAGGTTACTACATGATACCTTAAGGGTTGAGTAAATTTACTACATATTGGAACTGTTAACCGACTATTCTGTCGAGCAGGACAAGTCGAGAGTTCATCACTCTCACGCTAATGGCAGTAGTCACTCAAAGCAGCGGCCACTGGCAAAGGACATCATACGTTTCATCTTCGTGACAAATCTAGTTGTTTTTGGATGCAGGAAGTGTTTTCTTTAAGGTTACAGGGTAGAAAAAAATGGGAAAATTGCTCGTGGCCACGATTCTAGGCTTGTGTGAGAGTACTGCATTCGCTACATAAATGAGGTGAACTCATCAGGATCATGGACATTGATAGTGGTGAATACTGACAATTGACTGCCAAAAAACATTTTGAAAAAAAACCTAGTAGAGAGCGGAAAGAAACAAGAAGGACTGCGTGTCTGGTAGTTTAGGATATCCAGCTACGCACACGCTGCATTATGTGGGCCTCAGCCAGGTAGGTGTGAAGATTGCACAACGCTCAGCTTGACTGTAGCCGCGTTCATCTTACGTTGCTATGTCACAGCCTGCCCCCGTGTGCCTTTATCCAACAATCGTCAGGACCATAAAACAGCGCCACTTTGGGTAGACGGTTGTTAGGCATGCGTAATACATGCCCCAACCTGATAGGTCTAGTCTGCTCAGATTCTTTATTAAGTACCCGATTGCGCATCATCTCACTGCGCCCTACCGTTACCAGTTACCACTCCTATGTTATGAAGACATCGGTTATCAAACATTTAAAGATGCCTAAGGTCCTCGGACTAAAAGTGCCAAGTTTTACAACCGTAAAGTAAGGTCGCTCTTACAACTGTCCTTTGGATTCAGTGAAATTCATTTCTGACGCCATAAATGACGTGTGTTGTCGAACGCTAACTGCAGCGCCATTATGCATGCATTGGTTTCTTTTGTTATAGTACGATCATGACTTATGCAGCTGCCAAGATAGGTGAAACGACGAACAAACTTAAGTTCTTAATTCTAAAGTTTCATAGAAGCACAAATGGGTGGAAAACCTCCTCATGTTCTTGAACTTCCCACCACATCTCTCTGTTCATACGCAAGATATGTTTGAGCCGTCGTCTAATCGACCACCCGATGTGATAGTGTGTCTCGCATCACGGAGTGGTAGTGGCCGCTTTCAGATCCGCTGGCTTCCGTGTACACACTCAGGAACACCACAAACGGAACTCCTGCCATCACGTACGGTTGTGATTATTTCCAGTTCCGGTCAATGTCCTCCGAAGATACCGTCTGTAATGGACTGCCTAGTAGGTTTTAAATAACTTGTGGCTCACAAAGATTTCTCCACCACTGAATATAGAGATCGCTTCTAGAGTTTGGCAGGGATTTTTAATGAAAATCTGCACCGAACGGGAGTGTGAATTGAATTCACTTGAGTGACTCAGAAAGACCGACAGTCAAAGAGTGAACCGCGCGATCGGCAGCTGATGGAGATGTGGTCAATATAACTCCAAGGCTGCCCGAAGGTAGGGATACGCACGTAGCACAACAGTGCCCAGTACAGCCGACAAACAGATGGTGATCAGTACAAGGTTGCAAAAGATGTTCACATGATGAACATATTGTGAAGTACTTCGACAACTGCGAGTACCTATCGAGGTAGGAAGTCGGATACCACCGAGTCGGCTGTTCGCGGGCATCCAGTCAAGGTATGAAGCATCACCTCGCGAACTCGGGGCTACACCAACACCGCTGCAGCAGCTGAATAACCATTTGAAGTTCTTAGTCCAGCCAGAGAAGGTGCGGTAAGCTCAACAATTGCAACTAGATACCGTATTTGAGTTTCAGAGATACAACAGACGTCAATCGGTAGAGTATCTAGGAGGTAGCAGCAAGAGCAGCTTGCTGGTTAGTTTGCACCTCAAAGTCTGAAATAAAAACAAGAGAACGAAGCCCGGATAGCAGACGCGGAGTGGTGGCGTATAGTTGCATTTCTATGGGTGCCTGACGGACGTGCCCATAGCTGGGATCTACATAAGGGTGATCGCCAAGTTAAGAAACAGCAATGAAGCAATATGAGGTGTCAGCAGTCACACATTTTCGCCTATCCACTCTGCTGCACGCAGCGAATAGGACAGCCAAGGTGGTCACCATGCCACCGCCGATGTGGTGTGAAGGCACTTTTATCCGTAAAGTTTATGGTTGTATTTGGACTGAGGTAGTGTCAGGGTGTCCAACGATTAAAGTCCACCTCCAAAGTCTGAGCCCAGTGCACCAGCGGTGGGCGTGAGACCACTCAAGTAGATCAAACTTTGAAGAAAAATTCCCACAATTATTCCGATCCCCAAATTGAAGGGCCAGGAGACCATGTTTGTCATACCTCTATCCACCGACCAACCCGACAAGACTGTAGATTTCGAACGGGCACCCTCCAGTACAGCTCAGTGGGCTACTGGGGTACCACTGCTGAACCACGATAAGGTTCAGCCTCTTCGCGATGGATGCGAGCCAGATACCTGAAGAATACAGCACCAAATTGTGTTTGCCCTTTTTATGCGATCGACCGAAATCCCCATCTACTCTCGAAGTAGTGGAAGGGCAACACCGAGTAACTATGACTTGGAGATCACCGCGTAAGTGATCATTTGTGGTGAGCCAAACACCGACTAGGTATGGCAGTCCTGAAGATTGTGTAGGTCTTGGAGAGTGGATGATAAATGACTGAAAATGAGAGCAATCCACTCGGAGTGACCGGCATAGGCATATTGCGTGCCGTCGCTGGGATGGGGTGCGTCTAGGCAAATCACACGGAGATTGTGCCACCACCAAGTGCACGAAGGAAAGGGGAGTTCCTAAGACCCATCTAACCAGAGTGACTTGGCTCCTGAGTAATAAACCTTTTCGAAGTGATGAGTTTATTTTGAATACGTATAAATTCTTGTCTATGAAAAAATTCAACGAGAAATTGTCAAGAAACGATTAGCCATGTTAACTTCACTAAAGCAGAAAAAGCCTATGAAACTGATTGCTTTTGGAAAATTTGATAAAACTGAAGCTGAGTTTTTAAACTGCGCGAGGAATAGACGACAAATATAAACTTTTATCTAACTCGTCACTCATCTTGTGCCTCTACATTTTTACTACACTTGAGCCTTAGAAAGCTTAGTGGTCATGGAACTTTTTTCCAGTTGCTCCCAGAACAGATGATGAGGATCTAATGGGCAACTGAGGGCAGAAAACGTCCGTGTGGTTCATGAGGTATCCTATTCGCATCCGGAATACCGCAATACCAACAGATACTCATCTGAAGAGGGACGTTTCCCAAAGGAAATTCCAGTGTTCCGCTTGCATCAAATGACATCTGCCGGCGGGGCTGAATACGCACACCTCATCCGAGATGGTCCTCTTTTGGAATACATCCTACACAAGGGGGCCCACTGATGTAAGAGTGGGTGTCACGTTTGACAAACATCTGCTGCGGCATCTTACAGGATGGTGACTGACGCCACGCTAGAGGGTCACAGACAATTTCTGTCGGCTTGTCTCATGGGGCTTGTGACAGGCCCTGCAAAGCCACATTCGGATATGGTATGTTGTTATAAAACAGCTTGAAAACGGTGTGAGTGTGTGTGTGTAGAGGGGGAGGGGTCGTGGCACCCAAATAAGAGAACCGTAGGCAACAATGGAACCACCGATTCAAACCATGTGGAGCAAGAGCATGGAAAGGCAAGTTCACCGATGGACAAACTGTTTTTGATAAGTCGGGAGAACGTGGAATGAGACGAATAGTAAACAGAGAAAGGTTATCAGAACAAAAGACTGCAGCAAAAGGTATTACCCTTAGAATAAAATGCAAAAGGAGGTAGTGGCTATCCGAACAACCACGAAGGAACCCCAAACGTCCTAGCAAACTGAGTCAACCAAGCCCTTCAGCGCACCGCAGACCATAGACAGGAACCTGTGCGTCTTTCATAAGGATGACGTTGAAAAGGGATGGTGCGTAGCCCCAATAACTTCATCTTAATCGTCGTCATTGTGGCCGTGAGAAAAGCGGCTTTAGCAGGACACGAGAAGCTGATCCTGACACATCCCTTCAGAACATGCAGTAACGGGCTTCCGATATGGATCGACAATGGTCGGGTTTAAAAACATCGCAATCCTCAACAGGCCTACCGCAGAAGAGCGAATTAAGGGTCTTAGAAATTTGATCTCTACTCAGTGTTTGTGGGATGAATCTTAGAGAACCGCACACTACACGCTTCACCCGGCTGCTAGACGTCATTCAAGAACTGTCATCCTAAGACCAAAGGGAACTGTCCACCAGAGGCTTTGTTGATGCCGAAAACCCAAAACTTCCGGAAAATGCCTCAATAAAATAACCTACAGTGCACTAAAAATAGAGATCGAGCAGTGGAAACCGGAAAACATAGCCATAGTGTTCACGACAAGCCAGAGATTTCAAAAGGTCACGCTCAAGCTTAAGTGCTTCTGCCACCTCGAGCTGACAGGAAACAGCGCAGCTCGGACGGATGCCTGCAGCTGGCTATCATGAGCCATGCGGCTACCGCTGTGACGAGCTTGCATTTACGGAAACAGAACTGACTGCGTACTAACTGTTCATACGACACAGAATTAAGCAGTGTGCAGGAATCAGGTCAGATAGAAACAGTTCAGGTAGAGGGTGCAGCTGAGTACGGAACGAGATGCTGAGCATTCATGAGAACCCATTCACACTACCCGGATCCAGATAAAGAGAAGGGAAATGAAACAGTATGCAATTAGCGGAGTCTACACATGTATGTGAAATGGTAACGCACCAAACGAGGATAGGAAAACGGTCAGAAAAAGCACACCGTGTCAATGTCAAGCATACACTTACAGTGCTGCCTAAGTTATATTCTAGAATAAGAAGAATAGGTGGGGTGTGTGGAGACGAAAAATTGGTTAGCATGCTGGTCAGAGATGAGACAACGGGAAAATCTACAAGCATGTGAAAAAACCGGGAAGTTTAACTACCATAAACTGAATGCCCTCTAGTAGTCAAATATAATCCAGAATACAGAAGTAAAGTCAGGGTCAATAATATGACTGTACTGTCGTGAAGTCAAGGAGTAACAAACCGCAATTGCATGTAACTACAATTGCACGTGAAATAGGGACCAAGACAAACATAATGCAGTATGACGACTGCCAACAGCAAATTGATAGGGAGGTGGCCAAGAGGTCTACGGAAGCAAAGCTCGGTTTAGCGAACAGATAACTAAAAGGCAGTTTACCAGAGGTCAACAACAAGTAACAGAAGGGTCTCTCCTTTACCAGACTAAGAAAGCTGGACTTGTACATTCTCGTGACTGAGAACCTCATTGTGCGAGCAACGTGTGAGGATACGTAAGCATACGGATGTTAGTAGCACCAGGTGGCGATATGGAACTTACATAAAAAGCTTGAAAACCATAAATATTGATCCAATAAAGGTAGCTGTTAGGTGGAATCCTACGCCAAAACCGTCGTGTCGCTCGTCGTAATTGGGCGCTGAAACGGCCGGTAAGCCTACATCTCACGTGACTCAAAAGTCAATCGTGTTTCAGCATCCGCTGAATGTCAACTGCAAAAGCTGCGTCCGGAACGCGATCGAATTTCCAGAATGCTGTCGTTACAAAAACCTCAAATACGATATGCTGTACCAGGGTTTTGACCTCTTTTCGGACGTTTATTAAACTCTACATATATTTGGTGATTCTTCTGTTGAAAACGCTAGCTTGGGAGGATCAAATCAAGAACTGGGCTGATCCAATACCGATATCACAATAGTTCACCTCAGTGTGATCACCGCTGATATCAACACCAGCTGCTCAAAGTCAATGTCAGCTAGACTAGCTCATATTCAACTTCGATGTGAAATAACCTGAATGATTAACTCAAGACAGGATGTGTTCCAAATGGATTTCGTGGAGCATCACATGTGATTGTGAAACGAAAAAAGCGGAACACTTTGCGAGCGAACGAATGAGTGCAACGTCCGTTAAAGACCGAATTTAACCCACTCAAAATACCGGTAAACTGAGGGGCTAGAATATGCGCTATATTGGTGCAAAATGCCGGTAACCTGAGGGGCTAGAATATGCGCTATATTGGTTTCTATCCACCAAGTTGGTAGTACCTCCTTTCGAGGAAACATCATCGGGACAGTGGTCAGAATGTTTACTCGACAAGAGAGTTTCCGCTTAAGATGGTGCAGTGAAATTTCTAGGTCCCTCTGAAAAATGTTAATGAGAGATTTTCGCTGAATGATTGGGACATTGAGAACTCGTGCATATCCGTTATTCGCACGTATCAGCATTGTATGATGAACCTAGGTGATGGTAGTCAGCTAGCAAGGGTTTTGGCACTAGCGGTCATTCGATCGACATGGATAATAAAAAGCACTAGACGCGACAATGTGACAAAGATTCATCATTATGTGGGGACAAAAACAATGACGGTTATTCGGAGCCTGGGAAATCTCGGGTCATCGTGCATTACTTTAGCCGCTCCAACGAACATTGCCATGTGTGCCCAAGTCTGACCGGTCAGCTGAATCAAGCCGAGTGCGTTCGTGAAGAGCACACCAATGAGACAGGTTCATGTATCAGCTGAGCTTATCTTCGAAGTGTGGTTAGCGGCTGTATGGCGTTGAAGTGAACAGTGACAAACAGTTAACCAACGTGAAACGTGAACAACCCTGCAACATTTATTTGACGGGTCCCAATCACGGGGAAACTCCTGGTGGACAGAGACCACTCTAATTCTTGAAAGTCTAGGTCAATGGTATAAGAGATTTCTGTTGTGCTGTCTATACTGCGGTGAAGAAACAGTGATTTGGAGAACTTCAAAGTGACTCCTTTCGGGTCGGCTGGGATTCGTTTCCTCGAAGGAGTGCAATGGAAAGATACATCGTGTGTCCAAGATAGGAGCTTTTTTCCCGAAGGTCTCTAGGTCGAAAAACAGTATTCTCGCTGACAATACACATCATACCACCGGTTCAGTGTAGGTCGTTGCCATGATATAAGTTACACCAGCTGCACAGCTCCAATAGGTTTCACATGCACAGGACCCATTTTTGGGGATGAAGGCTGCAGCCGACCGAGGATCAACTTTTTTCAGAAAAATCCTACTAAACTGCGCGTAAGACTTGGTGATAACTGCGCTGACTTCATCCTGATATGTCACAGTCTCGGAACAGGCGGTCCAATATTCTAAGCAAGGACTAAGTATCCAAATATATCCAAATATATTTTGCAAGCAGATCGATCCGCTGGCCGCATCAAAAACCAGTGTAACTCATCAATGTATGTGCACATAAAATATGGACGAAATCGCACATACACTAATCAGTCTATCCAAGAACACAGCACCATAAAACAAAGCAAGGTAAGCACATTGGATGACAAGGAGAGTGGAAGGGAAATCTTGCTTTCAGCATATGATGAAATTGTGGACTCATGATGCCTTTACCAACTATTTTTAAATGTTCATTAGTCTAGTGACCTGGGTAGGCAGATCTAAAATATTTCGCTTCATCCGAAGGTTGCTTCACCCATACACTCATACCGCAGGCAAAGGTGAAGCCTCTATTCCAACGTTTTTTCTGATTACTGTAGTTCAGTTACAATGAAACAGCCCATCTTTGTTTTGGTCCTGTGGCCCAAGTCAGTCGACACACATACAAACACAAAGAACGAACTCATAGAGCCTGCAACCCATCGGGGTCAGCAGTTGGACAATAAGGAATGCCTAATGATAATCAGCAATCTTAACACTTATAGTAGCCATCAGTACACGTTCAATGCACCATTTAAAGAATGATGAAAACTACTGGACAGCTCAGTGGTTGTTTTGTTCTTTTCTGAAAGCCCATCAATCTTACTTCGTACTGGGACACCGAACTGGACGTGTGTGTGTGTGTGTGTGTGGATAAACATTCATCTGTGAAGGGACTTTCAGTCGAGTCTACCTTTGACACCGACTTAAGTTGCAACTGATGGTTTGTCGCTACACAAGTCCAATTCATTGGTAAATTAGAAAATAGGACTGGTCGACGGACTCAAAAACTCGCGGAACCGGTAGTGGGCTATCCAAGAGTTTTCGCCAACCAACCCAGGCATCTGTCTAGGCTCCTGTCTAGGCTAGGGTAACCTAACAGTATCTCAGCCCTCATCTTTCCTTCGGGTGACACGACAGTCAGGCACCGAAGTTGTGCTACAGCTGAAAGATTATTTTATTATTATATTGTTCCAAGTGAAACATGACGAGACTTTGTGCAGCACATTCAGCCGAGGCGCTTTAAGAGAAGGACTAGACCACAGCCTTTGAATCTTCTGACCGAGAACCTAAGTGCAACAGAACTGTCGGTGAATATTCAAGTGCTGTTCCTCTTATCAAATGAGAAATGCTGACGGAATGAAAAGGGGTTTTTCAACAGCATTCCGGTCAAGATTTCCTCCTGCAAGTGAAGTCAATCTATCCCAAAAGGATGACGAGCACTGTACAGCTGTTTCGTCCGCCTTGTGAATCCTCAGTATGGCGCATCTCAAGAAATTGCAGGGATTTTCGAACCCGCGACATCCTGGCTAGTAGCTGTACACCAAACAATTCGGTCACGAGCGGCTAAACAACACCGTGAGCAGAGAAGAGCAGACAAGATGCAGTGATACTCAACCTTCGACCACAGAATTCACAGCACGCTCACGTGTTGAATGGCTCCTCAGGTGACTAATTCTCCGACGGAAGTCCTTTCTCGATTGAAAATGGCCTTCACCATTGAGAACAGTCGCACTCTTTCAGTTCATCCGGTGGGCCGGTTCAAAGAAGTTCGCCGCAAGCAAATTCACCCGAGAAAAACATAGATCTACTATCCGTTCACAAAGCTACCATTTACAACATTGGATAGAACTCTTTATGAGCCAGTGCGATTGACTTTCCACTCCAACAACGCTATTGACAGCAGCAACTTGTGTAGGATTAAAGGTCAACTGCTCAGCATCCTCTGAAGAAAAAGTCTACAAGGAATATGAACTTTCGAGAGAAAAACAGGGCATACAGTTCAGATTCTCGCTTACCGTCCAGGTTTAAGGAAGGTGGGGAGGCGCTTGTACATGGAATTACAAGTTTGCTGTATTGCAGATGCGGAGAACGGGAGGTATCAGAGTGATGCCAGCTTCCTTCTTAAAAAAGGCCTTAAAACAGAGTGCGAAAACCTCAGACGTATCCGTCTCAGTCCGGTAGTCTCGAAAATCATCGTGGGCATCAGTCTGCGAAAACCAAGCAGCGCTCGAGAACAGCAGTTTCGTATGAATCAGGTAAAGTAACGTGCAGGTCGAGGATGCAATAACCACATTTAAAAGCCCAGATCAATTCCTGACCACCATTATACTTACGAACGACCAGCGGCGTTAGACTCCGTTAACCACTGTGTTTTATGAGGCTGCCTAACAATCCACTCCAAAGAATCATCTCTCCACAACCCCAACGCTCGTGGACGTCTACGGCGAGTTTTCTGTGTACTACATGAAGTGGTGTCTGATAAGGCTGTCTCGTCCCGCCGTTTCTTTTGAACGTTGAATCTACTACCTCATGAGTTGACTTAGTATCGGGAGAAGACCATACTGATTTACAGAAGGCGGATGACATTCTGCTGCTAAGTCTGAATCCGCTATAAAATACAAAATACATTAAATAGTTCACCTTGTCACTGCTTTCGGAATACACCTTGCACTACAAACATACAAAGTTATATTCATTCCGGCCCAACTGTTTGAAGTGATCCTGCTAGTAGTGGGAATCCTGGTAATCGTATCTAGTAGTACTGGTGAAGACGAACTGAGTGCTTTAAGAAAAGATCGTTCGACCTCAGTTCAAATTAATCAGTCATCGCGCCGACGCCAGAAGAAGAGTGCACAATGCCACGAGATGGCCCAAGTGGTTAGAGCGCGAATTTACTGACCGAAAGGTCCGTGGTTCGAACACGACCTCTGCCTCTCAACTTCCCCTGTCTAGGCTTGGGCAACCTGGCAGTATCCCAGCCCTCGTGCAACCTTCGGGTGGCATGGCAGTTAGGCACCGAAAGGGTGCTACAGCACAATGCCGCAAGTGACCGCTATCGTATGGGTGTGAAACCTGGCTAGTTTTCAGGCAGCACAATAGACGATTATTCGATTTCGACGATCGATAACCACGCAGTATTGGTCGACTAGTAAAGCCAGTGGTGCCTTTTTATTCACCAAATCATTTCCGCTTCCTAAATCTCTTCGTGTCACTTCGTATTCTTCGTGGGTGGCACAGGACTGTAGCGGCCAGAGCCACCATACTCATGTGCACGACTGAATGGTTTGCTTGAGATAATACGCTAGTACTGGAGACCAATCGACAGTTCGCAAACGGTTTCGTCCTTCCAGAGGGCTCAACAGATAGGCGTAGTCCCCTAGTTTCCGTCAGTCTACCTGAACTCAAGTTGTGGGCGGTTCGCGAAATACACTCATTTGCAAGCTAACTTAGAACCGACCGAACATTCTTTACGGGTTTCATCCAACACATGCATAGCATACAACGACGTACAGACTTTGTCCAGACAGTCTGGCTAAGAAACGCCAGCAAAATCACCATTGCCATTTCCTGTAGGGTTCCCAGCTACGTTCAAGGAGAATCACGTGGAATCCCGATAGGTAGGCTCAAACGTCTCCCGCAAAGTTATCGCAAGGGCTAATTAAAGCGGAAAACAGTTTTTTGGTATAGGATGGTTAGGAACGTTTGATAAACCTAGCAACCACCTTAAATAGACAGGCTTTGTCGCTCTAACGATCAAGACTCAATACTAAGCATTTGTTTGCGTAAATTTCATTATACTGCAATCAGCTAATGCCAATTATGTTGCGAGGACATTTTTGACCAGGCATTTGAAGAGATTCTAGGTTTTTCGCGATGGACAGGCCATTAGGTATCATTGATCCCGGTCATTTTGAACCTCTTGTCCCCTTCAGCATCAAGGACATCTGTTTCTGCTGCCCAGTTTGACGTACAGTGAGTGTCCCGATCTCAAATATCGCAATGTAGTCATGGTTTACGCACTTACTAAGATACGTGGACCGAACAACAAACCCGACACTTCCTTATTATTAAAATGTAAAGAGATGGAATATAATCAGAAACCTTGAAATGGGACTTTTTGATGAAGGTAACGCGCAAGATTTCGACAAGCACGAAAGTCGCGCCTCGCGTGACAAGAAAGGGAACCTCTTGTCTATTGGTTTCGTTGATTAGATCACGTTTCAAGAAAGCTGAAGTAAAGATTATCAAGACTTGCGGTGTCCGAAGTACAAGGAATAGACTAGAAAAGAGTGACCTAAAGGTCAACAAGAAGGTAGTGATGGTCAGTAAGTCGGTTCAATTCCTCTGCTAGGCCAAGCAGTGAGGAGATTCTTTGTGACTAAATACCAGTCCGTAGGGCCGACCTCAGTGTTGTTGAAAATGTGGACTTTCACGTCCCCTTAGTTTATATTATTCTCCCCAACGAACTGACGGGAAGTTCCAACGCAACATCTTGAATGACGTTGAGCACTCACGCCATAAGTTGAAATATGGGGGGAACATAGAGCTGTCACTATGTATGCAAAGCGGTGAAAAACTCACAGGCAGATCGTTGCTTCTGGACCACGAAGGACGAACAGGAACGCGAGGATCAGGTTGTGTTGGCCCGAGTGCCGAACCAACTACACCGCCACCACTGTCTGCAGGCGACTCGTTTGAAATGATTGACTCACCCACGCCACTTTCATCTGGAGTGTCCGTGTCTCGACTTCGGGTTGTTCCATCTGCAAGCGGGTTGACAATGAAGTTCACTATTATTGTTAAAGTCGTTCAGCGGAGAATGCGGCTCATGACACACGCAAGCATGTCAATCAGATCATCTCAGAAAGCAATCTCCGGAAATGGTACTAATGCAACACGCATTTATCCGAAAACAAAACAACCGATGTGCTCACATCTTTAGACATGCAGTCCGGGACATTTGGTAACAACTGTGAACAGTAATCCTACGGGCACGACTTATTAATGTAGAGGAAAAAATCCAAGTTCGCGTGTGAAAATAGCGAGCTACTTAACATATAAAATCTTAGAGCGACCATCCAAAAACTAGGAGAACACAATAAGCAAACGGTACAATTCACAAGTCCCTTCGCAAGGGAGAACGGAACAGTCGTGGTGAAATATTCAGGAGCAACTCATTAGGTGAACACAAGCTTCATACATGAACGTGTGAAGCTACCGGTAGGGTAAACTAAATGAGCACACAAATTAGTGAATTTCCGTGCAAGCAACCATTTGTTGCTCCACCGCCAAACACTCAAAATAAAGCAATGTCGATGGATTTGGGCTTCTGTTTGCGTGCACACGTCCGATGAAACGCTATCGCATTAACGGGTCACAAAAGTGCACTTAAGGGTCTATTGAGACCAAAGGCTGTCGCCCTGACTTAATGATCGGGCCTGAGTATTTCAGTGAACCACAGGCTATTAGGTACGCCTCCACCCCAAAAAAGTTTAATCAGACCAGGAAAGCTTGGGGAACACAACCATTTGAAGGCAACGTCGTACCGCCCTCTGTGACAGATGCGTGAAAGCAGTAGGATGTTTGCTCCATGCGCATCCGTATTTAAGGAAGCAGCGATGCTGCCTTCTTCGGAGGAAGGACGCGTTACAAAAAAGTCGGTCCTCAAAACCATAAACTCCGATCGTCCAATCGACCGCGATTGCTGGTAAACTAGCCAAGACGATCAAAATACGATTAGAACTCACCAAAAGCCCAAAATGACACCAAAAACACCAAGTCGCAAAACAATATCGGCAATGAGAAATCTACGCCTCACTACTCACTGCGTCTTCGAGCTAGACCAGTTCACGCATCCCAAAAGTTCAGAATATTGAGTAAATGGCTGCAAGCAATATAAGTTATTACGCGCTAGCTTGTTGGACAGATGTTTGAGCCGAAGGATCAAGGTGGGGTACATCAAACGAACCTTTTTTCTTGACGTGGATAACCGGTAGCATTCGCCCTAATAGCTCTTCGTTAACTGGCCCACATGTACACTTCTTCTCCCCTGCCAGTCCCTCAACCATTCATCTATATTCAAACTACAGTCCAGTAAAATAAACAAAAATAACCCCTTACTAAACTCAAAGGATACGTTCCACCTTGCAGTAACTGGGCAACAGGCATAAACTAGCGAAGCTATGCTGATGGCATACGTTGTGTCTCCGAAACACGCAAACAAGACTCCGGCTAAGTCATGCACCTCAAACCGATTAGGATCAACTCAAATAATCCACATTTCACTCTTCGGTTATCAGCCGATCCTGATGTACCGGCCAACGGTATCTATGGTGTGGGAGTCGCATTCAGGCATAAGACTGAAGGTACTGTATTGGACTGGGTCCAAGAAAACGGTAATCTATGTGCTGTACGATTGCCTGGTTCAATTAGAATCAGCGCACGTCTATGAATCGATTCCAACTATATAGGTAATAGAAAATGACTTCTTCAGATGCATGCTCAACATCGGCTGTCTACCCTAGTCGACAGACTTTACCAAATGAGCACTGGAGTTCATCGAGATAAGCAGATCTTATCGATGTCAGAAGAGTTCAACTAGTGGCCAAGACAACATACACAGAGCCGTCAAACGTCGGATAATCAAGGGCCCAGGAGAAGGCATCCGCCGCAGGACACTACGGTGTCCTGTTTCAGCTTATAGATCGACTAGGCCGAAAGCGAAGCGATTGGCGATTTACACAGAACCGCCGCCTTGAGCGATGGAGTAACACTTTAAAGAACGACGCTGGCCTCCTTCAACACAACTTCTGAAGAACCTAAAGGCAGTCTAACAGCGGCAACGGAAATCCAGAATGAAATATTACTCCAACGCGACAAGGCATCCGCCACGTAGAAATTGTCGAAGGTAAAATCCTGGTGAGCAGTTTGACGACCCTACTACAGAAGAATTGGAACAATAACAGAATACCGGTGAAATCGAGCGTGCCAAAGGTATGTCTAATGTTCAAAAATCGCGCCAGAAAATCATGACTGTCATAATGCTAGCCAGGTCACCATAGCATCCAAGATCTCTGCACCATTGTATTGTGGTTTGTCCATTACTAGGAGAGGTCAATCTACGAGAAGCGAGCTGGGTTTCGTCCTGGCCGAGAATGTAATCAACATAAGTTTGCTTTGGATTCTCCAACATGGCCACTTTCATAAGTTCAACAGTGAAGTTTTTCTTGAGCTGAGGGCTTCTCTTAGCTCTATGGTGTTGCCCAGCAATCAAAAGTTGTCCCTTCTAAACGCTCTCTCTAATAACCAAAACGAATAACCGTCACCTTAATGTGGAATGACGACCTGTGCACCTCTATGATCCACTGAACTACACAGGAGGTTGTCCATAAAGTTTGGTAGTCTCACGCCACGATGCGATCAGGCTCTTGGACCAGAAAATGTGGTCGAGGATCCTAATCGTTTTCCTGTCTGCGTCTGGGTGCCCTAGCCGTATCTCAGCACGCATGCAACCATGAACTGTAAGCCACATCGATCGTTGCTGAGGCCACTAGTCGGGTTGCCTTGGTTGCCGTGTAAAGTAAGGTGGATAAACGAAAGCAAGCTACTGCGAAAACCTCCCAGTTTTCTTCTGCTAACACCTTCCCTATCCCACTTGACGACCACTATGCTGTAGATCCTAGCCATAGGCATCTCAGCTCTGCATTCAAAGAAGTGATGTCAATTTAGTGTCGTGAAAAAATATGGAAGAGTGACAATGCAGATCAATGGTCCAGGATTATGCAGATTTTGCTAAAGCAGGTCTAATTGAAAGCACTACCGTTCAAAATGCGTTAAGCACACAGTAACCCATAGGAACACCAGCCACTCTAATTTACTTTCAGCCCTTTGGTTCAAGTAACTAGAAGTCTGATAAGTAAGTTCCAAAAAACCGAGCGCCGACTGCAATTTGGTACTGTGGAAAAAAAATCGTTCAGCTGTAGCACCCTTTCGGTGCCTAGCTGCCATGCCACCCGAAGGAAGCACGAGGGCTGGGATACTGCCAGGTTGCCCAAGCCTAGACAGGGGAAGTCGAGAGGCAGAGGCAGGGTTCGAACCACGGACCTTCCGGTCAGTACGCTCGCGCTCTAACCGCTGAGCTATCTCGCACCCCCGGTACTGTGAGGCTGTACTCGACTGACTTGCTTCAGCAAACACGTTGAACAACGTGGTAAGCTAGCCGAGACATCCACACATTCACTGCGTAGTACTCCAAAAGCAGCGGGTGTTCCATCAAACAAAACCCGAAGAAACTTTAAGACCTGTCTCCTAGCCTAGGAGACAGATATGAGAACAGATGAACCTAAAGATGATGGACGGGTTAAAATGTGTAGTGGGGAAAAAGAAGAACCAATCACTAGTAGCGTTCGACACGTCATGTTTTTCTCTTCATCAGACGTTCGCTTCACGATGTTAGTGGCAAAAAAAACCTGACTAGGTTTCCATGACAACCTGAAGTCCTGTAGTATGAGTGAAAAACATAATACACAAGTCTAGGTTCTTGAGAGCTAAATGTCCTGGTGGAATATAACTTCTGCCAGACAAAGCAGCTGAAAACAACCGCAAAATAAAAGTGATACGGAGGAGAGAGCTTACTCTGCTGCAGTCCAGCCAAATGGACAGGCTGACCGACGGCAGTGTCAGTAACACGGCGATGATGTCGACCAGCTCGCACGCTGGTCTTACCACCGCCAACACATTTCACCCCACCGGATGGGACAGCCGATAGAGGATAGAGAGAGGAGTTTTTAGGTGGAAATTCGACAGTTGTAGGCGGTCGTTTAGTCGACACACGTTGAATAGCTGAACTAGTATTGAATATGGAAGGCTGATGCGGGGTGACGTCCTGTTGACTGACTTTTACCGGCAGTGCTGATGCGCCAGCATGGCGTATCCCTGTGGGGGAAACAACACAGGCAGTAGAGAAGTGATTTCCGTTCGAGATGGACGTGTTGGCTCCAGAAGCAGGAGTCAGGGACATCGATTGCATTCGTTCACACACGGAGTTTTTGGGTAAGTTTAACCCGTTATCAGTTGAGCGGCTTCGTGGATCTGAAATGGTTCACGTATTAAAGATTGTGAGAAACAGCTGCGAAGGGCGCAAGCATAAAACTTTAGATGAGGCAGATACACGTGAGAACCAATGAAGCCAACATACATACCAAATACAATTTATTATAGACTTGACACACTATACATAGGGTTGCTGAAAAACCTTTGACGACCGGGTTAGCCCCTCTTCGGGACCATCAAGTAAGCGCAGTCCCTGAGTTTCCGTCAACTTCATATGTTACTTGAACTCAAACTGTACGAAATTTGACAAATACTCCCATTTGCACACGAATTTGGTTTTCACAGGAGACCCAAATGGATCCATCTGGATCTCTCGCTCGTGATGGTCCGCTAGAACTGAAGCTGCTGCACCAGACCGCCTCATGTTTCAGTTGGTACGATATTCGAGATATCGCAATACGGTGTTGTTTGGTGGTAACATACTATTTTATGAGTAGTGTGTTACGTCTAAACAACAACTTCAGACCGTAACCACAAATGCAAGACACGGAAACCTCAAGATGGAGTTTATTTCGCCTCTACCGCTTGACTTTTAGTCTGATCGATGTTCGCCTTCCAGTCAATCAATATTCCAAGCAGTCTTTATGAATCCATGGAAACGAGAGGCAGCTTTGACGAGGTCTGCGCTCACTGGCCACAAGCAAAAAGTGCTTGAAGTGTTCCGGTCCGCTGACAAATGACGGGCTGTTTTTTCCTGAGGGACAGCGTACAGAGATCACGCAGAGATACTTAGTTGTGACTTCTGACAGGCTTAACTGCAGTTCAGGCGCAAGATATGACAATAAAGTATTTTGTGAAACACTTCCAAAATCACCAGGGAAGGTTTTAGATTATGGCTATTGAACAGGGTTGACAAAAAAGCGACACATGGCAGTTTGTGCTCTTTGTCACTGCTAACCAACCTTCAAAGTCAAGTTACTAGTTGACCCAACGTACCATCAAATCGACCGGTATCAGCTATTGAACCCGATACTTTGTTCTCTAATCCCATAACTGCTTGCATTCTTCTGGACCAAAATTCCTCGTCCTCATCCTCTTCTTCGTTCTCATCTTCTTCTTCTTCCTCCTCCTCCTCATCCTCGCTGTCATCGAACTGGTCTCCATCAACCCGTTGCTGCCTACCAGTTGCATCCAAACGGGATTCTTGTCCGTCCGAGTGGAACGAATTTGCCGCACAAGCGGTAGAATTGCTTACAGGACCAAGCAAAACGTTGTTGGAGGCACCAACCTGACCCACAGAAGACCAGGGTTGCGGGACTGGTGCATTTGAGGATGGCATGTTGGTGAAAGGTGGAACTGGAGCGAACACGGCGGAATTCCAATCGGTTCGAGGCTCCGCAGAGCTGTTGATTGGACACGAAATTTGTCTTTGCACCGCCGGTTGAAGTAAGTGTGGAGGATTAGGAAGGCTGGGTTGTCGTTTCTTCTCCAGTTCACGGGCCACTTCTTAAATCGGATAAGCAGGGTGAAGGGGTCGCACAATGGTTTTGTGATCAACGTGACGAAACCAAGAACAGATCAAGGAGCACTACGATTTTTCATGAGCAGTTAGATAACAGTGCAGTATGGGTGGTAAGTCTGACTAATGATACCGGCAACCACGGTTTTATTTATCGATGGTAGCAGTACAGAGGTCAGCTACACCTCGTACGTGATCAACTGTGACAATCTAATGACGAAAATGCTGCCTGAAACGATTAGTTGCGGGCAATGGACGAAAAGATATGCTAAGCTAAAGCCGACAGCCTCGATAAAATACCACTGGCATGGGGGGGTGTTCCTTACAAATTCTTGTCTTTTATAAAGGGTTTAGGTGTCCTCTTCGTGGGCGCTCACGCGTTTACGGCAAACTCTCTCCCAACTTCACCGAATCCAGAGGTACCAGGTAAGGGTGCCCTTCGTTGCCTTTTCTCTTTCACTACTTGGGCGATGTGCTGCTTGATTGTTTTTCCTGCCTCTAACAACTCGTGAGCACTGTTCCGGGGTCCTTCCAAAGAAGGAATCGAGGACAACTAAGTTTGCTTGTTAAGACTTTATAACCACGCTATAAGGTCTTTAGTTGACCACCATTATATCGTCTCCACCAAATACATAGCTTATGGTGTTCCGATACACGAAGTTCGTGGTCTAGTCAGTGCAGCCCAACACTACCGGCCTGTTGTCCCCACCAAATGCAGGCAATGCTCCGGAGTGGAAGCTGTCCCCTAGCTTCAATTCGTGTTGACGAAATTAGTGACCTCTGTAGAAAATAATTGGATGCACCGTAGCTTACTTTACAAACTACCCTTGGTGGGCAAGAAAAATCAGATGAGAGCAGTGGTTGGAAAAAGAGAATGGTAAACATATGCTTGAACAAAACAAGCCAAACACAAGACATAGGTTTAGCGGGACCAGGGCCTTTGGAAAGCGGTTAGAATGAACGACAAGGCCGATTAAACAAATCACAAAATACTACTGGTCAATGACAGTCGTCCAGGAAAAGCAGTCTGTAGAAAGAATAATAAAAGCAACTGAAAAAATATAAAGGGATAGAAAATGCAAAAGAAATGTCCTATTAGATGAAAATTAAGAAAAGCACGTCTTCTATTGCCCAAATCAGATGAACTGAAGAACTGATCACCCAATGGAAAGCGGAGATATAGTAAGGAAAACGCTCATTAAGTCTGTCGGCCGGTCGGCCTCTGGCACCAAAACACAAGAACACACATGCGTAACGACCGGAAAGCATACAACGTATATGTCAAACTAACGGACTCAAATTCTGACTTAACCTCAACTGCGTCAAATCCAAACAACACTAAAGTGCGGTGTCTATATACGGTTCACTGTTGTCTGAGATTACACTCATCCGGTAGGTTATTCAGAAAATTTAAAAAAAAACAGCGTCGGTTTTCCTCTACTGTTCCAGTCGAGTTCTTTTTATCGCCAATTTATTGACAAACCCTGGTCTACTTATCCCACAAGTTTCAACCGGGGTGCATAGGCGTAGGCAAACACTTGAAAGTGTGAATTTGATGCGATCGATTCACTACATGTTGGATATTGATTGAGACTCATCAAGGGGGTTATTAGGACTCGACCGGACGATGTCCAGGTTCAACGCTAAAGGTGAATCAGTGAGAGAACGCGCAGAGACCGAACACAACCTAACAACACACATACGGAGTAGCGAAACTGCCTCCTTTCAACGTAGAATAGAATAGACAGAAACGACATGTACTTAGCTACTTCACTTTGCTTTCGGATGACTATCTCCTGAAACAGGAGTCGGCACAAGAAATGTCTCAGATACACGCTGTCTAGGCACGGCGATGGGCTCCGGTGACGGAATCTGTAGACCAGTGGAAACCGATTCGCTCTTGTCCATACTCAGACAGGTCTTCAGTTGCCCTACGGGGCGATAACGCCATCCCTAACATGGTGTAGGGGCCAGTGTTTGCTTGGTGAATTCGGCATTGTTGTTGCGCAATAAATGCCACCTACAGAGGCGATTAGTACTCCAACAGACTACTCTGTCCGTTGTATCAAACATATTCTCAGCTGCGAATGTCGTTACAACTATGCAGCCAAAGGACGTTGTCTGCATCAACAAATCAGTAGGTCTCTGAGAGAACAAACGCCGAAAACCGATCCACAGACCATCCAACTAACACGACTGCTATTTGCATCGATCTCCAGATGGATCAGAAACAAGACATGATGGTCTCTTGAATGCCTTTGGTGATCATTAAAGCACTCGCTGTCGAACCGAATTATGGTGGCTCAGATTGCCCAGCTAAGCGAGCAGTCTAACAATCACTATAAGTTGGACAACTTCAACGAATCTTGTGTATCACAGGGCTAGACTGCCTTAGAAGCCTGTTTACTGATTTGATTGTTCGGCTTTTAGCTACCACCTCGCCCTTGACCGCCTACACACCAACGCACCGGTAGATTGCAACACAATACCGATCCCCTACGCGTTCTGACAGCGTAAAAAAAATTTGCCACGAAATTCTCCAGCCCAGCAAACAGAACCGCAGCCAGAAGGTTGAATTCGTGAACCGGGCACATAGCTGGTTCCATCTGTGAGCATCGTCCATATGGAGTGCAGCTGAGGACTTATGATTGACGGTGCGCGTACTATAAACAAGTGAATTTTTCCTGTCTCGTGTACGGGCCAGATTACAAAGATGATGAGGAAACTGATCAACAGTGCATTGATGATATCTCCAAAAAAGGTGATGGAAAAGTTTGCTTGCCCTAAAGGCTAAAAATAAACAAGGACAGGATTGAGATTCGTTTCAGTTAATTCTATTTTCTTCGTAGCTCAAACCTCCGGCCAAACAAATGGACGTAAGATTCACCGCAACAGAAGGTGGGTTAGTAAATTCATTTAGCTTGGCTGTTTGATAGGAGACAACAGTATTTACCTTGAGTGCGCTATGATCCTCAGTCTTTCATTGTTATATGTTTCTATCAGCGTCACATCTGGTACCGTTTTGGTAAATTTATGGCGATTTAGCCCCACATAACAAACCCTCACTAACTGCATCAGGAAGCAATGTCGAACTTCCAAGTCAACGGACCTACTGTGAAATAATCGAACAACAATGCAGACTCGGCTCAACGTTTGAGGCAGACAGACAATTGCAAAGAACGGGAGAGGGAGCCTGTTTCAACTACATTAGCCCAAATCATTTCACACGTCCGGTCCAAAAGAGAACTTGTCCGAGGCCTATCTGACGGTGAAACAGGCAGTGTAGGGAACATCAGAGGCAGACATTCTCGGAAGGGGTCCAATGGAGTAGCAGCATTATGCTTCCTCCATTTTATCTCGATGGCTATACACCGTTCGAACCGATCAAAAGCAAATTGCGTGAGTGGACTATGGTTACTGAACCACATCTATCTATCAATCACTTCCTACTCGTCGATTTAATAATCCACACAAGCAAGAATGAACATCACTCACCAACTGCGGGAATCCTAGACACTAAAAGATCAAGGTTAAGATATATCATTTGGAGACGATGGGGACTGTGTGACCACGCATTCATGGGTGGTTTTGTTTCCCGTAACATTTGCAATTAATGGTTCCCGAAGATTGACTCCATTTAATTCTCAGTGTGTGTTCGCTCTCAAAACGGCCATGACTATCAACGTGAGTTAACCACATGCTAAAACATGCAACAGAAATACTTAGTTACCAGTTGGAATGATTGGTTCACACAGCCATCACCACCACAGAACAAAACACGACGACGGGTAAGTCTAACGTAGTATGGGGTTTCCGGCAATGCTCGTGACTGTGTAAAGAACCACGCAGATAATGACAGCTTCAGGATGATTTAGCTAAAGAGCTAGCTGCGACGGGGAGGTATCGATCCGATTGCTGGAGTGATTTAAGCGTTGGCGAAGACTGACTATCGCTCAACACGAGCAACAGCGTGAATCCTCTGCTCTCCCCTGTCCATCGGATCCAATCTTTAAATCTCGTGGCTGGATTATGAATGCATTGGTTGGAATAGAACGGTTCGGCTACCCACCAAGTCGGTGGTAAGGAAAGGCTCTATTATTGAAAGAACGATAGAAACAACTGTCGCAAAACAGGTCCCTTGATGTGGATTAGTGTGAGTCGAATGCAATGTCGTTTGAAACATGCGTTGTAATGCATTACTACCAGCCGTTGATCTGTTCAGCGAGTTTGAAAAATAGTAGGCAATAGCTGCGTCATCAATAGAACAGACACTGTCAGTACGTGGTGGTGAGGTCCCCGCTGTTGTCAATGGAACGATTGTAAACTAATTATCACGCTTGGCAAACGTACCAAAAACCATTGAGAACATACGAACTACCAATAATTCGACATGTTAACAACAGCTGGTTGCGTTCCGCGACAGGCTATCGCCCGACTCCCCCTTCCAAAACGGAATTGAACCAAATAGTCATGAAACGTGTGTGGGAATTTACAAACCGGACAAATTGAATATTCCGCAACTCACCAGCTTCTATATTCATTGTCGCATACATTCGCTCCAATTCAGCGTGCACTTCGAAGAATGAAGGTCGTAAGCTGGCGTCCCATTCCCAACCTAACAGGGAGGGAAAGACAACAAAAGTAAGGTGTGTGCAACAGACGGACATTATGTTTACATTAGCCCCGGATCAGAAAAAGACACCGTGTACCGATTCCGTAAAGAAAAAAACCATATCTGGGTTGATGGTGATACACAGTTGTCGGTTCACACACGCAAACTGCAATATCAGATACCATTGATGATTTAGGCTAAGAAAGCACAAACACGTACATCTGAATCGATTTCACCTGGGACAGTCTGAAGAGGAATAATAATGCCCGGATCTCATGTGATCGACTACGGTGCCGAAGTGTTGTATGGAAGATCGGAGAGATCGCTTTTTTGCTAACCCTCAGCTGACAAAAGGGGAGACCCAACAGACCAGCCTCATTTGGATTGCGTCAGACTTCAAAGCCTCAAACTTTTCATCTTGAACAGGAAGTGAATATCCTGAAGGTCACGAATCCATCGAACACGATAACCATATGGATGGTCAAAAGACTTGGTACAGTACCTGGTGTCATCAGGGTCGCGAATCTGAGGCTAAACATACTGACTATTCTTTTCATGGAACTTTTCGTCAATTTTCCTAGAGGAACTGTTTGCCCTATACAGTGGAAAACAAGTAGCCCGTGAACTATAAACAACGCTCTGGTCTTTGCAGCTCAGAAAAGTATCCTCTTAGTAAGCGTACGGTGGCGGGATCCATTCCCTTTGTTGAGGTTGTTTGTATTAGGCATACTTTTTTCTTCTCCAGTCTAAATAAAATGTTATCAAGTGCTTGGACGGCATAAAAGTATGTGATATAGGTCACAGGTTAAATGTGGGAAGTGTGTGTATGTGTATGTGTGTAATCAGCATCCCCGTTGAAAGATGTACACCAACGCCCAAAGAATAACTAGAGACATGGGTCAGATAGGATTAATTTTGTCCACCATCACCATGATCGGGTCATTTGGGTGTTCTCACTGACGGAAAGAGAAGTGTAGTGTGGGGAAATCAAGGCTGAGCTGAACCAGAGAAATCGAACGAGTCTGGAATACACAGGTAGACACAAATCACTTACAGCGCAGCATAATTGAGTAGACGGCTTCAGGGCAGCCATGCGGTCTTTCCATGCGATATCCTTTCTCGAGCAAATGATAGACATCGTGCAATTCAACACCTGGATAAGGAGACAATCCATAAGTGGCCAACTCCCACAGTACCACTCCGAAAGCCCAAACGTCTGACCTGTGGAGAAAGCGGGGAAATCAAAATCGTGATCCAGTTTCAGAAGGTACAACAGGAAGTCCCGAACTTTCCCCAAACATGCTTATCCAAGCTAATATGAAAACCAGATGTGAGTACAGGGTAAAACAGCAAGCTACTATTCAAGAACCAGATTGGATATGCAGCATATTGTGCATAAGAACACTTTGGACGATAGCTTATGATCATCATGGATAACACTATGCCAGTAGTGAAAACTGGTGTTCAGCTATCACACAACCATGGAGGAAGAAGACCCTACCAAAAGGTAAAAGTAAGGAGAGGAGTGGGAGTGAAAATCCTTACGGTTACGGGGGGAAAGACCAAGACATACCTCTGCCAAAACCACTGTAATGAACATATCTGAGAATCATGTTAGGGAAACACGCCATCAGAGGGACTAAGCGACCTCGTCCAATACAACGACAGATATGTTAGTTAGGCAGCCTGCCTAGGAAGTTACAGCAAGCTCGCCAATGAGACCAGTGACTTGCCACAACTGTAACCCAACGTTACATCGGTTATGGGTCATCCAGTGAACTTTGTCAGAATCGCATAAAGGCGAAGATCATGTATCAAATAAAGGGTGAGATTTTGAAAAGTACGCATTGATGCTAGGCCAGGGATGGGTAGATATGAATGGAAAAAGTCAGAGATACTGTCTATTACGATATGAGAAACCTGTAGCGACCATGACGGAACAAAACGACCGTTGTTCAGCACCGGACACCAAGAAAGTCGGGCTGACGGCACTTACAAAGCAGAGTATTGAATTTGTCGGGATACCAACGAAAACTGCCGAGTTGCAATCATCTGCATACTTACACAATGTTTTTTTACAGAACAGCCGTTATTCTCACGCCAAGCATGGGTGGAGGAACTGGGCCGACGAATCAAGACTAGCCATTCTTCTTAAGCTTGGCTAAAAACAAATTGTTCCAGTTAAGGAAAGGGGTCCAGCGATCCAAGGTAGATCGACCAGGTGCAGCGCATAGCTGTCAGTCATGAAGTATACAGTGAGAAGTTATTTCACACATATTACAAAGCTTCTAACCGACACGTTTCAAAACAGCAAGTTTGACAATCCAGCTCAACCACCTCCTACGAACTGCCTATCACGAAGAGACTGTTCATTGATTCGTACGATAATCGGTAGCTTCGGAAAGAGAAAAACCGAGTAATTCAAAGCAAATCAGCGCACTTTCCTGAACGCTCTGCACGCCGTCTATAGTAATGACAAACAAACGCTTCACAGACATCGGTTCAGCACGTATCATACTGAAGATACGAATGAACAATACAGGGTCAGAATGAAACAGGCGCATCTCCTTTCTGATTTTTGGATTAGATTGTGGAGCTTACACGATTTCCTTATTGGTTGCCCGTTTGTCACAGCTCACGCGATGAACCTGCACTGCAGAACGCAGCGACCGCAGAAGAGCTAATGAGGCACAGTCCAAATTAACCTGTCTGACGAAGTGTTTGAAGAGAAAGACGGATAATGATGTCCCGATAGCACATCGAAAAACCACGGATGAATAAACACAAACGTGGAGATACAAAGTGGAAGCGTAAGCCAAATCTTCAGCGAGTCCTTCCGCTCTGTGACAGCCTGTGATGTAGTTAACTGTACAATACAATTTCTTTCAGGTAGACGGTGATGTGCTTCGTGCATACTCGAGTTAGCAACTAAAAAAAACAACCTACTTCACAGGCGAATCGTTGCACCAAATGGTTGTCACGGTTTGTGTAAAATACAACAGACAATTCGGGAGCACGGTTTTTCAGGAATGTCGGGCAGTTGCAACGAGAGGCGGAAAAGGGAAGTGGTTCGGTTGGGGCACTTATTCAGTGTACAGTTGGCAGAAGGAACAACGACAAAAGTTGGTCACACCAAGACACGGTTAATTCAACATGCCTTTGGCCAACAGTACTAGCGTTAACTGACATTTCGTTTCAGGCCCCATGATAAACGAGGTGAGTACTGTGTGGACGAAATGCACTACTACTCATACGGTTACTGCTAAACTCTTCGACAGTCCACGACCGGTTCCGCCATTCTTGGGGATCATCAGGTAGGCGCAGTCCCCGAGTTTCCATCAACATTCAGTTGTAGAAGAATATCATGAAAACGAGATTCAGCTAATAAGGTGAGTACTGGTTACAATGTGTTCAACTGATATGTACGCCTTTACGCGTCAGCACACCGGTGGACAACAAGACGGCGCATAGCACTGAGGGAGTGGACAAAAAGATAGCTGGAGTCCATATGACAGCAGCTGAGCGAGAAAGGCCTGTGGTTCACAGCCACTATCTAGGTTTTCGAAACTGGCAAGAACATAACCTAGGGTGGCATAGCGGCTATGCACCGATATATGTAGCGGAAAGAAAAAATAGACAGGTGGTAGCCTCAAAACAAGAAAAAGAAAAAACCTACTTGGATGAGAAAACATAGTAGGCCAAACCCTCTGGGGCAGTCCATTTGATGGGAAATTTGGCGCCATTCCTTGCGGTGTAGGTGTCCTGCAACTGCATATAGCGGGCGAGACCGAAATCTGCAACTTTTATCAGATGACGTTCACCGACCAGGCAGTTGCGCGCAGCGAGGTCTCTGCAAGATCAATAAAGGCACAATCGTTAGCTTACGGTGTTTGACGCCGAAGCATTGTGAAAGGTTACCAGGTGGCCGGAAGACGAGATAGTCAGTTGGAAGTGTAGAGAAACCTTCCAGACAGGAAACGCACAGTATGCAGAGTCAGTACAACCAACTGCGTTGGTCACTTGAGGTGACTGAACAGCTGCTCCACACGTGGTTGTTGGCCAGCTGTTTAATAACGAACGAGGCTGAGACAATCATAAGTTTGTTCGATTCACACAATATTGCGCGGTACAGAACAGTGCGTGTGTGTACTGGAGTGTAACCTAAGTAAGCTACGGTCGCCAACAATCTACTTCACAAGGGACGATCAGTCGTAATCAGCTGACATAATCCACTTTGGAGAGCAAACAGTTTACCGAAGACCGGTGCGAAACCGCGAAACCGTGGTGATTTTAGTAGTGGCGTGGGCGGGTGGAGGGCTGTCATCGCGGCTTTGGACAGGAAAGGCTGTGTTATCTTCGTCGACAAAAGCCTGCTGTCGAACCTAGCAGATGTTATTATGTGTTCAACTGGTGAGGAATGTGGAGGAGACGCTATCTAAGGAAAGATAGTTCCTACAAGTTAGATGAAACTGTCAATATGTAGGGTGCGCGTGCCAAGAACAGAGGGCAGTTGAAGTGATTAGTGTAGACAGTCAGCACAGCGCTATGAAAGTTCGCAGTCACTGCGACTGGTTAAGTTGTACAGTAGACATGCTCGTTTGACTAAAGATGGAAAGACATAAGCAGAAATGTTATCCCCGTCGGGGTGGATGCAACAGGGTATTGTTATGATGCCGACAACGAAGTCAGCAACAGACTGGTGGTAAAATGTCATTTGGAAAACTGGCCGACGAATGAAGGTCAGCGCGGAATCCAGTTCTATAGTATGATAACGAAACGGATAAATGCCTACAGAAAACCAAGGTGGTCAGTCGCGCCCAGATGACGTCCAATCGAATGGAGACGAAGCGTCTGTAATCCACGTGGGAAGCCCACCGAACAGATCAACATCCACCGGATCCAATACCAGTCAATGCGCCCCAGCTACGAATATTCTGATGCGCCGTATTGCTCCACGGATTTATATGATTCGAACATCCGTCTGGATTACTGCAAGAGGGACTCTAAGTCCGGATACCGTGTAATAATCGTTCAGCTGTAACACCCTTTCGGCGTCTAGCTGCCATGCTACCCGAAGGAAGCACGAGGGCTGAGATACTGCCAGGTTGCCCAAGCCTAGACAGGGGAAGTCGAGAGACAGAGGTCGGGTTCGAACCACGGACCTTCCGGTCAGTAAACTCGCGCTCTAACCACTTGCTCACACAGATACCGTGTGAGCATTGAGCAGGATCTGCAGGACCACAAAGAAGGCACCGCACATGACCGGTCACTGCCCCATGACACCCAGAGCAGGTGAATCAGCTCCAAGTAGGTCCTGAATGGCTATGGCTCATAAAGAGACCAGAGGAAAGATCCCAATATATTGTCAGCCGATATTTGGTAAAGTGTTTGGTTCCACAAGCACCAGAACTTGGAGGTTTACTTCAACTACTGAGACGCAAATTCTCATATGCATCCACCTGAGCAGAAAAGTAGGTAGTTCGGAATCTAACCTGAAAATCTGCACAAAGCATGGTAGTCGGCATCAAGGAATCAAGTAAAAAATGAAGAATGTACCGTGATGGTGATTCTGACAGCCGATAGACAAATTATGGGTCTAGCTTGCTTTCAGTTTTCGCATTAAATGTTAAGTTTCGAGATGTTCGAATAGTCAGTTTGGGGGAGGCAGACGTCACAGTCCAAAAGGACGCATTGTTAACGCGAAGCTCCACACTAAGCGAACGCACAGAGTATTGCTGTTGGTCTGTGAGAAAAGTCCAAACTATCCCATGCCCGGTGACTTTGGAAGATGACAGACACCAGGCACTGGTGGAGAGCAACCTGCATCACGGGCTCTCCGATGGCTGGTTCTGTCCTAGGATTTCAGCGTTTCAGCAATGACTTCCAAGCGAAGCGGGGAACCGTAGGGTCCAAGCCGATCGAGAACAGACTGGTAAATGACCCTGACTGGGACAACTAACTCTACTTAACCATAAAGAAGACAGAGGGGTATATTGGTGACCCACATCACTCACAAGGAAACCCCACAGGGTTAGCAAGGATTCCTGCTTGTTACGATTGGCTACTGCGTCGCAGACCTTCTCGACAAGGTTCAAGAAGTGTAGCAGTTCAGCCATTTGCCATGGGTGATAGCTTGGTTAAACAAGGACGACCATAACTGTAGTTGGTAGTTCGTTTTTAGGAGGGTGTAAGCAATATCCATTTTAGAATTAATAGGATGAGAGGTTTTTCGGTTCAGTGTCTGCAACATCCAACAAGCCAGAAAATGAAAGAAGATCCAAATAACTATGGTTGTGAGTAAGCAAAACAATGATCATCGTCGAGGCTCGAATATCAGCTTGGTTGGTTTGATTACGTACCCAGAAAAATGCGGGGTATTTTAATCCTCAAGACCAAGAAATCGGTTTGCCGTTCTGGTCAAGACTAGGAAGGTTCCCAGTAAAAAAAACATGTTTGGTCTTACCTGTGGATGAAGTTGCTGGACTCCAGGTACGACATACCCGAGGCGATCTGGACAGCCATGTAGAGTAGAATCGGTGGTGTGAGTTCACCGGGACTGCGCCCACGGAGGTAGTTTAGAAGATTCCCATTTGGCATGTATTCAGTGATAAGGTACAGTGGTGGCTCGCGCGTACAAACACCTGTAGCCGAAGGAGAAAACTAGATTGCAGCAAGTGAAGAAACTATCGTTGATCTGCTGAACTCTATCGATGCTTTGCTGTCGTGCAACCCGAAGGAGGCACAATGGCTAAGATACTTCCAAGGTGCTTTAACCTAGACAGGAGCAGTCGATATGCTGCGGTTGGGTTCGAACTACTGAAACGAAATGAACTCTAAGAATACACACTTCACGGATTAAGTTTTCTTTAGGGCACATAGTGTTTTTTCTAGACCAAATTGAGAAGTGTGACAGCAAAGAAAAAGGGGAATTACTGAAAGTTTAGCTGCGGCCGATGCTATCAAAATTTGAGTGTGCAGGTATATGTGGTCATCTCTATGCTTAGCAAGATGCACTGCAAGTTACGAGTGTCAGGGGCACTCTTGCTGTCATTTTCGATTCAGATTATCAGACCGAGCGTCTAAAGGCGCAGACACTCCGTGTGTTTGCGGTACACAAGCACTAGACCCATTTCCTTCCCCTTCACTATATTCTTTTAAGAGTGAATTGACATGGCTGTTCGCACACTAGCATTGCCGTTCATGAGGAAGGTGGAGATGTTTTCGATCAGTTCACTTGTCACGATGAATTTACCTTCTCAACGACGTACTCATGTCAAGGAGACAAACTTGGTAACACGGAGTTCTTCTCCGTGATAATCTCTCCTTGAGAACATCCGAACCTGACGGAAGACCGGTTCTGAACCCCCCGAATCACTGATTTGGATACCTTTTCGAGAGTGAGAATCCTTTTAGGCCTGGTGGGGACATCGAATCAGTAACAGTGAGGTACGCCAGACGGTCTTCAGGAAAAGTAACTCTCTCTCTCTCTCGATAGACCAAGTTGCCACAAACCACTGGTTAAGATTGCTACGCTATGTACTCCGTACGTCAGAGAACCGCTCGCCTAGAAGAGCTCTCTTCGTTCAGCCATGTGCCAGGTGAAGGCGACCCAGGAGTGATCAGTCCATGACTCGGCACCGAAACATGAAAGCTCGCATCGGTCGGTTCAGTCGCACTGACAACCGCTGTCTTCCCGTATGACAGCCACGGGAAGAAACAAACCAATAAAGGGTGATCCTGACAGATCTGAATATATCACGCGGCCAGTAGCGATCCCGTATCAAAGCTATGACCTTCGATGTGTAGTTCTCTTACTCTTTACTCTATCAGACAGACAGACAAATTCGAATGAAGCGATTGGCCACAGCCTCCAAAACATGGCTGTCATTCCCTTATTCTCCTCTACACTCAGTTAACACAACTGTAGTAACTGAAAATATTGTACATGGGTACACGGAACAGCCGAACTGAACCGTTTCACATCCCAATGGAAAAGTCACGTACTACTGACGCAAGTTCAAAAGTCGACTGTCACGGCAAACTGTTAATGTCACAAGCACTACAGATAAATTGTATTTCTATACTGGCTTGCGAACTGTGCATCCCAGGGCAGGGTCGCAGTAACATTTTTTGGAATATGTCACAGCCGGGACATGGATCGACGGTACCGATATTGGAAATTAGAAGGAGACAATATATAATGACTGGATATTTGTCGAGCGTCAATTCTCATCGCCTTCACTGCTACGTTAACATGCTTAGACCCGACAGACTATCTCGTTTTGTAGTTTTATTTTAGTCTAGCTAGGTGAAACAAAAGCATCCCGTTCAGTATTACCTAGCGAGTCGAAAGCCGTCGCGCTCACTGGTACTCATCAGTGAAAACATTGAATGGCTGGTGTTCCAGATCCAGACGAAATGAAACATCCCATCGCGCAGTCAAGAACACCGGTTCAAACATCCGGTACAATTGGTCATGGTCTCCCAAAATGAGACACCTCTACTAAGGAAGGTAAATTAGTACAGTGATACAAGATGCACTAGAAGGCGAGCACGGTTGCGGGTGCCAAACGAAGAGCTGAATGGACGGGGAAGGGATAAATATGAAATTCCTTGGGTTGAAGGAAACTTTGCCAAACGAGCAGTCGGAAGTGAGAGAGAGAGAGAGAGTAGGTAAAATTTTGACCAATAGGCTATACTTATGCCGCGTGCTTAATGGTACATGCTCGTGGACGACGGGCCGTCAGCACACGTGCACCAATCTATTCGTGTAAATCGGTGACCGGTCCGTGCGGTTGACTAGTCTGGTGCAAGTTGGAGCGACAACAGCTACGGACACTGTGGCAAAAAAAACTTCAAAATAATAAACAGAGACCCAAGTTGTTTGCGACTTCGTGAAGATTTGACTGCCTCCTACACCCACGAAAGTAGGCCAAGTTGATTAGGACAGTGATAAACAATTTGGACGACATGGTCCAGTTCACGCGCAGTGAGTGAGAGAGACGGAGGAGAGAAAGGGACATAGCAACAAAAACACGGATGTTTTGGTGTGGAACTATGGGAAATCGCCGGTACGGTTGACTGCATAATTAGCCGGATGTGAGTTGGAACCAATAAAGCGCTAAGTTATGCTACTAATGCACAGAACTGAGTATCCGACGAAGGTAACCTGTGGTGGGGAATGTCGAACAGCGTTCAAAAACACATCTGAGTATTTTGCCAAAGTAAGGCACCACAAGCGGGGTCCACTCAGGGTCTTTTGCGAACCTCACTTGACGTAAGTCCAGCGTATAACAACAGGCGAAATTCAGTCAGACAGCCTGCTTAAGAAATGACAGTTTTCTCTTCACTGGGATCGAGAAAGTACTCTGAGAAGGTTTTATTCACTTTGCTGACAAAACTAACCTGCTTGCTAGCTTCAGAAAACAATATCTGGTCGTTGTTCTGTAGATGCTTTACGACTTCAAGATGTGCCTTTTTCAATAGCATGTTGCACCTCGTCGACTCAAGTTGTTTGTACGTAGCTGATAGTAGGTCAAACAGTTGATCATATAGACTTTCAAACTGAATCTGAAATTCAGTCTAGCTAGCTTTAAGACCAGAAGGAAATCTTGGGCCCCTGTGAGAGTACTCCCAATCATGTAAGATCCTGTGTGGAAAGTTTGGAAACGGTGACATATGACTTAATTGGAACACAAGGTTTTTTCTTCTACCTCAACTCGTTCGGCCACAATCAGACGGATGTAGGCATTGGATCCAGGGCGTTCAGGGCCTGGCATGATCTTAAGCTAGCCAACACACTCACCTTGTTTTTGTTTTATGTCACAAATGTTTTTGACAAAGGTGGAAAATTCACCTCCGGCAAGACGAATGAGTACAGTAGTTCTGGGGATTTCTCTGCAAAAATCTCCAACAGTACTCATGGAACTGGTTTTCATCGATGCACTAATTCGAAAAACAAAAACTTCGCTCTCGCTTCCGCACGTTTCGCACCGAATTTCACATCCTTCAGGGGTTCCTTTGGAACGCATGGGGTACATGGACTGTCTTAGCGGACAGGCCTTGGAACAAACCATAACAAACACCATGACGAAAAAACTGCATTTCTGTGAGCGTCATTGGGCCAGTACATCACGAATTTGGTAACCTTGGGCGGCCTTCTGGACTGCTCTTAAGAGATAGGAATTTCGATGTGACACCTTTCATCGACAGCTACTGCCACTGACTGGTGACCAACTAGATCGAAACAGTGTTGAGTTCAAGTAAAAAAGGACCATTGTTGGTGTCGTATACATGAATTGTTTCACGTAATCGTCAGGCTCGAGATGGTTCGGTGGTGCGAGCTTGCTGACCGGAAAGTTCGTGGTTCGAACCCATCACCGGCATCTCGACTGCTACTGGCTGGGCTTCAGCAACCTCGCAGTACCTCATCCCTCATGGTTCCTTCGAGTGGCATGGCAGCCAAGCACCGAAAGGGCATTGGAGCTGAGTGATTATTATTATTTATTATTATCCGGGCAAATCAGAACCCACGAGATTCATTAGGATATCATTTCGGCAATTTAAAAAAAAAACTACATAAATGAGTCGCGGTCCTGAAAACGTTTATTCTTTCTGGTTGATATGAAAGATAGAAATGAGCATTATCACTTGAAAATGCTAAAGAGACTCAATTTTATGCTTAATCGGCGCCGAGAAGTGATGGTATACAACGTCGGGCTGTCGGCGAGTCATTCCAGCAAGCAGCTTGTGTACAACATACGCAGCGACCATTCTGATGTGCCCTTCACAAAGCGGATAACGAACCGGAGAACACTTCACACATCAATGCGGTTAGCGTTACCCTTGATAAAAACCGTCGGTGACTGTGTGTAATTATTTCCTCCAATAATGCGTCCCATCCCGGGGGGCGGTAGCCAACAGCACCAGAAAACACGATGCGAGTCGCACGACTGAGGGATAGGTAACAATATTTCCTGTCTCCGTATAAGTAATCGTGGTCAACTAGTCAATCGTGCTGTGGTTCTCACTTGCTTCTCCGCAGTCGACAAAATAATATTTGTCTGATATCTGATTGCTTCCGTTTATGGACCTCATTCAACGTCTTTCTTACCTTGAGTTGTCCATTTGGCAACACCCGCATATGATGACTGTTGGACAGTTGGACAGTATGATTCGTGGCTTTTCTGCATCTATCCGCAATACAAAGTCGTAAACCGAAACGCCAAGAGTTTAATAGTAACCGCGACAGGTAAAGAGCCTGTTAAAAAATATCCCACAATCCATACGGGTCTCCTAATAACTCGTTGGTCGGGGAACCCATCAAAACTAGATCCCATGGCGTGATCTGCGAGACTTCGTAAGACATACGCTAAGTGCTATGAATTGACGGCATCGCTAATGAAAAGTGCTCAAATTCCTGTTGGCAAACGGTTTCCTTAGAAGGGAATTACTAGTGATTTCCGACAGCGGTAAACGGTGGTACGATATTTGTCAGTCATCCAGAACGAATTGGTAAAGACTTAGCCTCTGAACCTTTCTTGACTTCCACCTAACCTGTAGGGCGCGATTGGAAAATATCCGGTGCGGCAACAGCCTCCAAATCAGTCTGCAACGCTTTGCGCTATAAGCTTAAGAATACTCTATGGGTATGCAAACCCATACCCAGGGGAAGAACCCAACTAAAAGGAGCATTGGGCGAGAAACCAGGAGCACCATCACTGTCGAGACGATCTTCTACAGGTCGCAGCGAGTCAAATCGGAATTCAACGTACAGGTACCATCACACTATGCTCGTAACAGTGAATGGCAGAGCAGAGGACATCATTGATATTTCCCGGCATCATGTATTCTCTGTTGCGCAAACTCAGATTTTTTCACTCCGCATATGCATAAACGTTATTAGACGTGATTCCCGTCAGCCAGATTGTAGACGTGAAAGAATAACTGGCCGGGCAACCTTGTAGCACTAGGATATAAGCACACGAAGGCTTCTTGGAAAATTGGGTCGGCCAAGCAATCATTGGAATTCAAAGAAGAAGAAGTTTGTAAGGGGGAGAGTCATAATGAGGCGTGAGAACTTATGTCGATCCTCTCCTCGGAACAGCTACCAAAACCCGGGTCTACAATCATCAAAGTGCATTGCGCAGCAGATAACTATCAGCGGGCATTTGTACCCTTACTACTGGAGCTCGATTTGCAGCCGCATGTTGTTGCTGTTCATATGAAGTATTAGGGACGAATCCATCTTGAAAAGTTAGCAGCCATTCCAATAACACAAATTTACCGCGTCTGTTCCTTCGGAGAGTGTGCATTGCTATCTGGGCAGAACACATAGTGAGTCGTATTCGTGATGACAAACAATTCATACCGTGACAACAAAAGACGCAGCTTAAACCAGGGTAGCATACAAAGATGCTCGTCCGTTAATTGATGTGTGTGCTTTCTCGCTCTCAGCCAATGATTCAGCCAGGTGAGGACATCAGAACCACAGAAAGTCAATTCATGCCGAATAACAACAAAACTAAAGCTGTCGGCTGAGCAGAGTAAACGTGCGCCCCCAATGAGTCAGCAACAGTAAAGCCACGCCAATAAGAATACACCCACAAATGCATACATACACACACATCTCCCTAATATGGCAGCAGGGGGTGGCTCAGGGCAACAAGATTCCACTTGCCAGCGTCTTGAGTATACCACATCTGCGCGTGTGCTCTAAGTCGATCAATCCAAAATCTGACAAAAATTTCGGAAAGAAATTCATCAACGACCACAACCAGTGCCTCTCCTTAAGTCATGTCGATGGGAGTTGACGGTTGGTTGAACAGGGAATAAAGCCCGTAGCCTGCTTCTTCATCTGGAAGCAAATTATTGAAACAATACCCTCTAATGGCAAGTCAATGGGAGCTGGAATGTAAAGTCCGGATATTACGACTGGCACAACATTCTAGGGTGTCCTAGCTGGTCGATGGGTGTTCTAAGTGCCAGCGAGAGGCTCGATTGATCCGCGTTTTAAATGGAGCCCTTACGTCCCCGGTGATATCCGGATAGAACGTTTCTGGATAACGATTATCATCATGTCCCAACGACAAACCGATCGATGAGTCTGAATAACTTTCTCCTGTCATGAAAAATTCCAGAGCTCTGCATCGATTCATCAGTAACAGTGGACAATATGACCACGTCAAGAAATACTTCAACGAGTAGGTGAGCAACAGCTGCGTAGCATTTCTCAACCAAGGAACAGTCAACTACCATACTCGAAGACTACAGAAACAAACATGAACGTCTAGTTGTACATGTGTGTGAGTGGGATAGAGGGACAGTAAGACCGAAACTGGACACAGGGATCAACAAACCGCCAGACAGTAAACAAAACAGCAATCGTGCCAAAGAAAATAAACCTAAACGTTGACAGAAACGTGATATGGGGTGGTGGTAGTCCCACAAGCAACCAGAATGACACGAGGAACTTTGGAGTAACGAAAACCAGACCAAACCACTGATGAACGACTTGCCTGGCTAAAACCGTGTTAACGATATCACCTCTGTTCAGACAGAGTCAAACCACGTCGTTAAAGGAGACTGAGAAGCGAACAGAAGATTTTGGTGTCGTCTGTTGGTGCGTGCACATTCGTCTTTGTCAAAACACTGCCGATCTTTAGGTAAAAAAACTGGCATGGTGGCTTTATTAGTACAAAGTCAGCTACACATTTGGAGCTACAAGCCAGTAAAACAGATCAATGTGGAGAACAGATGGAAGTCAATTGGTTAGGAAAGTCAACTCCGTATGAAAATCGATATACAAGGATGATGTGGCCTGGTAACGCCCTATAAATGTAACGGTCTCATCAACTACAGGGGTATTACAATTTGACCAAACCTGTCCAATAGGAAAAAATTCACTGTGGATTTGTCGTAGTCAGTAGGCGAGAAATGTGCAGGTCTGAGTATGCATCAGACAACCGTAACAACAGACCAGTTGCGCAAGTGTCATTCAACAACAAAGAAATTGCTTCGGTCCAAAAAGAAGCGGAAACACTGAAAAAGTATAACGAGGGAATTCACGGCGCTGGGATTAACGATTAAAAGCAGAGAGGCCTTGTCGTTTGGAAAACTGATAAATAGCTGAGGAACACGTTAACGACAGAAGAAATCAGCGGAGAAGATTCCTCTAAGCGTTCACAAAAGCCCAGCATGACTAGCAGAAACGTCGAACAAAGAGGATGTTATCTTCATCTGATTGAACTAATGAGAGTGCTGTGAGGTGGTCGATCGATTCGACTGTATGAAAACTGGAGCGCTACCCGAGAAGTAAGGTCATTTCACTTATGCAACTGATAGCAGCACACATAAAGACGCCAGAGACAGAAAGAGTTGCATAATTGATGGTGTTTGCATGCACTGTGTTTGGGGACATGAACTGGAATGGATTATCTGCACACATCAGATAGGCTTTAACCGAAACGAGTCGGATTAAACGATGATGGGGATAAGGCTGTTTCAAGGCGAGAAGATAGCTTCGAAGAGACAAAAAAGGAAGCTATCCTGACAAGCACGCACTGCGGTTGACACAACGACCGAACACATGTGAGTGGATAGAAGCGTTGTTTTACGTAGCCCACATACAACGATTTTGCCGTTCGGACTTCTTTTTGATACCAGAATTTCCATCAGTAGCAGAGAGAAAATGTATGCTGCAAGTAACTGACCGAATGTCCAAACGTGGTATCTCCAAGAGGGAGCTTACCAGAATGAACTACTCTGGAGAGTCAATGAGAGCGTTCTACGGTCTGATGTTGAACCACATTGAAGAAAGCCAATCCAAGTGGAGGTGAAATAAACCCTTACTTTGGTGGTTGTCAAATTTCTCTGTATTGATTGCGCCAAGCGTCCCTGTCGGAACGAAGCTAAGGGGGTGGAAAAGCATGTAGCTGTGGACCGATATCAGTAGGACGCAGTTGGCGGGGTGTCAGATTGCGTGTTTGAGTTACAGACTACACGGACTATACGTGCTGGACAAGCGTTAGAACTTTGACATGGTACTCCCCGACCAACTCAAATCACTTGACTACTGGTTCTTACGGTGAATAAAGAGACATCGTAGGGACAGAATAGCCGACGGCAATACTGGGGAGTCCCATTGTGATGGTTCATGTTTTTCTAAGATCCTTCGACGGCGCTGACAGCAATAGGCTGGACACCTCCTCCGTACACCAGATTCCAAGCTATCGAAATTGTTCTCACCACTACTGCCCCAATCGGAATGGCGCTGTGTTCGACGGCAGCTGAAAAGCTGAGTCACAATAGCAAGAGCTGACGCTGAACTACTGGATCATCATGTAGACTACGATGCCAAGCAATATCGAGTAACAGAAACTGAATGAGGCTTTGCTGCCGATCGCGCCTCAGGGGCAGCAGCGGGTCTTGTAGCCAACTCATGGTTCACTGGAAAGAAGTCACCGTAACGTGGGTAAATAATAATTTGTACCATAATTTACGCGGTCAAGCACTGGAGCGACAATCGTTTACTTCCCCGAGAGTTCTGTTGAATGCTTTCCATAACTTGGGCAATCGAATGGGAAAAAACGCCTGGAGTCACTCCATAAATCATTCAGCTGCAGCATCCTTTCGGTACCTAACTTCCATGCCACCCGAAAGAAGCACGAGGGGTCGGATACTGTCAGGTTGCTCAACATAAACAGGGGAAGTCGAGAGGCAGAGGTCGGGTTCGAACCACGAACCTTCTGGTCAGTAAATTCGCACTCTAACCACTGAGCCATCTCGCCTTTGGTAGTTAGACCAAGAACCACACACCAAACTTACCAAGTAACTGAACCAGGTTTCGGTGGCGTAAACGCTTCATGATTGCAGCCTCCTTCAGGAAGTCGTTCACGTTCAAATTGACGTCTTGCTGGAACAGATAAAAAGTGGGTGCAAGTCACAAATAGATGGGCGAGGGGAATTTAAGATGCTATTGGTTAGGAGAAAAAAAGACAGCTTCAAATGCCAGATATCCTTACGCATCAGCTAGAAGGAACAAAGTTGAACAAAAAACGGCGAAAACTGGAGAAGTCGTTGGGTCGATGCCACGGTCTTCTACGAGTAGGAACACTGATCAACCTTTAAGTTCCCAGCGACCGGTTTGCCATATCCTACAACCATGCTTCGGGTCTGTCGCTAACTGCAAAAAGTGACTAATAGTTATGCTGAGGCAGTTACCAGTAATGAGGGTCACCTGACTAAATCCGAGTAATCCCTGAGAACAACTCATACAAAGCAAACGCACAGTGCCTCAATATGGACTAGAAGGTCTCGTGGCGAGCGAGTGAACTATGTGGTATAAGCTTAAAGAAGGCAGCTCCTCCAGTACGACTAACAATTCAACTCGCCAAATTTTTCCCGTTCGTTTTATAACCGAAACCAGTGAAACATACTGGATAAAGTAGGAGAACAATGAGTAAAAAGGGCAGATTGGCTTTACGAGTCATCATTCACTAGGTTTATGGTGATCGCATGAAATGAATTGCCCTAAACGAACTGGCCGGCTGGATCATCATCCAGTCATCTAGTTCACTGAAATAAATGAAAATTTAAAAATCTAGTGTAGTAAATGAAGTTTTTGTTTAATTACTCCTTTGACGTGGCGAGACGGCTCAGTGATTAGAGCACGAATTTACTGGCCGGAAGGTCCGTGGTTCGAACCCGATCTCTGCCTCTTCGACTTCCCCTGTCTGGGCTTGGGCAACTTGCCAGTATCCCAACCCTCGTGCCCCCATTTGGTGGCACGGCAGTTAGGCACCGAAAAGGTGCTACAGCTGAACGATTTTGACATGTCCGCAAGCCTTAAGCATCATGGCCGTAGAGGCCGTTGGTTATCAATCTCCTGGGCAAAGCAGAAGGTAACATTCTTAAATGAACTGTCTCGTGGGACGGTTCGACCCCATTTGGCCTCCGCTTGGTATCCGACTATCACGTAGGACTCGGAGTAGCTGCCAATACAATAAAACCGAAGATTTCATTAGGACGATCTCTCTATGGGCACGCCTTCATATTGGATATCGATCATCGTCTTGATATGTTGTATACCTGTGGTTTTATCCACAAATAAGTACACACCTCTTCTACTTGCAGCATGAATCGACTGTTTTCGACTACAACTCAGAAACCAATGAAGTATCGCTCAAATAGCAGGGGAGGACAGATCATTCGGAAGGTAAAGCAAAGTAGAAAAACCAGCAACGCGCGAGACAACGGAAATGTCACACTCACCTTGAGTGTTTTAACTGCGACTACGACATTCAGTCGCTTCCAAATAGCCTCGTACACATCACCGTACTGGCCACAACCTAAAGCAGAGATAAATAAACGAAAAAAATAAAGTTACACACCGAAATCTGCTGCAGGGTATAGTTGAAGGAGCAACAGTTTAACGCAAAACGAAACGTGAGAGGCAAATCAACAGCAACAAAACAGAGTTTCCTTTAAGCAGTAGCAGCATAGGAACAGTTTCTTTATCATACGAGACTAGCAAGGCGGTGGTGCGCAATAAATCGACTATGTGGATGGGGAAAGGCTCCCCAGTCCACTGCATACGAAAAATAGGAATTGAGGCTGATGGTGAGTCGAAGAGAAAGGATAAAAACCATTGATGAGAAAATGTGACGTCTTTTATACACGTTTTAAGACCAATATACTTAGAGCGGAAAACATTACTGACTGTGAGAGGGGCACGTTATGCTTTTATAATCGTTCAGCTGTAACACCCTTTCGGTGCCTAGCTGCCACGCCGCCCGAAGGAAGCACGCGGGCTGAGATACTGCCAGGTTAGACAGGGAAAGTCGAGAGGCAGAGGTGGGGTTCGAACCACGGACCTTCCGATCAGAAAATTCTCGCTCTAACCACTTGAGCCATCTGGCTTTTATTAAGTGACCTTTTGTCGTCAGTTCTACCTGATACTCAACACTCACCTGGAACAACCGGTAGATGTTCACACCGATTCGATGGAGGATACTAAATCACGGACAAAAGTGAATAGCAAAACTGATGGGACAGGGTGAGGGATTCTTCTGTACACTGTACTCCTACATCCTCACGAATTCCACCCAGTGATGCAAAAGCTGACACACCCGCTGGAGTAGCAAGAGCGTAACACCTGCGAAACTCCATAGGAACGGTATCACTGCGACAGCCGCCGTACAGTACAGAAACTTCCAGCTCCTGGCCACAAGACTCGGCTACTCCTGTCTGAGCCTGAGTTACCTACGGAATTTCAGTTCCCTACAAGCAGATGACCGCTATGCATTGAAAAACCACAACTGAGTGGTTGTAAAAATGAAACACTGAAAGTGGAAAAGGATATACTCCACTATCAGCGAGGCTAGACGGTACATCGTGATCTACCTATCGCGGGTTCAGGTGCTGCGCAAATTTGACAGGTGTGATATACCTAGGTACGAACATAGACATAACATAACACTCGACCCTAGCTGTGAATGAGAAACATTTCATCTGTAGTCCGGAAGGGTGTAAGCCTTCCGAAACGTTTTCCTATCTTTTACAAAGCCTATCAAATGGGCTTAAATGTATTCACCCTAAAAGTACCCCCCCCCCAACTGTACACAGTGTTCGTTTTAGAAACATAATACCGCACACACATAGCGGATATATGGGCACAGCAAACAAGATAAGTGACGCTGGCTAGCTCACCTACCAAAAGTTTGCACACAGATAAAGTGCGGTAACGTAACTGCAGATGAGAGAGAGAGTGGCATACTCACCCAGTTTCTGCCGCATGACAATCTCAGCTCGATTGATCTCCCATTCGTCCAGGGCTAGCATCCGATTTGATGCCGCGTCGTCTGTGAACGCATTCGCCGCAAGCGCTCCCTGCGGAGCAGGTACGCCGGGGTGGTTAATCAGACCTGATTCCGGTATCACAGTGCCCCCACCACGTTGCAGATGAAGTGGTGCATGACGAAGTGCTGATTCGGTCAACGGCTCGCCCAAGATGTTGGAGGCGTTGGGACTAGCGTGAGTTGGGTGTAGCCCAGAATTGGGTGGCATTGGGAGTAGAGGAACAGCAGCAGGAATGGCGTGAGCAAGGATAGAGGAGTAGGGAGCCTGAGTTGAAGTGGGAGTTTTGGGAACCGGGTACAGCAGGGGACAGACCAAGCCATCGGCGGAACGTGAATGGTGGTCGATCAACTGGACCACGGTGGGAAATCGATGAACATTGGTGATGTAAAACTAAACAAGATAGGTGAAAAATAGAGAACAGCATGTGACAAACGATGGATCCTGAGAGATTGTTTTATCTAAGAGTTCTGCATGTACATACAAGTTTGATGTAAGAGAAAAAAATAATTCAAATGGTGAGGAAAATGAGCGTGGCAGAGTGAGAATACGATAGAGATAGCTAACGAAACGGATCACCGATCAGGCCCAGTGTTAATCGGAAGTGTGCTTACGCAGGCCCGACTGGTCATACACAAAATCTCTAGACCTCGCTTTCATGTATACCGAAGAGTCCTTCTCGCCTAGTCACACTCCGAGGCCAAAGACAAACAGAACGTGGCGTGGCACGAATGCAGACGGCAGTATTTTAGAAAAAACACCCACAGGAAGCGTATCAAAGGTAGCTTCTGTTGTGGTACAAGGTTGACGGCGCTATTCACATCGTGTGCTTCTCTAGTTTTGTTCAGTGTGCGACTTGTTCCTATATTGAAATTTCTAAGTACCACACTATAAACAGGCTTACTTTTCCTTCATTCTGTAGGGATGGGGCACATCGAAGATCTGCAGTAGCGTATAAACCGCGGGTTAGCTTCAAGCTATGTTCACCAAAGCAGGAGTTGAGTAGCGATTTGAAAGGCATCATGTATTGAGAAATGGCTCGTAGACAAGCTGGTAGCGAGTGAATCGGTACAAAAACCGATAGTGGATGTCGGTGTCCGGTTGGCATTGTCGTTGGGCACAAGAGACAGTCAGACAATCCAGTAAGAAAGAGACAACTAGTTGATGGCTACATCAGTCGAAGGTATACGTTGATCATCAGTCACAAAGCAGAGGTCAGACAGCAACCGCAGACCTCTATTTCAATTCCGCGTGACTAACATAAAGCCGTGTGAGCCCAACACGATAGTTGATCGGTTCCGGAAGACCGCATCCACACGAAGCTTTTCTAATCTCAGTGAGACTCATCAGGGAAACGTAAACAGAATTCTTTGATAGTTGCCAAGCCCTTCATGGGAACATGTTAGGTACACAACCCAATAGTCCAACTGTCTGACCAGGTCACCTAATGTTTAGACCAGGAACAACCCATTGAACAGAACACTATGGTTGCCTGCATACCTACTCCGAACTTCACAAGGTTCTTAGCTAATGCGGCCGCCTTCTGCGTTGCTTTTAAAACACAACTTTAAAAAAAAAACTGTCCAGCAGTGAAACACAGAATTTCGACATGAGCTCCGATCATTGATGATGTTGGCAAGGGGAGGAATTTATCACGTTACACCCGGCCGGCAACTTGTACGGATTCTTGTGGGCCGACAGGAAATGGCACTGACAGGGACAGCGGGTTAGCAAACAATTGTAATAGCAAGGCTCCAGATGGATACGACGACGAAA
This sequence comes from Clonorchis sinensis, assembly GCA_003604175.2. Classification (NCBI taxonomy): domain Eukaryota; kingdom Metazoa; phylum Platyhelminthes; class Trematoda; order Opisthorchiida; family Opisthorchiidae; genus Clonorchis; species Clonorchis sinensis. Next base: position 16,706,603 of record CM030374.1, read on the forward strand.
TTTACTAAGAGCAACTGATCCAGCAATTAATCAAATCCTTATAGCTGTGCCCACAGGTGTGGTCCTTAACTACTCCAATATCACAGCAGGAGTCCGGTCCGGGTCTGCCGTGCATTGCAAATGAGTGTATCCTCCAGAAAATTCCAGGTGGGGCGGTGCTGACTACTATCTTGGGAAAAAAAAGTTACAGGCGCATACCAACCCAATTCCTGGGTGGTCTACTCACATCCCATGGAGAAACAGTATTACTCGAATTCAGCGAGAAATTCCGAGTTGATGCACTTCGTGTGGACACACGGTACACAGTATATGCTTATCACAAGGACGTGCGTTGACGTTTCCATAGCTGATCCTGTGAACCAAACAAAACGCGAGGTTCGATACTGGTAAGACTAAGCGAGTAAAGTTCAATTTGGTTGGAGCAGCAGAGGGAATGTGCGGTTAGATGTAACTTAATCGAATCACATAATCATGTGTCTGATTCCTCTTCGACCGACTGATAAGTTGCAATAAGGACAAAAGCGCTCGTCCGACTGAGCTTTTCGGAATCATCTATCATACTCTGAAGCTGTTTATCACAAGACAACGAAACCTTCTGTCACACGAGACAAAATATTTAAAGGGAATTAAGTGGAGCCTCCCAAAACAAAGCCGGCAAGGATGACCACGGAGCGTGGAACTCATTAGCCGACGGTTAATAGTCGAAATGCAAAACGCTTCTTTCTGGAAACTAACTAGTCTAGTGAACTCCAAAGGCTACAGTGAGGTTTTGCAGGGAAACCACGAGGGTTTAGAAAGAAAAAACAAAAGCTTCCCAGAGTTGTCTACGGAAAACATGCGTCAAATCAGCATCGACTGCAATATACACATTCCTTCTGGGCAGTGCATACAAAAAGAGCCCATTCACGAGGTTAGCAGGCTGGGTAAAGAAACAGTCAAACACAAGGCAGACCAAGGAACACCTGGGCCACATATGTACAAAGGGTAAAAATTAAGCGAAACCATACACGAAGTCTCAGAATAATAACCGCAGTTGTCACCAGCACAACAACGCCATAATATGCGACAGGAAGTTGTTGTGATTCCCACTCTCCGGAGGAATTTTACGAGCACTCGCTAAAATGATGTCGCGGTTGTTGTGTTGTTAACGATCCAATTCCGTGGCCACAAGTTTTGAGGTTATAGGACACACACACACTAACCGACCAGTAAGCAACGGGATAATAGACGCACAGGCCGGTTTCCACAGAGGGACGTCTGTTCTACCGATTAACATGCATCGGCAACAGGACATCACTTGGTGTCGCAGGTTGGAGCACACAACAAACAAGTCTGCATGAAGACCAACTACCGTATATGCGGTGGTCATGACACAATTTCTGTTAAATGCCGAAAGCGCCCGGGCAGCGAGTGAAATGCGCCGGTTTGTGCGCGTGCGTGCACGACAGCTGCGCCAACCTCAGTACGAAACAGCAGACATCAGTATGGACGCATTCGTGTGAAACAGCGAGAAGCGGGGTAGTCAGGGGATGGGAGACGAACCAGCTAGTGGTGTTTAGCCAAACAACGATAAACATGCTAATGGCCGACATGATCATCACCATGACACGGGTAGGGATTTAGACGAAGCGCGTGAACAACTAGGTGATAGGCAAGATGCATTCATTTGCAAATTAATTTGGTCTTAACGGGAGACTGAAGTGAACCCCAGTTGATATTCTTCAGTTGACTGTGTTGTACAAAAGTCATCTTATTTCTCATTTGGTACGATATTCGGCACAAGAAAGCATATTTTCTTGATATAACACTACTTATGAGATGATCCTGGTGAGGTTCTGTCGAGAAGGACTAATGAGCATCTCACACTGCGATCGACTGGTGTACCCGTCGTCACTGAATGTCGTGTTCGCAAAACGGCCTCACGATCGTACATACTACATACAGAACAATGGCAGCGGGTCAGTAGTATTAGAGCGACAAACGGACCCATAGTGATGGGCTTGGTGAATATTGCAGATGCCCCTGAAAAAGGGTTTCGTACCAGATATAACCCAGATATGCACAGGAAAAACGCAAAGACTGCAGTGACCCACCATGCCACGCGCATCTTGGCTGATCCGATAGTGATATACTCGTCCCAAGTGCCGAACGGTGACAGACAGTTGACCGGGAGCAGATTCCGAAGCACGGACCAAAAAAGATCCCGTAATACCGAATCGGAGAAGTTGTTCGCCGGCTTGCCGAGACACAGCGCCATGATACCAGGGGTAGACAGACAACCCTGGACCATGAATACCGACCGGAGAGCTGTCCAGGGTAGATGCTACTGGTACCACTGTCTGAGGACCTGCACTTGAAACAGTGTGTTTGGGATGACGAGAAACTAGGATGGGTTGAGAATCCTCTATACCATCGCCGACACCATCGGCATGAGGTCCGTGAAACAAATTACTCGCAGGTGATACGAGCATCTGATGCGACGTCTGGCCTGTCAGATGACGAGTATTTTGCATTGGATCAGACAACAGCACGTGAGCCGGAGCCAGATAGCTCGTTGGGACCCATCCACGCCGGTATTTGATCTGGCTTCCTGAATTACTGCCTCCACCGACAGAACTTGTTGCACTCTGAGCACCCGGTGCATCACGGTGAGAACTACTGTCCGATCCGGTGTGCGACGAAAAATGATTTACTCCGGTAGCATGATTGTTCTCCATGTCAGACAGTGGATGAGTCGCCGGATGAGCCAGCCCAGAAGTCTCAACTTCAGACCAATCTCCCGCAGGACTGTAGCTCAACAGGCGCACTAATTCACCTATGATTGAGATAGGGAGAGGAGAAATGATAACAATTGTGGAAAGAAAGGTCAAAAGTCCATAGTTAAAGGCAGAAAACATGTTAAGATGGGCTGATACCTACAGTGTGGGATATGGAAATCACCTAGAAACCACCAACGAAACCTTCAGCGTCCCTTGCAACTGTGCTTGCTTTCACACAACACACTAAAACCAGAACTACGAATCTATGCCAAAAGTTACGGGTCCGCCTTGATAATGTTCACAATGGTTAAAACTATCCTGACATACTTGGGAACCATGCTTTGTTACAGCACTAACCATAACCTGTCCGGCTTGAAGTGCACGGTAGTCCTCACTGTCTTGAAAACATTCTTTCCATTCATTTCCCTCACTACTGACAGCTAGTGCGTACGTGCACTCATGCACGCGTCACGTCAAGAAAGCTTCCACACCTGAGCACGCGAGCTCGGGCTGACGTTAGTGCAAGCACTTTTTTCCATATCAACACCTAACATAGAAGAGTAATTAGCGAACTCACTCGCCTAGCACAACAAGCGCAGCCTGTTGACTACACGGTGAGCACTGTGTTGATCGTCTGTTCTTACTCAAAACCAAATAAAAGTCCTACATACCCCTTGACCTGTGGCTAGTCACCTGGCTGGAACAGAGAGCAATTCAGACTGCTGCTTGACAAAACTAGACCACAGGAATTCGACCCACCTAATTGCGTGACATAACAGTGGTCTGGTAGCATGAATAAGGTGTCGCTCGCATCAAACTACTGATACTTGAAGACATAAGGTAGGTTGGGGATAGTCTACCTGTGAACTCCCACACCTATTGTTCACTACCTTACATTCGTGTCCCTAGTCTAACGGTATAAGATCAATTCAAGCGACACCAAGTACATAGCCGTCAATAGTCCGAACAATATTTGAATATCAAAATCCCTCTTGTCATTATAGCCGCTGAGACCCTCAAACCAAACATGTTTTTGGCGCAGCAGCTGTGATCTGATCTGACACTATCATCATGTAAAACTGGGAGCAGCATAACAGCGACTGGAGATGTTTGAACTGAGTAATGGAAAGATGTTTGCCGATAGTGAGTCCTGATATTATTGTCGTGTCCAGATATCTGTAATCGCGACGAAGGTAAATCAACAAGTGAACGTTGAGAGATTAACCAACTATACGGACTCACGAAGCTTACGTTAGCTTATCCGGTGGGCGAGTAATCAAGGTCGCTGTAACACAAAAATCGGCCTAATACTGAGTCACATGCAAATGTAATCTCGTACATTCCTTATACCCTACAAAGCTTCGTGATTGGATAACCACCAATCCGCATTATTGACTCTGAAGAGGACGTTGGAAGAGGTCCACCATTTCAGCATAAGTCCTGGATCTTCACGGTGAAGAACCTTATCCCAGGGCTTCACTTCCGTTGTGCCTTTTTGAAACTTCAAGGTGAAGTAAGCAGTATGATAATAGCAATGTTTCAGCTGTGGCACCCCTTCGACACACAGCAGCCGTACAACTGAAAGGAAGGATCGAGATACCGCCAGATCACCCAGGCTTGGACGGGAGGAATGAAAAGCCAGGACCGGGTTCAAGTCGGGGGGTAAATAGTTTATAACGCTATAACCTCCAAGTTGCTTCATGGTTAACAGCTTGAGATTGCTGGGCAGATTGTTAATTTTGGCAGCCGCATAAACCACTGTACTTCGACAGACGAGGTAGGTGTACACAGCAGCAAAAGCAGTAGAGCTACGAATCTTATTTGCCTAAGGCGGCTAGGCATGTGCTGCGCACGCCCAACCACGATCTACGAAAATTATTGTTTTTCACTCCGGACCCAGACTGGCGAAAGATTCGAGGACGGACTATGACATGAGTGCTCGAACGGAAAGCGGTTCGAGTCAAACTGTGTGCTGAGGGATCCTTGTGTCTCCTTAGTTGGGTAAATGATTAGAAATCCAGCAGGACGAAACATGTAACCGACACGGTGGCGAACATGTCATTAGTCTCTAGCAGGAACACACCAAAAGTTCGTCTGTAGTTGTGTGCCAGCTTATGTCGGATGAAGAGTGTTGGGCCAATGTTGCTGATAGCGCTTTGGTATATGACGCTCAGGTATGCTTAGTCCAGTGCTGTTCAACTATGCAGGCACATGATTCATAACCGTTTTCCCATAGCGCAGTGTTTACTATATTCACAGCCTTGATCTTCCCTTAGACTCTTCACTAGTGTCTTTACCCATGGATGTACGGTAAGTACACACCAGTAGTGCTGTCCATGACGACGATGATTTCCGTCTTAGATGTTGAGAAGAAAAAGGGAGAGAGCTTTTGCTCTCATTTCGAAACGAGGACCTACGCATTTGTCAGTGGTGCGGGAAATGGACAGAAGGCATTCATGGTAGTTTGTGGAAAATCACCTTCAAGTCGGGCAAATTGTGGACATCTGCGTGGTAGTAGTCACAAACCAGACAGAGAACCAATCAGATATTTATGAGAGACATCATCATCATCATCAAAGACGGAAACATCAGTGCTGATACTGATGCTTCACTACCGTACATATGGGAGACAAGATTAATGCGAGGACGTCCGAAGCCACAAAGGATGGCATCACGCACAATCAGCACTAGTTCGCTTTTCAACCCCGCAACCATTCACCAAAGCGCATCGATTTAAACTGCAACAGCTTCGTCCATCGAAAAAAGGAGAATGAGGGAATAAGAGCCACGCGTTATAGGCGACGGACCAATCTGTGTATTGTATAGATGTTTGTCCGGTGTAAAAAAAATTGAGCTACACAGTGGAGGTGATAATTCTGATGTAAGACCAGCATTGACTGCGTGACACAGCCATGCCTGTCAAGATCACTAACCATTTGTTTGCCTTGTCCGGTGGTCCCCATCCGGAGAGACGATAGTTAATAACGCGACGGAATTCACGAGCAAGGACTTTCATGTTTCCTTACCAAGTCATGGACTGAACACCTTTCAATGGTCTCCATCCCATACTAGGCTGGGCGAAGACAGCTCTAGGAGGCAAACGGTCCTCTGAGATGCGAATTACCAGGCCTAACCGGTGTAACATGTAAAGTATGCCTAGCTGATTACCCAGGGAGCGGACTTTCCGGAAAACCATTCGGCGTACTTCAGCATTACTGATCTGATGTTCCTACCAGACCCACTCGACTCTTCGTGGGCGACGATGGTCAGATGGAAAGTAACCGAAGATCCTCCGCACACAACGGTCACGTTTATGATCAATAAAGCAGGACAAATCGCACTGCGGCACTGCACACTCCGCTCTTGATGGTCAAACTGTCACGTCAGCGCCAGGAGTGTCGGAGGTTGGCAAAAGCAGCCCTAGCCTTCCCCAGCTCGGAAGCAATTTACAAGTCTCCTGGTATACAGCCGCCCAGGCAAACGAACTTATCTACCACATCGGTCAGTTCATCTGAAAACATGAGGTCTCATCATTATCACCACATCAGTGTTCAACACCGATGCTTCGCTGCCATACAACCAAGCCTTATTGTGAAGAAAGGAATGAAGGTGGACGGGGAAGGGACTTAGTGCTAGCTTACTAATCATTCCGAGGTGCCCACACCTGTAAACACTCATTCAGGCAATCTGCATAGAAACTGACAACAAGAACGCCTCCGACATCGGTTGGCAGCCATAACTTGAAGCGTCCCCAAACAGGCGCAGTGAGGATCATGCGGTCCCCACCCTAGAAGGCAAGTATCACCAAAAGCATCCAAATGTTTCGTAATCTCCTTCATATCCCTCTGCTTCCGCCACTCTGAGTTGGGCATGGAAAACAGCACTCTCTTCAAAAAACAACGGTCAGGCATACGCAACACACGTCTCAATCAACGCAGCTTCTGGTGTGGGTACATTCTTCGATGGAAGTACCCGTTGCACAACCGAAAACTCATTTTCTAATTGCCTCGTTATGGATTCGCCGACACCAACCCACACAAGCTATGGGACTGAGACAACGATTGTCGAGCATCTGAAGACGTCTCAGTTCCACTGCTCGAACAGTACAAGTCTCACAGCCATACATAACAGCCTGATACGGGATATATCCGGGATATATCGCTTTGACGCCATAAGTGTTTGAAATTAGCAAACGCGACCCGAGCCTTGCAGATTCGTACCTTGACCTCATCTATCACACTACAATCAGAACTAATAAAACTTCTAAAATAAGTAAAACGCTCCACAACTTCCAGTACTGCTCTCTGGATTGCAAGTGGCACTTCCACGAGCATGACCTTACACTTTGTGGGTGCAAAGTGCATACCAAAGGATGGGATGAATTTGGTCAGTCCACCCAAAAATACCTGCGCCTTCTTCTCTTCGAAGAGTGCGGACATTAAAGGCAGCCAGGTAGACTGGGCGTCGAGGCTTGAAGATTGATTTCGAGATACCTGAGGATGTCAACACCATGTGACGAGCAGATGTTGCACGCAAAATAAATGCAAGATAGACGGAGTACTGGGCCTACAAGGAGAGAGTTATCAATCGGGTGGGGAGAGGGGAAAGAAAAAGTACGTGAAAGGGAAAGAATGGAGGCTTCAGCAGTAACCTGCTTTCGCTTACCCGCCCTGCTGTGTGCAGGGGGTGAGGCAACCCGGCCCATGGCACCACGCGACGGTTCATGTGGCATGGGTATACTGTGGGACGTAGGGACGTAGGTTGTACGTGGGCTGGGATACTGTCAGGACGCCCACACTTAGACAGGAGGACGATTAGGGTCCTCAACCAAAGCCTTTGGCTCGAAAGCCTAACTGCAAGGCAGCGGTGTTTGGCTGCAAATGCAGAGACAGTAGCATTTCTACGGAACGAGTCGTCATATGTTCCAGCCCCCAACCTGGAGGACCAGGAGACTGTTTGTCAGACCATTGACCATTGACCAATCTGATATGAGAGACTCCGTGAGTGTCGCACGGATACCCCCAGTATAGCTCAATGGGTCGCTGAGGTGCGCAAACCGTCACACCACGATAAGGTTCAGTCTCCTCGTAACGGAGGTTTGGGTTGGATCCCATCCAATAATGTAGTAACACTTTGCATTTCACAGGCATCAGGCGCATACCGACCTGTGCAGCAGAACTATTTAGGTTATTTTAAATAGTGTGCATATCTGAAGGGTCTGATTCAAGAAGACTAATATCGTAGGCATATCAAATTTCAGTGAGCGGACAACCGAGAAATATTTCGATCCCAGAGGTGTTATAGGGAGACATAAGCAGAACACCGATTACGAAAGAGCGTCAGAAGATACGCCTGCCTGACACCACTTGGTGTGGTAAACTTAGGAAAGAATGGACGGTAGACATATATGCATCCACGGGATGGGGTATATAGTCCTTATAAGGGACAATTCCGAAGTTACCGGCTGTGACCAGCATTTCCATAGTTACTGTAATAGAAAACCTGACTTCGCACGGAGGACGACCCTCAAAACCACGCACTCCAACCGCTTAATGGTTGACCGTGAAGACGGATGCAGTGGCCAGTACACTCGAGAAACCGTTAGATCTTACCGGGTCGGACAGGCTCTCAACGCACAACACCAAGGTAGAAGGTTCGGTGTGTTACTCCCTGTATCTTCAGGCTGGGCAACATTCCAAAAGCCAAGAATCGTTGGCTCCGGAAAGTCTTCCGTTAATTTGTGGGTCGAAAGCCATCTAGCCAACCCCCAATTTCAGCCTGGACAACCGGGAAACGGGACATGTCCTCACAGCACTGGTGAGACTGATAATTTTGCTTCATTCCCTGCTTTTCAGTTTCATCCGGCAAGTCTCGCTTCCGGCTCCCAGCCTTCAATACAGAGACAAAAATGCATGCCAAAACACCCGTCTCATGTACCGGCAATCAATATACTCAATGTTGGGTTGGTCAAAGGTCAAAGGTCTCGTTCAAGTTCTACATCGATTGAAAATTGACGTGCGAATTGTGTCAGAAAAGTGCGTAAATAACCCAGATGAAGGTATGCAAACCCCAGCTGTTGTAGGCGGTTGCAAGATTCTTGAAACTCCCTTTAATCACCATCACCATTGACAGTAAATAGGAAAGCTGGCACCTCCATTCACATCACTTTGGTACGTTGGTTGAAGCTCAGCGGTTAAGGTGCGAAACGATTGACCGTAGGGTTCGTCATCGCAGTTGACAGAAACATTGGCAGAACACCGATCCTTCGCCGCTATACAACCATGAGTCTTATAGCGGAAGAAGAAAACGGGACAGGGAAAGAGGACTAAGGCTAGCTCAAAACGTAGATCCGAACACCGGAGTTCTGGAGACTTTTGTTACTACTTCATAAATAACGAAATTAAACAGTGGCGAAAGTGAACATCCTTGTCGGACATCACTGTTGTTGGTGTAGGAAAGCCTTCGGAAGGTTCCATATACATTTTCACGCGCCCACAAGTATGTAAATACAAACAGTGCATGGAATTCACGAAATTCTAGAGGTAACCCAGTTGCGGAAGCGTGTTGTAAAGGACGAATCGGCCGATATAACAAAAAGCACTCAGGATTCCAGGGCACCTATACGCATGCCGTTGCAGTGTAAAGATATGGTTCTCACAGCCCCTTCCCAGCCGGAATCCTGGTTCTCGTTCCCGGGCCCCCTCTGCACGCACTTTCGTAAGGTGATGCAAAATAAGGGACGCAGAGTGTGGTTAAAAGCTGGCCAAGCTAGTTCCTATATGATTGCCACAAACACTGCGAGCACCCCTTTTTAAAAACTGACACCACCATCGACTCACCCCAGTGAGTTGGAACGGTCCCTTTCGCCTAGTTAGAAGTAAATAGGTTAGGCAAGCGCTGAACATTTCACCTCCATCTTTGAACAGAATTAGTGGAAGTCCGTCGGGACCAGCGGCTAAGTGACGCTTGAGGGACAAAAGGCATTCGCTTATTTCCGAAGCCGTCGGGGGTTCCAACTTCACTTTCAATGGTTGAACAGCACGGTGGCGAATCCGGCTGAGCAACTGCAGCTGGCCAGTTGAATTGTAGTTGGAAGTGTTCAGGCTATTGAGAGATAAGCTATCTATCTGCTATCGATGTCTGTTTCACTCAACAGATACCTCTTTGGGCCTGCTGTGCGTACCATCTTAAACAGTTTACGAAAATTAGCATATTTCCTCGCCTCTTCAATTTCTTAAAGTTTCAGGACCCACCAAGCTTCTAGATCTGCGAAAACATTCCCTTTTACCTGAAGTCTGACAGTTCGTCGAGTGGCATCGTACTTTCGACCATGAAAAATACCTGTCCGAGCTTCGAACAATTTCAGATCGTTGCTCCAGATTCAGTGTATGGATATAGTTGTTTGCGCTATATAAGCGACGAGGATCCTTCAAGGCTGCGGACGTGTCATGACTATGCAAACCATACTTTTCATACATCATTAACTGGTAATTCTCATTCTGTATTTCCAGCTCATATACCACCGTTAAGGGCTGCTTTGACCACATATCCATGCTGTGTAAAATTAATCGCAACTTGTGTTGACATCTGACTAAATCAGCATATATGGTCGTTGAGGTACACCGAAGTTCGATGGCGCCGCTGCCCGGCAGCTCAGCCAAGTCAAAGATTACCGCTAAAGCGCGAGAACCATCGTCTGAATCTCTTGAAAAGAGGAAATGGATTTTGTTTGGACTACAGGGTTCGAAAAAACCACGTGACAGACTTCCTCGGAGTACAACCAGACAAACTGCGTGCACCGCAGACCTTGCCTAAGCTGATGATATCATCATCATCGACAGCATGACATCAGCGCTCAACATCGATGCTTCGCTGCCGTAGTTGATGACATCGTTATCTTCGAAAAAGGTTCAACTTACTCTTGACCAGATCTGCAACTACGTTCCGCTGATTCGCCTGTAAATAAGTGCTGAAGACCAGGTACTTCATTACCGTGGCCTTTCAATCCAACTTGCTTGGCACCAACGGGTAGCATCATGTCAACTTCGATAAGAAGTTGTACTATGCATCAGACCGTCAAGCGGAATGAGGCAGATATTCACATCGAACAGATCCGGAAAACATTCACGGAGCTGGATCCCACTCTATGAAGATGCTGGAAAATCACTTCACGTGTGGAAAGTACGACAATGAGACCCCTGCAGACATTATGGAATACCCCTCGCTGATGGTGTACTTACTTTCTTTAAAGTAATTTTCTGAGTCAGGACAAGTCGGCCTCCAAAACGTCTCGGGCGTGCTAACCCGCGAACGGAAAACGGTTGTCGGATTTACACATCGCGACCGTGCTGAATCCAGTAATGGAGTATGTGGACCACGTGCAGATGTGGTGCTGCTTGGTGAAAATACGGAAGATCTTCAAGCGGTCTCATCGAACTAGCCATCAACACTATGCAGACTAAGTATTCTAGGCACAAAACCAATCTCAACGGCTAACGCTTCACACCGGGGCATGGAATTTAACACATCACTGCGTTGAACGCATCGAAAGGATATGTTACCGAAAAGATTCACCCCCGTATTGATAAACAACTTACCAGTGCCCCATAGAGAAGCGAAAATAGCTTGCGCGCAAAGGTCCATGTGCCTAAATCGGCAATCCACCCAGTCCTTGCTTATGGTTGTAAAACCTGGTCGATTGACGTACACCACTAACTCAAAGGCTGAGGCACATTCTAAAGACCTGACAAGTCGGTGGAACATCTAATCATTCAACATCATTCCAGTCACCATGAAGTGATTGGATCAACATCACAAGCGCCCGTACCACAAAGCGCCCATACCACAAAACGCCAATCACCTCCCGCAACCCCACGGATACTTGGACTGAAGGACAATTAGGTGAACTAGCACAACAAGCTGTCACCTCACTCACAGCATGGTCAGTGTGCGCTCACCAACTGTACACGTTAGAGCACTGTTGGTATCCTAGAGACCAGAAGGTGTCAACAAGACTATCTGCACTGTGCTAATGTGACGTGGTCGGCGAAGTGTCAGACAACAAAAGAGTCCGTCACCGGTGAATAGGATACAGATATCCTGAAAGTTCGGAAAAAGCTCTCAGAAGAAGAAAATATTAAGGTACTTAACAAAAAAATCTAACCTCGTTTTATCGTGATCTGAGACTTCATGGATTCTGTGAAATCATATAGGACTACCATTATCTCCTTTTCCACAGGAACGATGCCAGAAATGTTCGAACGGCTTACGGAGTCGTCGGCACGCTCTGCGGTACGCAACATAAAGTAGTTTCGGTCAAATAGGCTCAAGCTACCTTGATCCATACTGTTGAGACCATGGTTTGAGAGATCCATTGAAGTTCCATGCGAAACAGTTTTGGACTGGTGTACGGATCCATTCTTCGAAGGAGCCAGCTTCCCAGTAGTCCCACCCATCACCTATTTATCATGTGCTCACAACGGGCATACCGACGTACGGTTGGCCACGAGCCAAAACGTTAGAACGGACGCCTCGGAAAATTTCAGCTCTTTCATTGGTTGATAGTTAAAACGGGTCACGCGTTTCAAGGTTTGCACAGTTTTCTCACAAAGCAAGTTGATCATTGGAATCTAGGAGGTCAGCTCTTCAGTCACACGCTCGTTCCAGGACGATACGGTAAACTGAGAGGGATTTTTCCCTCCATTTTGGCAGAATACGCTGGTGATTTGGAATGAGAGAATGGCCCATTGGGTATGCTTGTTTCTAAGGCTGAGTAATTTTCCGCCGAGTTACTGGGAGATACAAACGAATTTGCGAGACGGGATAGAGCAGCTTAGAAGGTCTCGAATTGCAAGGTTGTTTGGGCTAAGCTGTGTACACATTTCTCCATACGACATATTTGCTACGCCCCTAATTGTTCTGGTGGTCCTTCGTCACAGGGACTCAAGCATTTGGCTATCCTTTATAAGTATGGATGCCCAGCGTGAATGCTGATTTTTTAGTGCTGGTCTAATAATCTTGAAGTAAACTTAATGACAGCCCTCTGTTTGAGATTGACCCAGGTTTTGGTTCTGAAACCTTGGTCGAATGAACCCTTTTTGATCATTAGCTCTTTGTAGCTGGCCGGCTTAACTCACCTGAAATGAACATCCCCAGGTAACGCTTTCGTAAGTGGTCTACCAGGTACCACCAGTTGATAGGCGCGTGTCTACTGAGGAGTCCTTTTGGGGGCCCCACAGTTTTGAGCGTCATGACGGGACTAATGCATTACCACATAGTTACAGGAAAAATCCATCTTGGACTAATTATGACTCATTATGACAAACCGGGAGGATAAATGAGCGCCTGATTTTGATGTCATACGCATGGGCTGGAAAAGGTTAGCGGATTAATAAGGGGACCCAGTTAAAGTAGATATTAGAGCTTCTTAGGAGTAAGGATAGATCTTTAAACACCCTATTAGGTATAAGACCGGGAGCTGCTAAGTCTCCCTTTAAACTAGACATTCGTAAGAGAGTTGCGGAAAAGTCTGGAGATTCCAGTTCTCCTGAGGTAATAATGAGGACTACCATGGTCAACTATCTCATGCGTTTTTTGGTGAAACCATATGCGTGCTTCTGTAGGACCAGAAGCAGCAGTTGTATCTGTCTTTCCGATTGTCAGATTATTTACGCAAAGGCGATCGCTGAATATTCATTTTTACCGTTGCTTAAGAAGTTGGTTAGGTTCAGTAGCCTTTCTAGTAACTCGGTAACCAAAACGTTCATCAATTTTGCAGTTGTCGAAGTTGTCATCTTTGGCTTGCATCTTTCAGGGCGAGATTCGTTTCGCTCTTGTGACGAAACCTCATCCGACAGCGTTTCCAAACTGAATGAAATATTCCGGATGAATAGACTCGTGAAAATGTGTTTGTTTGGGCTGCTAGATTAGCTGTAAATAAGAAGTGGCCGGAAACTGTCCCCTTATGTATTTACGTTTTGCAGATTGGATTTGTAAAAATTTTGGTTCCGTGCGGACCTCGAGACAGCCATTAAGCTTGAAAAGATTAAGTGCAATTAAGTAATTGGCTTTGCAGGCGTTACCACTCTACAGTTCATTGAATCTGGTGAACACGTAAGTAGCCAGACCCGTCCGAAGTCTCAGGCGCCGTGAAAGACTGCATAGGTTTGGGGCCCAATTTTCAGGCTAAGGAGCAAAGACAGGCCGCTGAGGTGGATAATAACGGCGAGTTGAATTCGTTGGATTGGAAGAATCGCCTAATAGCCTCTGGTAGGACTTCCTTCTCAGAGGCGATGGTGGCTCAGAGCAAGGTCTGTTGAGGCGAGAGCATGAGATTACCTGACATCGAGCGTGATGAAAAGGAACGGCTATCAACCTACGCGATTGGTGTGCTGGCGAAATATTACAGACACCCTGGCCACAGCGCATATTGGTCAAACCTGACGGTAGCCAGGATAAAGGCATCTTAACCTACATGAAACGAAGCGTAGTCCGATTTCACTGACCTGGATTACGTTTGCATGCGGTGTCGGGTAAAATGACGCATTGGGCTAAGAGATAAGACAATGGGGAGGCAAAGACTCTGCAAACAAAGTGTGGAAGGTAAATAGCCCGGCCTACAGACCATGTCTTTTAGATGAAGACACGGTGGGATCATGGGACAGCGTACCCATAGTAATTGCATACATCACGCGAGGAACAAATACATCAACGTATTACGCAAACTTTTTATTCGCGCCTTCTGAGAATCTTCCATAAGCACACTTACCAACACCCATGCGCACTTTACAACTCTTCAGGCACCTGTTGACCTCGCTTTCATTCTGTTCCAGCGCTTTTGTATTTTTGTTATGAAACTCTCGCAAGTAGCTTTGTTCAGCTGCTTTACTTAACTTGCACAAATCTTTCACCTTAGCCCCTGGAAACGCCAAATTCATGGTGAATGTTCACTAAAAAGCATGTTTGCATGGTTTACTTGGCTGTTCTTTACTTCCCATGATTAAATCACTCGACTGTGTTTTTCCCCTTCTGTTCGTTGTGAAAAAATTTCAGCTTCTTTGGAGGCTCTAAGCTTCAAAATCCACCTACCGTACTCTCAGGCACTGCACGGTTAACAGGTTACACCTTTGTTGATATGATAATGCTGTTTATTCCCGATTAGGGGGGCGCATACCGTCAGGCCTGATCACAAGATTACAGTCAGCATAAAGCACGACTGTGGGATTGGCGAGTACTGTGGACTGAGCAAAAAAAGACAGTGTCATAACCAGTGGGCAATGTAGGATGTTCGCCTGGTCAGTCTAAACCAAAAGCTTATCTTAGTTCTGGAGGAACATACAAAGTTGAAGCAATATCAGATCGTTAGGATTGGAAAGTATCGGTCAAAAACAGGAGGGAGGGCAAAAAAGAGGCATACTGTCCGGCACATAATAAGAAAGCTTCAAATTGCAAAAACTGAGGAAACAGAACAACAAATCTGGTGCAGCACTAGGACTGATGCGGTCCGGCCGGCCAATCTGAATTAAATTCCGAGACCATCAATGGAGACTTTTCGGCCTTGGGTGGTTGGGCTTATGGCCGGGGTCACAGAAAACGTAAGTGAGGATGATGAAGTGGAGGAATCAGCAATACGCATAGACAGCTGGTAGCAGGAACCTCAGGGTCACAGGGTACATGAAAAAACTCAGAGACGCACTACTGTCGCTGTTGGAAAGCATTAAGGTGTAAAAGTGTAACATGGGAGGGAGTTGGTGCTGATGCATAAGGCGGAACGCGAACTGCACAGAAAGTGGCTGACTTTGTGAGAAACATAGAATAAAAGCCAACAAGATGTTTACCTCCGAACAGAAGATTCAGCAGATTAGAGTGAACGCATCCCAGAGGTGGCTCGGGACCAAGTGGAGATTTTGTTCGCAGTTGCAGGTAAGGGGACGGGTGGGCGCGAAGGCATCATCAAAGTAGGAATTGAACGGCCGCGGGAGCTCCAGCAGACTGCGTATGGCAGTGCCATGCCATCACTGCAATGACATACTTCGGTTTCTGGATGGCCCGTAACGGTCATCGAGATGGCTGCAGTCGGACAGGAGATATTCATTTCTGTGGCAGCTGGACCTGAGTTAAACGATGAGATTGACACAGAGTCAGGCCGATACAGAATCACGGCAGATTTCCAAGCAGTAGGAGTACCATGTACGTGTAAACCGGGTTGGGTGAATAGCGGTTTTATGGGGCGTTTGGGTAACTACAGCCGAAGTGTGAAGCTTGGGAAGAGAGGAATGAGGAAGGAGTAGGATGAGAGCAATAGCCTCTGGCGAGTGTCTGCAATGAACCTCAAACATTTCCTCAGGCTACTCCGAAAAAGCAACAACTACTGGGATCACTTCTGAAATCTCCATGTAGGGCTCCTATTTACATCCATTTGGACGGAAAGTCCTTTAAGTATAAAGGACAGAAATGAAAGAGGTGGCTGGCTTACGCCTTTCCAGCTTCCGTGAACCTGGTGCTATGAGTGGTGAAGACTGCCGTTGATAGAACTAAAGCTCCTTTCCGGATGGATGGCCCAGTGGTTTCTAACCGTCAAAATTGAGGTGGGTTGTTTGGTAACAAGGTATCCATTTAAAACCATTTAAAATGCCTCAACACTCAGTGATTGTTTAACCTGAGGAGCACTAAGTATTGCCTCGCTCTCGTGTACTTAGCGTCAAAGTGCTGCACTCATAGTTGGTAAACTTAGGAGGCAAGGTCCTCTTCTCAACACCACCTAATTAGGAAGTTTTCAAGAGGCAGCCATAGAAACAGGCCTGCCTTATTGCAAATAAAGCTAACTAGGAAAAAGTGTAGCAGAAGCTTAGTCGGATATGTGGGAGAATGCAGACCTCATGTCTCAGCTAGCCAAAAATGCATACCTAAAACTCTACATGGGCTTAGAAATTACGCTTAGCCAGCAGGCATGGAGTTATTCCTCAAACCCGTTATTTGTCGTAACCCGAACTGCCGCTGCAGGCACCGCGACCCAAAGATTATCCACCCTGCTACTTAACTGGAAAAGTTACTGCAGTCTTGGAGCCGGTGCGCCCTAGCTTTTATGTTTATACCCTGTAACTTGCGGTCTTATTTCCCCTCTTGAGTTTTCTCTTGCGCCAGTCGAGCCTTCCGCATTAAAGAGGTTTTTTCAGGCCGCCTTAAAGCTGTAGGAACACAAAACAGAAAAAACTTCAGACGATCGCTAATTTCCGGAACTAACCTCCTCGAGCGACGACGAAATGAAGGGAATAATTCTACAACTGAGGAGCAGGGACTTTGGGCAAGAATCTCGTGAACCTGCACAAGTCTTACACCGGCAGAAGAACTGTACGCTCTCCTTCTGAGGCTCTTTGTGGGCCCTTAGAATATTCGGGGCTCCAAAGTGCTGATTCCGCACATCGAGGAAGCGGCTTAGGTTCAAGTGTGACCTTGACGCCAGTTTCATATTCCGCCAGATCTCACGTCACTTAGCATAAGTACCATTTCTTGTGGTTCTCGCGCAGGCAAAGCCGCCTACGACGGTGAAAATACGACGACACTCGCATGCAGTGGCAACCGCTAACCAGTGGTTTTAAGCCCAGCGGGATCCTCATCTGGTAGATTGTTCTCTAGCTCCACACAATTAGCAAGCATGTAGCACAGGCAGTTGAACAAATTCAGGAGAAGGCATATTTATGTCAACTGGGCCCAGTTATGACCAGTTATGACCAGATCCGGCAACACATTCCTTAGTAACTCATCTTTATCTCCTCACTCAAGCTGCGTATAAACGTCGATTTCCAAGATTAGCGCTTCCTTCTTTTTTCAATTTACTAGCTGAAACGAGTGCGATTTCATGTGTATCATAAACCCACGTAGCTCCATCGGCTCTCGACGGTGCATTGACTAGGAGCTGAAGAAATAATGTGTTCTGCGCCCCCTTGACTTTACACGCTTTCACGCAGTAATCTGGTCTCGACTACAAGTAGTCATAATATGCCTCAAGAAACCTGCCTGGTCTCTGGTTCAAATGCTTTTGAACAGTAATCGTGGCAGCACATCTCCAAGCCCTTTTTACCCATGCGACAAATCGTAGATTTGAAATCGGAGCTCGTTGTCCAATTGGGTATTAGTTAGTCAGGCTGCGGTGACCGCTTATAGTTGAGGTAATAACACCGCGCCATTTGTTAATGATGCTGCACAAGTTGTATAACGCGAAAGTCATTAGAGTACATTTCAGGGCGTGATGAGCATCACGTGGGGAGTGGCTCTCTTTGGACATCTTTTATAATACCCACAGCCCAAATCTTGGTAATGTCGGTAAAAGTGTTCTTTAGTTGCTGAGTGTCTGTAACTGAATGGTCAGATAGGTGCCTCCCATGAAGGCGACAAGTTTGAAGCTGATTCGCTCGTTTGTTCAAGTGACTTCTAATTTTTGGCAATCGAGCATAAGTTTTGGGGGAGCGCGTAATGTCTTTGGTAATAGTTGACGTAGCATCAAATGCACAGAAGACACAGTCCATTTCTCTGACCGAAAGACGCCTCCAGCGCTCTCTTTGGGATAGATTCTGGAACAGTGCATTCCTAAGCTGGAACTATCACCCTTTTGCCGTTTTTATCTGCTTTCAGAGGAAATCAGAAGAAGAAATGCAAAAGCTCACAAAATGCTTGGCATCCGGGAGCCTAGCGCACGTCGTGCGGAGACATTGGGGAGACGTTTGTCACACTTTATTAGGCTTTTGTATGACATACTCCTGTTCCTGCTGCTTGTTTTGGAGCTCTGTTATTGGTTTCACATCTTGACGACGTTACTGGCTTATCCGGGGGCAGTGACTGCTAAAAACATTCAAATCCGTGGTAATTTCCATCCTTGCCTGGAATTCGTTTCGCTTGGCATGAGTCAGCGACTAAAAGTTCACCACCTGGTACGCTAACCACCTTTGTACATTTTACACGAAGTGCTACATCGTCCTTAATTTTGGTGCGCTGGATTGGTGGACTAAATCTGAACGCATTACAGGTCGTCTTGAGTATCGTACAACTTGAATTCTCCTGGTTGCAAGTAACCTCTGAAGAACACTGGAAGAAAACTGAGAAGAATTTTGCCGAAACCCTGAGGTTTCTGAAGTTGAGAATTTTACACGGAGTAAGTCTACCCCAGCTGCAACTTTCAGTGATACTTTGTTCATAGCTGTTTGTCCAGGTGAATAGACCCCAAGGGACGGGAAACAACGCTCACGAGAGTTCTTTTTCACGTTGCCCAATGTGTGCCAACGCAAGACATGCAGTAACTGCCAAGTTACGGGTGATGTGCCAATGGACACTTATATATGAAAGAAAATCGTGGGTTTTCTGCGGAATTTCTAAATCATGACAAAACCTACGTGATCATTATCCGGTAACTGGTTGCTTACTAGGCCGCGTTCTTAAAGCGGGTGGAGTATGTGTCAGGTAAGGTTGGAAACCCTCCGTCTAAAAAGTAACAACGTGCCGATGGAATGGACGTGCCTCATGATGGCTTGGCTTGAGTGAAAGGGCAGTCTCGGGAGCCCAAGTCTGCGGTGTTATTTTATCAACAACGAATGTCTTAATAGAGCCATGCCCCCTGTCAGACCAGTAAACAAGCTAAACAGCCTGAACAGGGGCACAAATCCTCGCCTCCAACGGATGGATACATACCCAGTCGGCTGACTCCCATGCCATCCGTCACAATAAATCCGCATTGCTTGTACCTATGTAGTGGAATTTAGGTGATCTTAGAATTCACTTAAGATGGTCTGCGTCGCTCAGTGTCAAAGTTTAGGATAGCTGGGAACTGCCAAAAGGGGGCTATTTGTCGCGGGCGGGAATAGTATGTGCGGCTAAAAACGACCATCAATAGATTCCACCTCAAGCGCACGTCCACATTCAAGGAGTTTCGCAAGAGCCGACGGCATGTCATCTACCCAAGTGAGAAAAACAGAAGCATCGCCTCACTTGATAAGAGTTCTGCCCCAGACGCGGCAGATTTAGATCAGTTGGCTGACTGACACCTTTCCAAATTAATCGGTAACATATTGCCGCACCTCGGACGGCGGAGCTCCGTAATTCAGTAGACCACTGCCCTTCTTTATTTCGACGCAGGTCAACATCCGGTTGACGAGGAGCCAGTACAAATTTGCATGTTGAGTGGTTGTGCCCTAGGTGTTGGAAAATCGCAGTTGAGGGATACTTATGTAGGGAAAGATAGAACCTCTCGCAGCGCCTGTTACTGCGAGTTGTCGTTCATGAAAATTGGCCTAATTTTCTGGCTCCGAAGAAGTCTGCGGCAACTAATTCATCTCGTAAGACACCTGTTGCAACACACAGGGTCCTTTTGCAAACACCATCTGCCAAACGGATTGTCTTTCGTGTTAACGTGGACTAAGACACGTACGATTGTCAATCACGTACTCTTTTAAAGTGCTTTTAAATATAACAGAGGAACAAAACCTGGTGAAACTAACATGACCGAAAAGCTTCCGTAGCCCTCACAGACGCATTAGGCTAAGTTTACATGGGAGGCAATGCGGGGCCGACGGGTGAGACCTAGGAATGGTCTGAGGGATGGTACATCTGTGTGTGCTGGCATACAGTTGACAGATTCGGTGTTCTATGCGTCTAATCAGCGGCTATGTTCGTCACTGATGGAACCGAAGTACTTTATCGCCCGTATGAAATGGCAAATTTCCTTGATGCACTCTCGAATACGACCAGGCACGCTATCAAGGTGCCGCGACAATTTGTCGGGGTTCAAACTCATTACGATGAGATCGTCCAAATAGATAGCATCGCCGGGGGTATCCTTCAGCACCGTATCCATGACCTCTTGAAATTAGGCTGGCGCCTGCACTCGGGTATACTGGAACAGACCGGGGTACCTACCGACGGTCAATAATTCTCGGTATTCTCCTTCAACTTCATTCTTCAATATTTGCGAAAAATTCACCTTCGTTCAGTTTCACGAACTCGTCTGGAAGAGATAGTGGATGTCAATGAGTATACAGTGCACCACAGACTGGTGCAGAAGTCCGCACACGACCGGATGGTCCCGTCAGTCTTCTTCACCATCCAGATCTGTGTGGCCTGTGCAGAGTGGTTGGATGGTTGGAGAACACCAGCATTCTGTATACGGTCCAGTTCCCGGTCAACACTGGGTAAAGTTGCTTATGGTCTTAGGCGTTTTTGCCTGCAACCTGATTTGGCTCTACGGAGGAAGCATAGTCTAGCACTTGCTTATGTGCGCCGTCCATAAACATTCTTAAAAAAATGGGATAGCCCGAAGATACTGTGCGGTGCCCTCGGCTTACATCAACACGCAACCCTGTAGCCTCCTTCGTCATAATTGGGGCCGCACCACACCAAAGCGCACGTCGTCAACCAAACTAAACGCACACCTACTAACTGCTCCCAGGGTGAATTCACACAAAAATACGACGTACGCGATGGGATTCCAGAATACAAGGCTAGCGCTTAAAGGCTTTTTCCGCCATACACCATTCGTTGATCGAAGCTGATAGCAGTGCTTCGGGAAAATTCACTTTCCCTCCTTGCTTATGGTATTGTCCAGTGCATGGAATAAACCCCACAAAATCTAATCAATCATTCCATCAGCTCTTGTGTTTGTCTGCCCTTACCACATCACGTCTCTGCAAACTTGTAACGATTTTTTCTGTCTCTGGTACTATAATTGCTTATGCTGACAAACTTAGAGGCTACTAAATACACACCTACTTCATCCTGTCTCATTTATTCATTTGCTGTCATCACTCTATATGTGGTAAACTTTCAGTTGTTCTATTTTTGATTTACTTTCATCAGATTTTCCTTGAAACTCATCCGGCCTTACTGATCTCATCCCGTTCTCCCTCCTTCCCAGCATCAGCCTTTGACTATACTTGATTCGGGTGCCCTGTTTGGCTATCATCCACTCCAGCTTATCTGTGCCTTACACGCGAAAGGATCTCCATCCAAGCCAAATATCAGCGGATTCCCTGGGCCAGCACCCCAAAAAATCCCGCTGCCCACAAAGCCGCGCGTCCCAACCCAAAAACCTCAAACATGACTTCCGCCACGGGGTTGTCCAGAAACCGAAGTATGTCAGTGCAATGCTGGCATGGCACTGCCATACCCGGTTTGATGGCATATCCGCAGCTATTCACTTCCTACTTTTGACGATGCCCTCGCCAACTCGTGCCATTACCTACAACTACAAACAAACTCTTCAGCAGGCCCCAGTCTCCTCTGAGACCGGTTCATTTTACACCGCTGAAGCTTCTGTTCGGATTAAACATCTGTTTGACTTTCGTTCTATGCTCCTGACAAAGTCAGCCATTTTCTGTGCAGTTCGTGTTCCGTCTTGTGCCTTAGTACAAACTCCTTCCCTCAAGGAACTTTTCATTACACCAAACTCCAGCAGTGACATTAGTGAGTCTCTGCAAATTCAATGAACAACGTGACTATGAGATTTCTGCTACCATTCATCCGTATTGCTGATTCTTCTACTTCATCATCCTCCCTTTGAATACAGTCCAGACATGATCGCTGGTTTTAGACCTTGGTTCCAATTGACCGGCCAGATCCAGCTACCGCACCAGCTTCGTTGTTCCGGTTCATCATTTTTGCAATTTGAAGGTTTCTCATTCTGAACCGAGCAGGATGCTTCTTTTGGCCCTCTCTTGTTCTGTTTTTCCCGCCATCTTCAAACCTTAGCGATCTGATCTTGTCTCAGCTTAATATTTTCCCCAAAAAAGTAGGACAAACTCCTGGTAACTCTGTCTCCTTTCCCATGCTGGTTTAGCGTGGTCAAGTCTACATCGGATATTGCCCACTGTTCATGACACTGTCCTTTTTTTGCGTAGCCGCTCTATTCTGACTGTAACCATATGACCAAGCCTGACGGTATGCCCACTAGTTGGGAATAGACATTATTATTATTAGTAATATAAGTCCATCTGTTAATATAGGTACATAGCGTTGAAGGAGGTCTTCAACTAAACGCCCCAGAATATGCGCTATTTTGATGGCACCCTCGGGTGTTGCGTGCGTGAGGCATAAATAAAGTTCGTCCTTTTTTCCACCAGATTAAATTTATTGATCCAATTCAGCCACGTGAGATCAAGTTTGGAGCATCACTCCAGGTATCTTGTGGCTTGTGTCATCGGGACCAGGAAGTTTATAGAGCAAGCAACCTCGCCAGTCAATTTCCGTTTATCACCAGAAGCATTACGGGCCCTATCTTTCGTTGGTTTCACGCGTGGCTTACGAGTATGTTTTCACGTTCATCCACTAAGCAGCGCACTGCTGGACCTCATATCAAGCTGCAAAAACCTGGGAGGTTATTGATGCAAATCGCCACGAACATTTTTGGCAACCAAATTAAAATTTGAATGTCACCGTCGACGAGTTCGACTGCGATTTGTGGGATGCACGGTGATGTGTGGGGGGGCTGTGGCTTCTGAGATCGTAATAAATCTTCTCTGTGACCACAAGGTAGATCGCATATGGAATGGTAACGGCACGCAAACCTGCAATAGCGAGTAGAATGCCACGCACCAGAGTGCCAGCAACTTGTCGTCAGCTTATATTAGAACGCTGTGTGTGATTGCATGCACACAGTTCTTGAAGTGACAGGTGACTGGTTGATCAAAGAGACCGGAGACCGGATACAAAAATAAGGCACTTAAACTGGTCCCCCGTCATGCCTCCCGGATTGTCAACACCGGCAAACGTGATAAAATCGTCATCATCTTCCTTAACAAAATTGAAGCATTGATAACGGACGTCGAGCAGCGATATTTGATCTCCGAATACCTGACACAGTGTTTTGGCCGCTTTGTCAAAAGTGAGGTGACGGGGCAACTTGGGTAGAATAATTTTATGTATCGTTAATGTTTTGGTGTGCCGATTTTTTGCGGGAATAATCTAGCCCACAATCCATCATCAAACTTGGAAAAATCACTTTAAACACGTATTTGTACCGCTTGAACCAGGAGTCCAACGCCTGACCAGAAGGGGAGTCAAATGTGAATTCCATGATTGAGACTGCAGCTGCATTTGTTGAGTGAACTGCTTAGTACAAACTCCTTCCCTCAAGGAACTTTTCATTACACCAAACTCCAGCAGTGACATTAGTGAGTCTCTGCAAATTCAATGAACAACGTGACTATGAGATTTCTGCTACCATTCATCCGTATTGCTGATTCTTCTACTTCATCATCCTCCCTTTGAATGCTTATGACCCTGGTCATAAGCCCAACAGTCCAAGGCCGAACAGGCATGATCGCTGGTTTTAGACCTTGGTTCCAATTGACCGGCCAGATCCAGCTACCGCACCAGCTTCGTTGTTCCGGTTCATCATTTTTGCAATTTGAAGGTTTCTCATTCTGAACCGAGCAGGATGCTTCTTTTGGCCCTCTCTTGTTCTGTTTTTCCCGCCATCTTCAAACCTTAGCGATCTGATCTTGTCTCAGCTTAATATTTTCCCCAAAAAAGTAGGACAAACTCCTGGTAACTCTGTCTCCTTTCCCATGCTGGTTTAGCGTGGTCAAGTCTACATCGGATATTGCCCACTGTTCATGACACTGTCCTTTTTTTGCGTAGCCGCTCTATTCTGACTGTAACCATATGACCAAGCCTGACGGTATGCCCACTAGTTGGGAATAGACATTATTATTATTAGTAATATAAGTCCATCTGTTAATATAGGTACATAGCGTTGAAGGAGGTCTTCAACTAAACGCCCCAGAATATGCGCTATTTTGATGGCACCCTCGGGTGTTGCGTGCGTGAGGCATAAATAAAGTTCGTCCTTTTTTCCACCAGATTAAATTTATTGATCCAATTCAGCCACGTGAGATCAAGTTTGGAGCATCACTCCAGGTATCTTGTGGCTTGTGTCATCGGGACCAGGAAGTTTATAGAGCAAGCAACCTCGCCAGTCAATTTCCGTTTATCACCAGAAGCATTACGGGCCCTATCTTTCGTTGGTTTCACGCGTGGCTTACGAGTATGTTTTCACGTTCATCCACTAAGCAGCGCACTGCTGGACCTCATATCAAGCTGCAAAAACCTGGGAGGTTATTGATGCAAATCGCCACGAACATTTTTGGCAACCAAATTAAAATTTGAATGTCACCGTCGACGAGTTCGACTGCGATTTGTGGGATGCACGGTGATGTGTGGGGGGGCTGTGGCTTCTGAGATCGTAATAAATCTTCTCTGTGACCACAAGGTAGATCGCATATGGAATGGTAACGGCACGCAAACCTGCAATAGCGAGTAGAATGCCACGCACCAGAGTGCCAGCAACTTGTCGTCAGCTTATATTAGAACGCTGTGTGTGATTGCATGCACACAGTTCTTGAAGTGACAGGTGACTGGTTGATCAAAGAGACCGGAGACCGGATACAAAAATAAGGCACTTAAACTGGTCCCCCGTCATGCCTCCCGGATTGTCAACACCGGCAAACGTGATAAAATCGTCATCATCTTCCTTAACAAAATTGAAGCATTGATAACGGACATCGAGCAGCGATATTTGATCTCCGAATACCTGACACAGTGTTTTGGCCGCTTTGTCAAAAGTGAGGTGACGGGGCAACTTGGGTAGAATAATTTTATGTATCGTTAATGTTTTGGTGTGCCGATTTTTTGCGGGAATAATCTAGCCCACAATCCATCATCAAACTTGGAAAAATCACTTTAAACACGTATTTGTACCGCTTGAACCAGGAGTCCAACGCCTGACCAGAAGGGGAGTCAAATGTGAATTCCATGATTGAGACTGCAGCTGCATTTGTTGAGTGAACTGAGGTCTCACCATTACTGGATACCGCTGTCTGGAGATGCAGCGTGGGGATTAAATGGTTCAATAAGCTTCAGTTGCGCTTCTTCAAACTGTATTTGCTGCTGCCACATTAATACTTGTGGCTGAATAAATTCGATTGCCCTCGTGGATTACCTTTCGCCAATTGTAACAACGGTGTGTTTCTCAGCTTGGTTCTAGGTGTGAACCTCCCAAGCTAGCGTTCTCGTCATAACAACCACGAAAGTTGCATGAAGTATGGTACCGCGCATCGTATATAAATTGCGTGCAACGACAACATTCTGGAAATTCTGGCGCCTTCCGGATGCGCCTTTGTAACAGGCATTCGGCGAGTACTGGATCATGATTGGCTGTTGGGTGCAGACTTTCGGCCTATCAAAACTCGCCTTGATACCGGATCAACAGGCGACCTGAACTTATGGCTAATCCTTTGCGGGATAGGCATCTCAGCTGTAGTGGCGCCCAACGATGCGAGCGGAAAAGAGGTGCCGGTGCGGAATTCCGCACAACAAATTGTGTGCACTATATCCAGAAGTGCAGCGTTATCGGCAAAGACCAGTTATACTGGAGAAGGAACGTGGATGAGAATGCGAGCGTTAACACGACGATGCATTGCGAACTCGGTAAGGCAAAGACAAGCAAATTCTTATTACTTGGGTAGATAATTTGTCGTGAAAAATAAACCAGATGCACGAGCCAGGGTTTCAGAACTGTGGAAGGTGAACAAAGGTGGCTTTGATGTTTGGTGTTTGTGCATTTGAGCTGGGGGAATATCTCGTGCTTGAGGATCTGACACTGTATAAGGGATATTTCGTGCTTACCACCTGTTTGTGCTCTAGGTGTCACATATTTTACTTGAGTATCAGAGGGACAAGAACCAGCAAGGTACATGTTTCTAAAAAATGTTAATCATAATGTTTAGGTACAGCTTGATAAAAATGAATACCATCCGAGGAGTGAAATGAGCCTGAAAAGAGACTTTTCGTTTAAGGGAAATACTGAGAGTTCCTGAGTAAAGTTCTGGACGCGGGACGTATTTAGTCAGCGGTACACTTGTTACTTGTTCCCGTAATTGTTCGTTAAGGCTTGTGGAACTTGGCTGACTCCCTGTCCTGTGTGTGCGCGTGTGTACGGTGTGCCTTGATACGTGCCTGCTTATTGTGTGCATTGTGAAGACAAAGGTGTCCGTTCCTGTTTTACAGTTGCACAAACATGGATGCAACTTGACCTGACATGATTGAAGGTCGTAAGGCTGGTGTGTCACGCAGGTGGTAACGGCGTAAACAAACTGGATGAAAAACTGTAGTGTACATGTTGTCCGTTGTTTTAAGTCGGTGTAGGAGTGCCAGATTCCATGTGACCTGTGCGTATCGATTTAGATTGCAAGTGCGACAGGAAATGCTACTTTGACTTGAGATATGATCTATGAGTGACGGTTCCACCCCATAGGAAAATTTAGTCCTCGACTGAATAGCATCAAATGATAAACTCATGTGTAGATCTTTTCATCGTTTGAGGTGTCGCTTGGAGAGAACCTCTGGGGTACGTCCAAACACCGGGCAACATCCCCAACCACTGAATCATTTTCTGCATTTGTCACATTATCCACCATTTTTAAATCCACTTTGGACACCGTTTTTTGCACAAAATAAGGGTATCGATTTAAGGCTCCATAATTAACTTTTGAGTTGGCGGTGGGATTCGTCACTCTCGCTACGAAATCTTAATAACAATAATAAGGTGTATTCCCAAATTGTGAGTGGCATGCCGTCAGGCATGACCATAATGTTACAGTCAGGATAAAGGCATGACCGGCGGGGACTGTGGGTACAGGGGTTTTTGGGAAAAGTGACAGCGCCATAGGCGATGGGCTTTATCCGATGTAGACGTAGTCACTACTAAACCGGCACGAGCAGGTAAGCTCAATTACTGTGCTCTTTGTTTAGAGAGAACATTGCGCAAGATCAGACCGTTAGGATTTGAAGCTGGCGGGCAAAAACAACGAGAGGGAGGGCAAGAAAATGAGGCTCCCTGCCTGACATATTACAGGAGAAGTGTAAACTGGAGAAAATGAGGAACCAGAACATCAGACCTGGTGAAGCAGCAGGGTTGGCGTCATCCGGCTGGTTAAATTGAACCAAAACCTTAAACAACCGCTGAGGCCTCACAACCTTGGACTGTTGTGCTCATGGCCAGGGTCACAAAAAGCGTAAGTGGGGATGATGAAGTGGAGAGATCAGCAAAGCGGATAAATAGTAGCAGGAATCTCAGAAATATGTTGTACAGAGAAGCTGCAGAGACTCACTGGTGTCGCCGTTGTGAGTCGGGTATAATAGTTCCTTGGAAGAGTGAGATGGTGGCAACACACGAGCCAGGGGCAATATGATTGGATAAACCTTCTAGTCCCCAGATAGATCATCACCGTAATCGGAGGCGGATCATATAAGGGGTGGCTGAATTATTTGCTCATATACTCTTGTACTTCAAACAAGATTTTGGAAGTGATAATGTGTGGCAACACTTCAGAATAAACAGTGACTTAGATGAGACTCAAATCCATATCACAGACATGGGTTGCTTGGAAGAGCGGGCGACTTCAAAATTGTTGTGTTTGAAGCTGCAACTGCATACGGAAGATCAAAAAATAGTCGTTTACAGATGAAGGCACCGGGGCTGATAATCAGTGTCCCCTAGTCAATTATAGTGCTGCTGAGGTTAATTATGAGTTAAAAGTTATGATGAGGTAGACAGAATTGTGGTTTTCGTTAAGCCCCAGGATATGTATAGCGAAGCAGAAGTAAAAGGAAGGTAGGCTTTCGAACCCTAAAGGAGCAGATTCGGCTCCAAGCACCCATCCACCCAGCAGAACTTATCTACGGCCACATCCGTGGATGCATGGTTGAAGACCAACGAGGTCCTTGAATTCTAGGGCTCAAGTTTATTCCACTTGATCCAACCAGAGCCTTGTAAACAAACTTCTTTATGTTTAATTTCTCTGGGTCTAAATTCGGTGTACACATGGATCCCTCAATGGAGACAATGGGACTAGTTGACCAAGAAGTGAGTTTGCCTTTGTAACATTACGATCTGAACAATCCTACGAAAGATATGCACAAGATTAATTTGAATGCCATTACTCAATTAAGATTCATCGCTGAGTGAAAGTGGTTTACCGAGCGACTACCCATTGTGGTTGTACCATTCGAATCAATAAATAAAAGCATTTCGCCGACAGCGATTCTATAATTTCTGAGCGCGGCTATGGCAGATCGACCACATGCACGGTTATGCAAGATAAGGAGCAGTCTTTGGCGTTTGGATTGGGATACCATACATATATGTGGCCTCGTAATCATCAGCCCGCATACGTACCTGCCTAGTGTTTTCTATAAGTAGCCGAGACAAGCGACAGTACGTAGAGTTGTTATTGTGAAGGGCCATGGTTGGTCACTGGATGCGCAGTTTAGGCCTCATAATCGGAGTCGCACATGGCCGCGGGCCTGGCAGTAAAGATAAGTTGCCGGGATGAGCGAGAACACACTCGCGTATGGTGACGAAGGGTCATCGGTGGCCGCTGCATCAGGTTATCATGCATGACGTAAGCCCTCATAGCTGGCGGCGCGCACAGATGTGCGTCCAGCATTTGCGATAAATGACCAAGATGAGCGATTAAGCGCACGGTTGTGAGTTTAAACGGTCACCGTTGATCATTAGATTGGGCTGTCGTGCAAAGCTGTGGCCTCATAACCAGCGTCACACACCGAAACGAGCCTGGCATTTACTGCAGGTGGCCAAGTTAGACGGAGGCCCGTGCAGTTGTCACGGTGAAATGTAGTAGTTTGTCTTATTTTCTGGCGATCTCGTTGGGCTCGTTCTGTTCCACATAACGAGTGTCTTTATGTCCTACTACGAGATGTATCGCTGCGTTGGTAATTTTACACTTGTAGGTATCTAAAATCGCTGTATTATCTACAGTCTAGTCATGCACATCCTAGAATGGGATGATGCACAGGGGTGCACATTTGCATCACTATGTACAATGCATCAGTGTATCTTCCATTATTATAATGAATGCAAGCCGAGCTTCCAAAAATAGCACTGTGCTGAAGTTCGCTGGAAAAGCTCACTTAATTTTTTACGTCTGACGAATGTAACGCATACAAACGTTAATTTAATTAATATTCCGGTAGAACTGGCATTGGACATTCTGCAGATGCTACCCCTAGTTTAGAGAGCACCGTGGAACTTTAACACATGGCAAGACTTTATTTTGTGTTTTATCTGTTAAACTGGAAATCACGTGCAAATCGGTGATGGTCGGTGACATTGAAAGTTCGCTCACTTAAAAAGGACGATGAACTGAAACATGCAACCGGATTAGACTAAGTGGCCAAAATAGGTCAGTAGCACTGGGGCGATTCAAAGCACGTGCTAGAGCACTCGCGTGGGAGGCCATATGCTAGTACTCGCAGACCGACTGACAACGTGCTGGCTATATTTCCTGTAAGCAGGCTGAAATAAAACATCCAATTCACGCCACCTGATGCGCCGAGCTTGTTGGTTAAGAAAGAGAAATCACCCAAACCCAGATTCAAAAACGGTAACGGGTAGTGGGGCTTAACTGCAAAATGCTGTACCATGCGCCTAGATAGGTCCGTCGAAGATCTCGGCTTTGGCTGCGCAAGCATTGGGTTCCTGAATAAACCGGAACTAACCCTCAAGACGTCCATTTCTCGGCATATGGCACTTGAGAAATTGCACCCACCCAAGCGGCCTCAACTACAAGTGAAGCTGACAACTATTAAAACCTCCTGTCGGTAGAGAGTCAGAAAACCCAATAACGTTCGATAAATGCACTACCATACGCCGGAACAATAGGACAAGCATTGACCAAATGTGCCCCAATAACGCTACCCCGTTCACTCGGCAGGACACCATAACTCACATGATTGCAGAGGCATGCCGCGCAAAGCTTTGAGGGCGCGCGTTCATCTGGGTGTTTTCAAGATGCATATAGATGCAGACTTTTCGCGTGCTCACGCTTTGGTGAGTAAGAAAAACGTCAAAAACCGGGGCTACACTAGTTTCACGGAGTTCTGGAGTGGAGTCCTGGTTATCGTTTAATCTCGGGCTCCACCGAATCGCTAAAGTTAATCCCAAAAATCGGCAATCATTTTTCTGCCTAAGATGCTGATCACCTCCCAGCCTAAGTCTTTCTGGATTACTTTGATTTGGACGTTCTTGTACAGTTCTTGTACACAGTGTGCTTTAATGATCCCAAGTTGTCAGCCTTGCAGCCATCCGCTGAACCGCGTACAATGCCTATAGTTCTCTTCAATGCCAGCTCGGGCGTGCTTAAATTACTGGCGATATATTCCCATCAAGACACAATAAAATAAAGCTCATACTTCAGTTTACCGAAGCTCCTTTGGTCGTAAGAAGGCCAAATCTATGTATGCAGGCTATGCTCCCATGCAGTGTTTTGGTATAGAACCTGTAGCTTACGATAACGGGCCATCTTTGGCACGGTAGTCTGCAGCACTTGATAACAAGCCTTCCTCGTGAAATTTCTGGACAAACAACTCGGAAATCTTCAATGCTCTATGAAGCCAAGATAAGCTGTCGGCCGACAAACTGGCTAGTTCGCGAACTTTCGTTGGTTCTCGTGATCCGAGTTGCTGAAGGTTTTTTATATCGCTGGCAAAAAACACCCTACATCATGGAGACTACTCAAAAGGTTGCATTCGTAAATAATGCTTAGCACCAGTCACGGCATCCTACTTTTTGGGGCACAGCTTGTCGGTTTAGACACCCATGATTTCGTGTAGGTTACAGTTAAGTTCACCGAGAAGTGCATGATATACATATCGATCCTTCTGCACTCTGGCGTCCGTTCAAACCTGGTGCCGGTTGTGCATGTTTTTGTGCGTACTTGTTTGCTGTATCCAATTATGCATTTGGAAGTCACTCTAGCTGCAGTTTTAATCCACGCGTTTTGTCACAGGCAACGAACACCGGTTTCGCTGAAATGACTACAATAGTTCAACCCATTTTCCCGGGGACCGTATGTTGTACGCGTCTCTTTTCCATGGATCTCCAATCAAAAATTCCTTTTTAGGCCCCTGGGCAGTTGATTAAGATCTCCCTCTCAACTATATATTGTGCAAAATGCGTTCAAACTGGTTTGTCCCAACAGACTTTTTGTCGGCCTAACTAAATGAGAACCTACTTTTATGCGCGTGGGTGGATTTTGATTATGTCCACGTCGTCACCAGAAGATCACTATTCTAACGGGCTCGCCCACAACTTTGACTTTCGTAATTTCTCATAGAGTTCCCTCTTGTGGACGTTCCTGCACACAACTGCACCCGTAGACAGTGGCTCCGCATAACCTCAGTTTTAAAAGTGATGATCGGTAGTCTCCAGGAAATGCTTTTGGCAAACCACATCGTATTCACGCACGAGAACAGTTTTGTGTGTGAGTCCCCTCACAGACGAGGTCAAAGGCCAGCACTAAGAACTTGAAGGCGGATCTACACGACGTTTTGGCTTATGTATTTCAGATGACCAGAAGCCATCGAAAGCCAAGGACAAGCCCGACCAGAGAAGCTTCGGCCAAAGCCTCGCTTTTGTGTTCCATTCAGTGATCCATGATACTCCGGCGGATATCTTGCAAAAGGAGCTGCATCGTGCGCCACGCTAAATTTAGTTAATTTATTTTCCGCTCCCCAATGCCATCATCATCGTGAACGAAACAGTCTAAACCCAACCGGAAATTTATTCAATCGTCTGTGCTTCCGGTGCAATAATTTGAGCACTGCTAAATCCTGGAACGAGATGTGGTGGTTAGTGGCCCTATGGAGTCCCGAGTGAAAAGAACAAATTATTAATGTAAGTCAGTTGTTGATTCCCCATATGAATCAACGCTGACCAGCAGTAATTCTCCTTGTGTTCTGACCACTCACAAGTAACGTGACTTACGCCCATTTATTATAATGCCGTTTTATTTTCTCACTGCTGGTTTTCCCCTTTGTTTCGGTCCTACTTAAGGTCTGCTTGTTCTTCAGTAACTGACGTCAATGTTTGTTGTCCGTCCGTCATTGGTCGCAAGTTCGTCTCAGTCGTACCTATTCTCGAGCGTCTGCTCCAACAGGAAATTGGACGACCGGGAGTTGAACTCAGAGCTCCTCGGATGGCAGACAGGCGCACTGCCCAGTACACCAACTTGGCGCCGGAAAGACCCTATTTTTGTATTACCTGTATACCACATCTGCCAGAAAGCTTTTGGTGAGATTTTTTAAACAGCCCTAACCGCACAGTCTGATTTGTCACGTGACACGAGCTACCGCGTCGAACCACCGACCGAAAAACAGTCCCTTTACCTCCCAAACGTACCGATTGTTTCTGCACCGTTATCACCCTAAACGGCCAGATCACAATGATAGACTGCCCGTATATAAATCCCTGCCGCCTCATTGACTATTTTCCGCTCCCGCTGATTGCGTCATTATTGATTAACCAGTTCCTGTCAGTCCTCAACACATCGCCTGCTGCCCACGTCTGTCTTCTCTTATTGTCTACTGGCTACGAACCGCGTATAATCTAGTAGTCGCAATTGTCCTGTGAGATGCCTAGCCATCCGGATCTTACATCAGTTACAATGTCACAAGGGGAAAAATCCAAGTAAATCATGACTGACACTTCACAATAGGAGGTTCCGTAGTTCCGCATTCCGTTGGATCACCACACCAAGAAGAGAGAGTTGTATTTTCCTGGTATTCCAAAGCCCCGGTGATCGCACCGTTAATCCACTGAATCCACTATGAATAGATTAGTCCAGTTTTTGTGGCTAAAATTTCTATTCACGCTTAGAGCTAGTAGCAGCCAATGTTAGCCAACAGTCACTCAGCAAAAGTCCCAAAGTCACGTTGGACCCAAAAAGCGGGCGGTTGCTGTTGTATTTCAGTAAGGCAAACTTCTGTACAGTAATGTGGGCGATATTCATTTGGAGGAAGATTATGTTGAGAATGAAAAATAACAGTTTACAAGTGCTATACAAGTACTGTCCGGAAAAACTTCCATTCTATTGTTACTGACACCACGAAGGCCTGGTAATCCAAAAGCCGGGCCCACTAGCTCCAAATCACCCTTACGGATTGGTTGACGGTGACTGTCGAAGCTCCTGCATTGGATCAGCAGCGGCTCTGTGAACTGAATGAATTGTCCGGCCCATTCATTGAGGTCAACAAATATTTTCGAAATCGACAGGCGATATCGTGTGGCATTTCATATGGACCCTGAATTTCTTTTGAAAACATGGATGATGTTCCTCACTTTTGGTCCGGAAAATTTGGGGTATCTTTCGGGGACTCCCAACAACACACTGGAGATACATACAATGCCAATTTATTTCCCATTATTTCGGTCGGTAACGGAAGACCTTCCGGTGAAGTATATCGAGCTCGACTCTGAGACAAGAAACATTCATTTGGTGGCGGTGGTTAATCTGACTAGCATCTTGTTTTCAGGAGAGCCAACTAGGTTCACGGTCATATGGAAGCAAGATAAAGAGAGCCAGTTGGAATCTAAAGCTAGACTTTACGAATTTTATGCGAATTCTTTCGGTGACCTAGAGTTCATACAGGGGACTGAGGAGAAAGAAAATCAGGTGTACTTTAGCCTAAAGCGTGCTAGAAGTCCACTTCTTTATTTAACTGTGGACCAGCCGGTTAGAGCCAACTCTCTTGGTGATCAAACTTTCCTTCTCAAAGGAAGCAATAATTCTATCATCGCACAATCTCCAATGGTGAAAATTAAACTTAAGGTATTTGACATTCTTATTCACTTATGCCATATATATTATTATCGTCGAAAGTGTAGCACAAGTCAGTTAGTATTATTTTCTGTGATCCAAACTTCCGTTAGGGGTGGAGTTGTTTTCCTGACGCAAAGTGCAAAAGACAGCACATCATGTATCTAGGGCAGTTCATAATATCAAAATATGAATTCCACCCCACTTCAGGTAGAAATAACCTTTCCTGTTCTCCTTGAGTGTTGCATAGAATAAAGCGGACCTCGTTCCGTGTTCATCGCTTCATAGAAATCGGGCCGTGTTCTGAGCTCCTTGTCAGCACATACACGGTAGTTGCTGTTGTGTAGTGCTGACGGAAGAGCAGCTACTACAGCTTCGTTCCCCGA
This sequence comes from Clonorchis sinensis, assembly GCA_003604175.2. Taxonomy (NCBI): domain Eukaryota; kingdom Metazoa; phylum Platyhelminthes; class Trematoda; order Opisthorchiida; family Opisthorchiidae; genus Clonorchis; species Clonorchis sinensis. Next base: position 16,741,406 of record CM030374.1, read on the forward strand.
AGAGCAGGAGAGCCGGCATTCGACAATGGGTTTCATTTCAATGATATAGGAAGATGAGGGCATCCGAGGCTCCTGAGTAAAAGTGAAGCGTCGTGGGGACTCATAATAACAATGAAATTGTCCAGAGCTGAGAAAATTCTAAGGCTCACAAAATGAACTGTATTTGGCTCACTAATCAAAAAAGCTGAAAGTCATCGCTAATCGTAAACTTTATGTACGAGGTATTGGCTGGTATTCTTTTAGACCACTAGTGTACTGCTTGTTAATGAGACCTAAGACATTGAGCTACCGGGTCAAGGTTTGTTTAGTCGGCAGGATTTTTGTAGACCAGTCGTCACCCTTCTTTTTTCTGTTTATATGAAATGACTACGGAAAATGGACTACGGAAAAAACAACTTGGCAGATGCCTGTGACTAATTGGAACAGAACGTAAAACTGTGCAAAGCCTGAATGAAATAAACATAAACAACAGTGCCGAATATGAATGAGGACTAGTGCCACGTACATTCATATCTCAGGCGAATCGACGACATATAAAGGTCGGTCAGCTAACAGGTGATCCTTAATGAAGCAGCCTGAAACTTCTGAACCAAGAGTCACAGGTTCGGTCATTTTGGACACACCGGATATATTGCAATAGGAAAAAAGATCTGCAGAAACACTTTCAAGGTTACGGTATTATATGCGAAAATGAGCTTCAACTGCCATCTCAAGATACTAAACCGAACGCATACAGTTCCAGCTACAAATCCGAACAGAAAATTTAAAAGTGTTTTGCGTACGATCAACAATTACTTGAGTAAGCAGAAAACAACCCCCTGTGTTCATCTGATTTTGCCCATCTTTGCACTTTTATTTCAGCATGCAAGTTTGAGTCTGCCACATTCGGAGGTCGTATGCAACGGACAAGAAGATTACTGTACCATCCTGAGAATGCCCGGGAACACACTAATTTGCCAGCGTGAAGCGATACTTCTGAGTATGACAGAAAGTATGAAAGCCAAATTTGAGCATAGAATACCGCCTTGGATCATATATTGCTTGTTAACTTTTGCCTTCCTTGCCATAGTGGTGCTGATTGTAATGTTTACACTGAAATTGCGCACAAGGATGATAAGCAGAGCATCTTTTCCGTTAGATATTACACAGCGTTGACAAAATCATATAAAATTTGACTTTTGTCTGCTCACAGCGTCTTGATGTTTGAAACTAGTAGATAGGAAAAACAACGGGGTGAGCCGTGAAGGAATCCTACTTTTAAAAGACTTGCAGGCCAGTCACATTAAACGGCATCCTGAATGCCCGTTGAAAAATGTTATTACAGAATTATGAAAGGTTTGTGAGAGACAAAAACAACATGAAGGTGCTGATGCAAACGTTTAAAGTATGTAAACAGGATAAGTGCTAACGCCTCGTATAATGTACACTGGCCACCCAGAGCAAAGACAACTCACAGGAAGCGGCCGGATTGATCTTGTTTTGAGAGCGGGGAGAAGACCTGTCTTGGGGGGAGCGCACTTCCAGAGAATATAAGGACCGAGTTAACGAAAATGAACCAAAACATAAAAAAGAATGACCGGGCTTATTCCAGTGACAAATAACTGAAATTCGTGTTCACTGCTTATGATGATATAATTCATATGCATACCTGGTTCCTTTTATCTGACATCGTGTTTGGAATCCGCAAAGACGGTTTCTCACGACAGTGTTTATTGCAGGCAGTTAGGGCGCGAACAGCCACACAACAAGCGGCACCAAGAAGGTGGTAGTACACTAGCGCATACTTGCGTGCAGTCGAGTGTGTAGAGTTGTGTATGGGTGGAAGGAAATATGTGTAAACAGCCTTATGACACCACATACAGTTTGTAGGAAAAGGGCTATAGTACAAATTAGCCAACAGTAGAAAGATGAAGGAATAAACTCGAGAGTTCCCTCTGGAGTACAGACAGGGCAGAAGAACATGAATTCGTCAAGCAACGTAACAGGCACATGGCTCAGCAACAAAAACGAGACAGATTTGCTTGCTTGATTCATTGGGAGGTGCGGCAGTTGGGACGGATGTTGTGCAAGGCGGTATAGCTAACGCGGATAGCTCGGTGGATGGTCGGAGGAAATGTGTGAGTAGATGGTTCTTCAGCGTATGTAGATTTTAAACAGTCAGTCACTACCAACAGAATCACAGTAACCAATAAGATCAATAGAAAAGGACATGTTGCGACCTGTAACATTTTAGCGGTATCATACAGTGTTGTAAGGGCTCGAGAACACTATCAAAACGACTGAAGATTACTGGACATGACTGAGCTGCCAAATAAAGGCTGGACCTTGGGACGGTGTGAAAGTTTCTGCACTTGCGTGACCACTTCGGATAAAAAGGAAAGCTTTCTATACGAAACTAGCAGAATTTCTTATCAAGTTGGCCAGTGGGTTAGAGGTCCGACTAAAACGGTCTCCTGGTCTTCTAGGCTGGGGGTTGTAACATATGTAGCGACTTGTTCTTTAAAAAAATAGGATGCACTACCACTTCTCGCCAGATGCCTTTAGATTAGGCTCTTGAACCAGGGCTTTGATGGAGGGCCCTAATCGTCCACCTATCTACATTTGGGGATCTTGACAGCGTCCCGACACACGTACAGATACGAATCCTACAACCAGAAATGGTTCCATGCCATATCAGCTACCGCTTGAAGTCAGTCAGATCGCCTTATTTGCTGTCCGACACATAACGTGCAAGCAAAAAAAGGCTACCTATGAAGCCTGAATTACCTCTCTTTAGCACTTTTTATCCCTACTCACCCCATTGATATTATTCTTAGTGTAGGTGCGTCTGTTAGAACTGACAACCCCATTTGGTCTTGGACGTCTATGAACCAGCCAGCAACAACAAATGAAAGTATGTTGGATTCAAGTCTCGACGCCAGATTGCTTTAAACGATCTCACCGTAAACTAGATGGGACAAAAAGCAACTCTTTCTTGCGCACCAGAGTCAATTGAAACTGAATCATACTACGTATTGAAAAAAAGAATTCAAGACTCAAGCAAAATTGTCGGGTTAATTTTTCTATCCTTCTCCTCCCGCTTTCGTCTGAATAATTCCGGCGAAATGGAAGCCGATGGTAAAGGCTGTAAGAACTCGAAGGCGCTCTAAATCAACAGCGGGAAGGGTTCTTGTTTGGCTGTATACTCACTGAGAATCACATATGTGTTGTTGGTATGACATCTGTGAAAAAACTTCACGAAGGTGGAGGTTGAATGTTGCATGTTTGTCGTGTCTGCTTACGCCCCAACTAACTGAAGCTTTGGTACTAATTAAGGAAATTCAGTGCCGAATTGAGGTGGGATAAGAACTCCGACACCATCGCGGTTACCATAGAATCAAACGTTCAATTGGGAAAACCTTCACAAGGCTGGACCAAGCAGTCAATTATTACCGGACTTGGTACGTGGGGATAAAAGCGAGCAACTGGTTCAGCCATGCTCTGGCCGTAAGATGTTTTTATGCAGTACTATCCTCCAGAATAATGTGGTTAAGTGATGTCTCCGAAAAGTGTCCCAAATTCAAAACACTGCCATCAGTTGTCGATGTCGTGGGTCCATAACTGACTCTCACCCACACTGGAATACCTGAATAAATTTTGATCATATACTCGTCCAGAGTCGCTTCATTCTCCACTTTTTGGACTATTTAGGTTGCCAAACGCTCGACTAGCCGCTGAAGGCAAACAACTTTCTCAGAAGCGTCTTCTGGACAGTTCATACTGATGTCGGATGTTATTAGAAACAACACGCTGTTGTGCATCGTCGCAAGTCTCGACTGCTGCACAGCCAGATCCATTTAATCAGTGGAAGTCAGAACAGTAAAGCTACTCAAAGAAATGTTCCAGCCAGTCTCGAAAGTGAATTGTCAGGAGTCAAGTGAATTAACGTACGCGCCGACTCTGAGGCCAAATTGACAAGGAAAGTTCGGGAAATGGAAGGGGAGAAGAATGTCGAAAATACCGGAAGGTTGCTTTGCTTAATCCTTGCAACCGACAGCCGAAAACTGCCCGTAAGCGAAACCATGAACGGAAAAGGTTCATGCCGCTGAGTTCGGTATGGCTATTCGCTGTTATTCCGGCCCTGCACCAGAGTCCTGAATGGTGAACACCTGGAACACCCTGCAGCCCCAAAGGATTAAGCCTGAATATCTACTAAAAAGCACCAGAAACTCCTGTTCGAGGCGAACTCTCACCAGCATTGTCCAACTATGGGGTACGATCCCCACTTGGCGCTTTATCGACCTCTATTCAGGAAAACCAGACCCTGAAACAACTAACTGGATCGGTAGTAATGTCCAGTGAAAATACGGGTCCGCAGTGAGTGTGGAAACAGGTAACTAGTTTGATCCCAGGTTTTAGGAAATTCCTGATGTTACTTATTCTTCGTCATCCTGCGGCGGCCCATGGAGCGTTGATTTGAGAGTGGCAATGTTTGCGTTAACATCTTCATATTCCGTTAGGCGCCGTAATAATGCCATAAGCGATCCATATGGTGGCTCGGAAAGTGTTCCGCGTAGTGCAAACAGACGTAGACAATTTCGGCCTGACAGGGGCTCGCCTTCCGGGATGGGATTGGTGTGATCGTCGTTGCGCGTGATTGTGGACGTTGCTAATTGGTGTCGGTGGCGTTCTTAACTCTCTCTACCTCTCTCTCTTTCTCAATAAGTGTCTGGTGGAGTAGGCATCTCGGAATTATTGTAGTAGACCAGTACTGGGTCCCTTTCCCATCTCCTTTTCTTGTCCCACAATGGGCTCTCTAAGTAAATCACGCATCTGATGCGGCGAAGCACTGATGTTTTGCTGTGGACGTTGGTGATGCTTATGACATGAATAAATATCCATGTGTATCTGGGTTTGATGAGGATTTTTATTTTTATTGGTTGATCCAGGTGGCGCACATGCTGTTTCAGACGGAACGTGAATGATATAGGACAGAGTCCAGCAAGAGCTCCCCGATTACCTGGGTGCGCTGCCAAATATGAGCTCCGCGGATGAGCAACTCAATGCTTCCCGCATTTTGTCACGTAATCTGAGGACATCTGACAAGACGCGTTGTGGGTTGACGTCATGATGGTAGTCTCAGTTTAGGGCTGAGGGCGTTCGAAGCGGTCATTGGCAGCGGGGTGGTATGCAGTGGTCTTGAGATGGTCACTTTCCAGAAAGTGGTAAGCTTGCAGAAGAGTTTGATAGTAAGCTGGATGATGCCCTCTGATATGAGTCGTTATCATTAAGGCAGACAACAACTTCAACGAAGGATGAATCTTTCGGAAGAAGGTTTTAGTTTAAAAAATCAGGTCCATATGAAACTGTCTGAACCCAAGAGTGTGTAGGTCCAGGCATGAGCATCTGTTGATATATCTGAGATTACGCAGTTGCGGCATCATCGTGGTGGCTGGGCTATGTGCGCTCCCACAAAATTTCCGTTTAGGACGCAAGTACACCAGTACATCATATTCACGAAGAGGCTGTTTGAAAGCCGGCAGTAGCCTACACAATGTATCGGCAGTCTGGCATCTCAGTATCCACGACATACAATACACGTTCACGGCCAAAAGTCAGGTGAGGTCAAGAGTCTTCGCCGATCCATACTCCAAGGTCACCTACCACTACTTTTCTAAACACCGAACGTGCGTCAATGGCGTAAACCTATTGGTCCTTATAGCTATTATTGTGAAGATGCTGGCACTTCTGCTGGTCGGATGTGAGGTAGAGTTGGTCAACTCGCTGAGTGGTGTTCAAATCCTGTTGGGGTTCAATTCACACAAGGGTAACGACCGATCGCCACATCCCCAGATAATTAACAAACAGTAGACATGGTAAGCTAACTGCTCAGAGTATTCGCACGCAGTTTAGGAACATTGAATTGAGTGCTGTTTCACGTGGTATGCAATTCCCTACCATAAACAATGGTGAGCGGGCTTCGTCGTCTTCTTTATGTGCGGGCACCAGTCTCTCAGAAAATCTGTTATCGAAGCCACCAGGGTCGTTGGAGAGTTAAATTTTCGGAGCACTTGAACCACTCAGTGATGATTCACACAGCCGGAAGCCCTGCTAAAAGATAGCATCAAGGTGACAACTCCCATCTACAACCCGAGTCCGCTATTTCTGTGCCGTCACAAGATTGGTCGCACATGAAAACGAAGTGATCAAACCGTGATGAGTAACTGCTAGGAAACTATTAGTCCCATGAGGTCTAGCAGGAAACAACCAATCCAATTTTCACTGAGTTTGGCAACCACCTGTGACAGTCCATAAGTTAAAGACCGGTGCTTGTTGCGACTGGCTCCTAGTGGCTGTCAACTAGTTGCGAGGTGGTAGTGATAGTGGGAGCAAGGCGTCTGGAGTTACAGATAATGCAGTCGCAACACAGATGAAAATCTGAAGACCGGAGCTTTTGGAAAGGGCCGATGCCTCTTTTTCGCTAAGCAGAGGAAAATTTTGAGGGCCTTGATCCCCCAAAGGATTTGAAGCAAACCATTAGGCTAGAGGAGTGGTTACTTTCTACAAAGCTACCGTTCTCACCAACGAGAATTGGCCACTTATCCGAAAGACGAGATTGACGTCAAGTCTCCCAGATTTCTTGTAATGGCGCGATACAATTGGCGATGAAAGTCCCGGTATTTGGTCGTTAAAAAGTTCACCCTCATTCCCCAGCGTTTGCACCACTGTTGTCATTACTGGGCCGGTAAACTAGCGACGCTCTTCTCCTGATTCAAAATGTCTCAACGTGTTGCGGTCTGACCATTGTGCTTATGGATGGTTATGGCTGTTCGTTTTAGAGGGACAATCGGCTCGCTGAGAACCTCCTATGGCAAATATCACTCCATGACACCACCCATTCCTAAAGGACATGAGAGGTTATTTTACCAAACATTCGGCACAGGCGTATGTTACCTTCGTAGACTAACGGTTGCACAACGAATATGTATTCCTGAATGGTCGTTGGTGCCTATAGGCTTAGTGTATTGGATAAGCGAGGTGTTGTCGAGTGATTTTATGAAAAAATCAGGGGGCCAATATCGCTGACCTCCGACTAAAATAATCATCGTCGACAGCGCAACATCAGTGTTCAACACTAATGCCTCGCTGCCCCACAGCTTCGACTTGTTTGAAAACCTGATTATGGAGAGGAACAAAGAAGGGTGGGGAAAGGACCTAATGCCAGTATATTACAATCATCCCCAGAAGCCTTCAAGGCATCCGTTTTACTTGTCGGAATTGCTTCACAGACTAATTTCTCCAAGCAGTTGACCGGCAAACCAGACTCTAGTGCTAGCCATCCACACAAATAGATTCAAGAAGTCTGATATTTCGTACTGGGAGAGGATGGGGTGCAGTAGAAATCTATTTGAATTCTAAGTTTCTATGTGATTTAAAGACATGTTTCATAGGACAACATGCATTTAGGACATACTCCTAGCAAATCTGGTTATTTCAACGGATCAACGCACTTACACGCTGTTGGACCAATCTCTCCAAATTGCAATGCCATCCGGTATAATACGGAAAGCAAAAAATGGATATAAGGGACGATTACCATCCAAGAAAGTATAAAAAAGACATATGTTTAAGGTTGCACGAAACACCAAGATACACGTCCAGTAAAATTATACAGGTTTCATTGAAGAAGTAATCACGAAAGTTTGTCGAAGACAGTTTTGGGTTTCATGGAATAGGAAGTTAAAGTATACATAGCATAGAAAAATGTATGAAATAAAAGTATCCATGACCAAAAGACCGGCTCAGCTACCAAGATGGACATATGCGCTCTGTTCAGAATATTGCTCGGAAGATCAATTTACATGTCGTCCGTCCTTCATTAAACGTTTGGCTGAATTTTGTTTCGCACCGTAAGGGAAAGAACGGTTATGTTACATTGGTAAGTAAAAAGTTGCCTGCTTTGGAATCATCAGCTGGATTGGATGATCCTTCTTAGTACTCCAGGGAATGTTTGAAACCCTCGGCGAAGATTCCTAGGTACTGGGGCAATTCTCCCTAAGTTTCCGGGCCGGCCATGTACAATCAGTTGTATAATTTCCTTCATGTCGGACAACTATTCTGCGGGTATAGAGCTATGAAAAATCATGGACAGCTCCTGAATTCCTGGCCTGGCTCATCAGCACTCCCGGTACGCGTCCTGAATAGCGTGTCAGTAGTGGAAGTGTGTGCCTGCCTGATAACTCATATTCGTTTCTTTAAGGTCTAGTGAGCGCTCGCTATAAATGTTTCGGGATATCACTTAATTTTTTATTCGGTTTGTAACCGGTCAGTACAGCGCCGTTTCCGCCGAAAGTATACGCATTGGACTGTTCAGGCACAAAGACAATCACCAATGGTTCCATTTCTATCTGACCAAAACTACGTTCTGAATGTCTGAAAATTTTGCTCCTATAGTCTACCGATTGTCCTGGCTTCAGAAGTACCGCGACTCGAATTCATTGATGCTAACGCACTGCACAAGTGAGAACAATGGATTGTAGCATGCCAGTACTGGTGCCTTGGTTACCGTTTTCTTATTTTTTTCAAACGCGAACTTTTGTTAACCATCTCAAAACATGATAGCTTGTGTTAATTTTCGAAGCGGTTCCACTAGGTCAGCCAAATGAGGCAGAAATCGATACAAATGGGTGATAACTCAGTTCAACCTTTCCACTGATTCGGGGTTATCTGGCGTCGCGACAGATCTGATTGTCCCGACTTTCTGTCTGCTGTGAGCAGGTGTCCGCGAAAATGTGAGAAAGGCAACCCGATGATCAGTTTTCTCTCGTACTAACCGTAAGCTATATCCAGTGCAACCAAGAAAAATCCAAGGTGTGCTTCTCAAAAAATAGTGGATGGGCTCCTAACTAAATGAACGAGATCCAGCTTCCGGAAGGCCGGAAGCCCGAGAATTAGAGTCAAATCCGTCTCCATGACGAAGTCTGGAGACTGCGTCATCAAGAAGAAACGCAACGAAGAGCTTTGACCTTTTCTCTATGACCTTTGATATCGTTCAGCTGTAACACCCTTTCGGTGCCTAACTGCCATGCCACCAGAAGGAAGCACGAAAGCTGGGATATTGCTAGGTTGCCCAAGCCTAGACAGGGGAAGTCGAGAGGCAGAGGTCGGGTTCGAAACGCGGACCTTCCGGTCAGTAAATTAACGCCCTAATCACTGAATCATCTCGCCTTTGGTATACTGGGGAGTGTATGTGTGACACTCACAGAGCTTCCCTCACCTGGCTGGTTTGACTGGCACGGTCTCCTGGTCCTTCAGGTTGAGTTAGAACATGTGTGCCGACTTGTATTTCGAAAACGGAGGCTGTTCTGACGGTCTCACGCAAACCACCGTTGCTTACGGTTAGGCTTTTGAGTCGAAAACTTTTTTCAAGTACCCCAATCGTCCTTCTGCTTAGATCTGGGCGTCCTGGCAGTATCCCAGCCAACGTAGAATTACAAAGAATTTCATGCCATATCAGTTGTAGCGTGGTGCCACTCACCGGGTCGCCTTACTTACTGCACACAGAAGGGCGGATAAAGTGAGCAGACTACTACCGACGCCTCCACTTTCTTTCACACATTCTCTCTTCCTTAAGGACGGACATACCTGTTCGACTGTTAACTTGGCCTCCACGGCCACATAAAATTCGAAATCACGCTTCAAACTCCGAAACTCAGTTCATGTGATAGAGTCTACCTGCGAAACAAGCCGAAAAACAGAATGCCCTTGCATGGACGCTAGAGTTGCTTATTGTTGATGTGTCGTCTCTCCGAAACGGGGGTTCAAGAAGAAAGTACTCCTCCATCGGTTTCCGCTCGCTTCTAGTGACCCAGAAGACGCTGCGGCTGGTTCTGTTAAAGTAATAGTCGTTCTAAGCCAAACAGCTGAGTGGTTGCTCAGTGCAGTTCGTTTGGCAACATCTGTGATAGTAGCCCGTAAGCGCGCCGGTAACCACTACTTGTTCATCGCATCTGCTTACGCCCCAACAGAGTGTGGTTTTGATACACTCAAAGACGGCTTTCATAACGTCTTGGGAGCCTCGTTGTGGCGGACTGAAAGCTCAGATATTGTTGTGGGTGTTGGGGATATAGACAGATTTGGCGCTTGCTGGGTCCAGGTTTGAGAAATTGAGGAGGCGAGAAAACGTAAGAATGTGCGTAAGCTGTTCCAGATCCAAATAGGTCTTCAGTGAGCGAAACAACCACTGGTAACGACTTGCCTCTTGGAAAAAGAGCAGCATCCGAATCATTGCGATGAGCATATTCAACAAGTCAACCGGCCACTTGCAGTTGCCCAATCGGACTCCAGACCCGGACGCAGCATTGGAGAATGAACTTGGAAACCCTGACGGCCTCAGAAGTCAGTGATTGGTTTTTGTTCCTCAGGCTTCAGCGGGCAGCTGGTCTTGAGGTCAAATCCTCAGTCGGCGCTTGTCTAAATCACTTGTCTCTACCTGGACGTCACAGACCGTTCCAACTGAATGAGGTGAGTCTTTAGCGCCAGGTTTTGAAAAGGTTGATCACACTGAATGTGTCAGCAACAGATGGATTAGCATGACCAAACTCTGCGTCACTTATTCTAGGTGAAGTGACCTGAAAAGAGAAAAGGATTCCAGCCGGAAGGGGTTATGTGGACCACATCTGCACACTCCGTCAAGCGTTAGATCAGCGATGTGCGTATAAACACCCTACAATTGTGGTATTCCTTAAGTTCAAGAGTGCGTTCGACTCTGTTGACTGGTTAGTTCTCCTCAACACACTTGTGCACCAGGGTATCGCCCGAAAGTTCGTGAATATCGTGCGCTCTCTGAAATCACATACTTTCAGGCGCGTGAAGATGTATGGACCGGTTTCCAAAAGTTTAGCTACAAGCAGCGGTGTCCGAAAAGGATATCTATAATTTGTTTTAATTTCGTCGCTAAGGTAAACGGGGGAACTCTTCGGCGTTCAGATATCTCCGAGCGGGAACCTTGACCTTCAATAAGCAGACGTTATTGTTCTAATTTTTGGAGAGCAGGAAGTGTAGGCAATACTGAAAAGACGAACCGGGGTCATCCAGTCCTTCGATTGTGTTTCGCGCCCACAAAGTGCAGTCATGTTGTAGTCATTGAATTCAGGGAGTGATTGAAGGTTGCGGGACTACATACGTATCTCGAAAGTTGCATTAGATTCGATGGTAGGGTGACAGACCAAGTCAACACACGAAGCTCAAGGGCCAGAATTGACTTTGCCAATTTGCGCCACCGATGGCTCCAAAAAGCTACATCGCTAGATCATAAAGGACGCGTATTTCACACTACAACGTGGGCCGCGAGACTTGATCACTTTGGACGGAGCATTTGAGACAACTTGAGGTCTCTGACCACCGATGTCTCAGAAGTATAGCTGGAACCGGAATTAGGAGTGAGGTGAGCAGACGACAAGCTTTGGATGAAGCAGCAAAAGAGTGCATCCAGTATTACAAGCTAAGGTAGTTGGGCCATGTGTTACACATGGCGAGATGAGTGCTGTTTTCCGTGCTTAACTCGAAGTGACGGAAAACTAGAGGCAAACAGGAATTGACATGGCAGAAAGGAATGAAGGGTGTTAAGAAAAGTTTGGGTGCTATTCGCCTTCTAGGACGGAATCCATATGACCCTCCTTATGCTTGTCTAGGGACACTGAACGACAAGGTAGCTAACCAGTGTCGGTGGATTTAAGCTGTCAGCTTCTATCTTGACTGTCTGACTCAATGTTGAGAATCTAGGCACCTGGAATGTTTGTTCGACGCTAGCCCTAGTGCCCTCCCTGGCTTCCTTCATTCTTCTTTTCATAATGGCTTTATTAAAAAAACTGACATGCTTGTAAGGCAGTGAAGCACAAATGTTTTCATCTGGTGTTGCTTCAGTAATGGTGACGAATTAGTCGCAGTTTGGTGTACTTCCCCATTCGGCGCGGTTTTGGCTCCATTCCACATCTGCAGACTAGCTTTGGTCGGCATACCAACGACATCGCCTTCTGAAATTATATTTACGGTAGCTCCAGAATCAACCTGAAACTTGCACCGTACTTCTTGGATAACCAAAACCAAGCCGCAGAAGCTTCGCATCGTAGTGGCCTCAAGATGGGACACATCAGTGGTTAGAGACATTGATAGATATGATCCAGTCACACACTCAATGGCACGCATGCATCCAAGCTGTTAGTTTTAATGCGTATCTTCCTCCCCTAAGCTCGGCGGTTGAGGCACAAACCTAACTGGCCCATTCCTGATTGATTCTGAGAAATGAGAGTAGATCTATCTCAATTTGTTCGATATAACCGATTGTTTTCAACTGCAGTATCGACGGCGTGCTCAATCGGGCAGTCAAGTTCATCTAGTCCGTCTTCGGTGATAAGCCTTGTTGATTGGTTGGAGGGCGGTTTCTCAAATCCGCATCCCTGTTGGCTATTAATGTTACCCGTTTGCATAGCGCTTAACCTCATCTTAGGCCCTGTGTTGTTTGACGACCCCACGGTAAAGTCATTCAGACGGGTGTAGGGCGAAGGTAAACTCTGGTCTTAATTGGGTCAATATTCAAGTGTTTTTCCTGGGTATGCAAGACTGATGAAGACTCGACAGTCCACGGTCCGTTTCTTCTGCTTTAACACCAAATGCACAGAAATCGACACGATCACCCACTTGCAAATCGCGACGGCATTAAAATTGAGGGACAAGACTGACGAACCCCAATCAAAACGTAACCAACAGCAGGTGTTTGGCGAAGCCTCGTCATAAGGTCTACTAAAAAGTTGCGGAAGAAGAATGTACGCAGTCGTCATAATCAACGACGATCACGCAGCAGGCCAATGAAAGAAATAAAAAACTGACGAGAGCAAGATAATCTTTGTTGAAGGCAATGCGTGCAAAATAGAGTTAAGATGAGTTGCTCCCAGATTCCTCTTTGATGGAGTCCGAGTCTGCCTCATCGTATGAAGAATCGGAAGTAGGAAGCATATCTTCAGAAAGGTAGGGTTCATTCTGGTTTTGGATTTTTCTGGATGAGTTTGTCGGGAAATTTTTCGGCCTTTTCGAAGTTAAACAGAAAAAGAGGATAATAATGCGATGATTCTTAATATGTAACAGATTAAAAAACTGCAACATGGTGACAACCGGATGAGTAAAAAAAACTCGACTACCTGTCCAGAATTCATAGGGAAATTTCCAGTTTGGAATGACTATTGGTGGGATAACGGCGTTAAGAGCGGAATTTAGTAAGTCGGTGAGCACATGTATTAAAATAGCTAAACATCTATTTGTTCCCCGTGAAATACAACTCGAAGACAGTGATTGTGTTTCGCCCTGTGAAAGTCAATTCAAGAAAATTTTCAAACTATGATTAACCGGAAATGGTGCCTCGGTGACTTGCCTGGCCGGTGTCGGAATTGTGGTAAACAAAGTGACTGAATATACTGTACATACGTGGTTCCTGATCAATGACAGATTCTGTGCTGCACGGCCGGACGGCGGACTTAAAAGATCAAGATCAGGAAGAAAGTGGACTCCTTGTGTAGAGGCCAACGTTAGTGGTGATGTTCTATCGAACTGAAAGCACAGGTTGCCAGAATCGATTCAGATGAAGTAGTTCACGGAGGTGTTTTATAAGCCTACAACCATTGTTACGACTGTGCGCCGGCAAACGTCTATTTCTCTATTACACTAGTTTACGCCGAGGTATCTGCTGACGTGTCACATGGCGGTCATCGTCTCGTAACCAATACTCATCGAGGAGTCGATCTAAAGAATAACGCTTTAAGACATTTGGTCACCATCGTCTTCCATCCCTCTATTTCTAAATCTCGAGCGGCAGGTTGAAAATCAAGCAGAGTTAAACCCCGAGAGAACGGGTACTGATCGGATGTTTCCACTATGCACACCGATGGAGAAGTGTCAAACTTTTTCCCCTTTAAATGTAATCATGTTTCCTGACATAATTTGATGCCTTTGGTAGGTTGACCGAGTCACCATTCGGAATCATCTGATGGAAGATGATGCCTGTCTGAGAAATACGTCAACCTTAGCAAGTCACTATACCTGACTTCGAGTTGAGACAAAACTGACGGCTGATCGTCATGCAGTTTGAGGAAACCAAGGAGGTTGTCCACTATTACTGCACTCGTTAAATCCCGTTCATTGGCAACTTGGTAGACGATCGGAATACAACCATTCGTACGGGTGTCAAGCTCCCACTTTGAGTATACATATGCCGTTATTCTGGACTGTAGCATGTCTCCGAAAACGTAGAGGATTAGCGACAAGATGGTGAATTCGATCAAGCTGGGGCGCGCAAGGTGCAGGGCCTTATTAAGGTCTCAAGGAGTGACAGTGGTACTCTATACGTATCTTGAAATTTGCATTAGATTTGATGGTAGAGTGACAGACCAAGTCTATTAATGAATCTCAAAGATTGGAATTGATTTCGCCAATTTGCACCAATGGCGGATCCAAAAAGGTAGATCCCTTGGTTTCAAAGGACGCGTATTTCACACTACAATGCGGGCCGCGAGACTCGGCCACTTTGGGCGCAGTTTTTTTGAGACAACTTAAGGTCTCTGACCACCGATGTTTCAGAAGTATAGCTGGAATTCGGAGTGAGGTGAGCAGAAGACAAGTTTTGGATGAAGCAGACGGTGCTTGACTAAAAGAGTGCATCCAGTATTGCAAGGTAAGGTAGTTGGGTCATGTTACCCGCCAACTTACCGCCTACCGCGATGAATGCTGTCCTCTGCAGTGGCAGAAACCTAAACGTAGACAGAATTTGACATAGAAGAGAATGATGGGTGTTAAGAAACGTTTGGGAGCTGTTCGTCTTCCAGGATGGGTCCGTGTGTCCCTTCTTGTGCTTGGCTGGGGATAGAATGATGGGGTAACCAACTGGTGTCGGTGGCGTTCCTACTGCCAGTTTCTATTCACATTGTCCGACTGAGTGTTGTAAATCTAGGGAGGTCAGGTGATCGTTGTAGATTAACCTTAGGTCTTCCTATCTGTCCTAATTCTTTCTTTGCACTATAAGGATTTATTCAAATAAATTGATATAACTGTACGTCAGTGAAACACCGGCGTTGGTATCACCGATGATGATGAGTTCAGCACCGCCAATTTATTCAGGTGGATGGAGTAATACTCAGCATAAACCTAAGACTGATACTGGGAAACCCATCTGTGTGAACACAATACGATCAAATGAACGAAAATATGTCAGAAGCTCTTGTCAATGGACATGGTGAACTGAAGAAATCGTCGCGCCATCTGGTTTATTCACTTTTTGCACCTTGTAACTTGGCGACCGGCACACCGGAGGTAGCAACAGCTGAAACTTTTAAAATTGGTTTACATACAAGCAGTGATCAAAAGTGGGATTCACATCACACTCATTTGGAGTGTCCTCCTCGTGTTATGGCGCAATCAATCTAAGCTGTCTAGAGTAAGTGTGTCAAGATAAAAGGAGGACTATTTGATCGGAGTGATGTGAATACTGCTGTTGCAAATCCCGCAATTACCTACAGCTGACAACAACGTTGCTGGGTCCAGAATGTTCCACCAAAAACAGAAGCCCGCTTGTTCTAAGAAAGTAAAACCACAGGCTTATTGACATAAGATTCTGCACTGCAGCCACTACACTCAGAATTTGTAAACATCGCAAGCGTTGAAGCTGGTGCTCTATTGGTGCACGACCGTAGCATTCACTTTTCTGAAAAGCCACTCAAAGTCGGAAAAAAGGGATGGACCGGAAGAAGACCTGGATCTAATCCATCATTATCATTTTAAGGTGCATCATCATCATCCTCAACTTTAAAAACCGCACTCATGTACAGTGGTTATAGCTGCCACAGATACTCTGCTCAGCTGTAGGGATAAGGGTGAATAGCCACGAGCCGGAGCCAGTGGATGGCATAGATGATGATCGAATCCAGGAGTGTCAGTGGAATTCTCACTCGTTATCACCTCTGACCAGAATACACCACTGTGCTTAAGTGCCACCGGGAAGATCAGTAAGGCAACAGTTTGGATGCATGCGCGCCATTGAGTGCGCGAGTGAGCCATGTTTAAAAGTGTCTATAGCCATTGATTTGCTCCATCTCGGCAAATTTGCCCACCCGAAAACGACAATGACCAGCGCAGCGGAGTTTGCTGGTAATGGCTTCCATACTTCGCTGCGAAGTCAGTGCCAAGTCAGTCCCCTGTCTCGTTTCCACTCTTCACTTGGTTGTGCGAAAAGGGCTCTCCGACGAAGTCAGTCGAGTGGCATACGGAGTAGTAGTAGTGACTGAACTAGCGCAACCTACGGGGTGTAGCAGCTTTAGTTGGGGATATGCGCTTACATCTTCAAACGTTTTTCAATAGATTCCGGGTAGAAACTGGGAAGGCAGAGGCCGCTGAAGCCTGTCTGATGCCATAGCTCAAACGCAGGATTAAGTACATCCCATCCTGGAGAACGCAAGCGTCAACGGCACTCTAACACGATTTATTTCAAGTCCTTCAGCCAGGCCAAACACCTGGGGGTCTACAGTATTTTTAAAGAAACGTAGAACAAAGCACTCGTCCCAGTGGACGATAATTCGGCATGTGTAGCAGGCGGTCTATGATGTCTTCCTCACGGCTGAAGTAGCTATACAGACAAACATATACCTAACACGCTGCGATATCGTTGGCGCCACTCGATACCAGCAACAATTGGGGCACCAATAGGCAAGGACATGAATTCTTCGAGCATCCGCTGATAAGGGCCATATTTGACAAGCATACGAGATCACAGACTGGTGCTCGTGACTCTTGAGGCCCAAAGTGCCTTTCGACACCACAAATGGCGCAAACTAGCCAATGTGGTTCGGGCCTCTGGACTCATGCATTGACTTCATCAGACACTTCCGTTGGAGCTAGTTCTACTACCGCGAGAAGTAGAACCTTCCGCAGACCCTAGGGCTTCACCTTGAGTTGCGATGGAAAGGCATTTTCGAAGACGGCACATCATAGAGCACGGCCTAGAACTTTATAGGTGCAAAGCACACACACATCTCTCTAGATGACATTAAATTGTTAATATTGTGATGTTTGCTGACTGAAGAACTTGTTTATCCGCCGTTTTCGGCGAATTTCTACGAAAGGTTGAGCCATCACAAACACTGTACTCGGATCGTATCAGTTTCTAGTACCGTTCTATTTACCTCCTTTGAAGATACCCTCCCTAATAGGAAGGCGTACGAATGCTTGTCCAAATCTACTTAGGACAATCCTAAGAGACGTGTCCCACTACATTTTGAGGTGGAAAGCTAATGTTAGAAAGACCAACGGTTTTTCTGTAAGTGCATAAAACTATATTCCGAACCCTGGGATTTCTTACCTCGCTCGCTTACTGGACTCAGAGTCCTGCTTCAAGACTGAACTCTCAAGCCCAATGTTCGCACAATTTGTGATTTCCCTATGAACTTCTCAGCCACTCAGTTACTAAGTTTATCCTCAGACTACTCGCTGCGTCTTCAGTTTTGTATATACTTTTATTTTTTTAACAGGAGTAATATCTTGAGTAAAAAGCGGTTCCGAAAATTCACCAGCAATGAACACATGTCGCTTGCCTTGATTTGTATTGTCTCTTACCATGACAAGATGTAACACTGCATTGCGTCGCGGACTGGCACTTCGTACAAACTTAATGCAGAAGAAACTGTGACATTATTTAGGCTTACGTTCGTTGTATTTTGTGACTGAAGGGAATCTGCATTCATCTGCATTCCCGTGATCCATTGGTCCGCTCAGGGAAGTTCGACGTCACGCACATATTGCGGCGGTTCCTTATGTATTTACTCTTTTAGACAAGTGAATTGCTGACGTCTCCGGGTATTCAGGGTTAATAATAGACCGAACACTAACTGTAGTGAACTCAGGAGAATACTAGCCACAGAATCTGTCTAGTGTTGTATTGTAAGGACCAAAGAAATGTGGTGAACTTTGGCGCACCGATAGAGTAGACAGATCGTTACAAAGCATCACGATGAGTTGAATACAGGTTTTAAACATAAAGAACGACTCTTTTCCTGTATGTGTGACGGTGCCCTATTGAAGATAAGCTCAGCGCACTCGAAGCATGCGAAATACACTGCCTGGTTTCCATGGGACTGCTTCCAGGGGTGCTAGTTAACTTACGGGGAATGATGACTGCCAGAAGTTTAGTGATTAGATTGTCATTCGCACAGTCAGTTCTGGTGCACCTTCTAGTTCGTTAGCCATTCTTACTCACCAATTTTCCCGATCACTTTTGAGGTTTTGAGCAAATGATCGAGTCGCATCTCTTAGAGGTGCATTGTGTCTGTTCCAATCGTAGTCATGGGGCGTTTTCAGGTAGAACATGAAATGCGTCTCGATTTTCGCCTTGGAAGAGCTCCACTGGACGTTTCGACTTAAACCACCAACCGTTTGGTTGAACTCACTTAGATGGGTAAGGGTTGACGACGTGCCGACTAGTCGTGCACAATCATCACCTTATCTAAGACTGCTTAATATACAACTGTTCGTGGCTAAAAACGATGTTCCTCGAAAGGCAGCTTTGCTTTCGATTCCGTTAACATGATCAAGATCAGCTCACGGAATAGAGAAATGGCTACTTATGTCAAGAATAAGCTACAGATATTTCTAAGAAATAGAGGCGTTTTTTTCGGAAAGGGACCTACCAGGAGTTGAGACCTATAAGGTGTGCTATTTGTTTCTCATACAAGACAGTTCGTATTTCTCCCCGAACCTTCTTATTTTCTAACGGTGTACAGAGGACGTAGTCTCCAGAAGAAAAGTAGAACGCGTTCCGAAGGCGATCAGGAATAGACAGTAGTAGTTGCTCGCCTCGTTCATCCTCCGCAGTGAAGAGATAATTTCCTTGAGACTTCAGTAGCTATAGTATTAGAGTTGAGTATTAAATTAACGACAAGGATATACCTTACAAATAAACTCTCCAGAGCCAACCGAGTAAAGCGTGTCAAACAGCTCACGCTCAACCTTTTTTCGGCGAGGAATTGAGGATGGGTACATGAGGATAGTAAAAGGATGGGAGATGCCAACTTCCTCCCGAAAATGGTAGCTGAAATGGGACGAGGAAAGTGACTGAATAATTCATAGTGTTATAGGAGTATACCCAAAGTAGCCATGTCCTTTGGTGTACGAACGAACCCTTGTTCAAAATATTCCATGTAACTTCAAATGGAGATGAGCAGTATAGCTCGTGGTCAATGTGGCAAATGACACTCGTTAAATATTACTTGATAAATGTTACTAGTACTATTAGTGTTCATTTTTGAAGAGCATTGTCACAAACATAAAAAGTAAATCCAGGCAATAGATGTGGAAGGATGCACAGGAGAATATTAGATAAAACGAGGGAAGCATCCCATTCGAAGTCGTGCCATCAACAGTTCCAGTCAGATAAGATGAATTGCAACGCAAGCAAGAATATTTGGTATGGAGACACGCGTACAAAGGTCAGCAACCGAAGAAAGGACAAACAATGCTAAATGCTCTTCAAGACGCGGTAAGCGCTAGCACAGTCAAGACTCGCACATCAGGCACAAAGTATCCGTAATAACTGAGTCATGTGTGAAAGTCACTGGCAAGAATGAATATTCAACGCCATGTACTACATATGTACACATAGAGCCCAAAATGGCAAGCAAACAAGCCACTGACTGTGACCTCAGGAAGTCCCAGCCCAATAACAGCCTTGGCGGACTGAGGAAAACAGATGACTCAATGTGAAGTAATCATCGGTTGGTGGACCAAAAAGTCGACATTAGAATCGATTGCACGTAGGACTGAGATTATCATCATCATCATCAAAGACAGCAACATCAGCGTTGACACTGATGCTTCACTGCCGTACAACCATAAAGTTCGTCCAATTTCATATATATATATATATATATATATATATATATATATATAAAGCCCTAGAGTGAAAAGAAGAGAAAAAGAGTGGATGAGGGAGGGGACCTAATGCTGGCCTATGTCAAGCATTCTGAGGTGCCTACACCTCCAACCGCTCAATCAGACAATCTGGAAAGAAACTGACAGCATGAACGCCACTGACATCGATTAGCCGCCATTTCTTGCAACGTCTCCAGCCATGCACAGGCGGGGTCACGGGGACCCCATCCTGGAAGGCGTACAACACCAACAACACCCAAACTCTTCGTGATCTCTTTCACGCCTTTCTGCCAAGTCATGCGGACTGAGATTATGGCGAGGGAACAATCGTCAGCACCATACTTCTGCTTCTTCTCATTCCACATAGTCACTCCGCACCCATTCGAGACTATGCTTACGTCTACCACAGTTGTTCTGTGATCCCGAACAGCGATTAGGTCAGGCTTGTTGGAAGACGTCGACGCAGGTGCTCTCAAGTCCTCGAAGACGGTGTATCCCAGGTGATGGAGACGTTTCGTGAGTTCCCTTGCAACCCGATTATAACCAGCACATCTAGCATGATGCGTGATCCAGCAGGACTGCAGCATATGCACCAAATCCTCCGGTTGACCACAGTTTCCTCGAGAGCAGATCGTCTGGACCGAAATCCTCTTCCATCCGCATAGGGCGAACTCACTAAGGACCAAGCATATCAACTTGCTAGGTCCCTCGAGTTGGCTGACAAACAGTCGCATACGTCAGTAACGAACATATATCCCACTCTACAATTGCGCCCATCTCGCAGAATCCCGAACCACGTGTCGATCTGACCACTACTTCTGTAAAATTCGTTCAAACATGCTCTGGTCAATACAGGAAGTTCTTGTAGTTTCAACTTGTACTCTCCAACTTTCTCAGTCGTCACGATGGCGGATATATTACTATCCTGTCGAATGACCGGTTACGCTTGTTTCTGTCCGATACAGAGGTGCATCATACAATGGACTGAAGCTCTTTGTAGTGCCAAACCTCTGCACCAACTTTTTACTCGGGCACGATTTTCTAGGTCTACACGAGAAAGCAAAAATTTCATTGGGGGGGGGGGGGGATCGTGATGCGTTCACCATCTGCGGCCTAACGGCAGTAAACATTGAATCACCATAATGTTTCGCCAACTAATCCCTCATATTGCAAGCCTGTTGCCAGCCAATCAAAATGACGTCATGCGGATGATGAGGAATTCATTTGCGTCGACGTTGATCGTTTATTGCAAGAAGGCATAGTCGAGCCGTCAACGTCTCCCTGGAGAGCGCAGGTTTTGGTTACCAAGACTGTCAGTCACAAACGCCGGATGGTTGTTGACTACAACCAAACTATCAACCGGTCCACATATCTGGACGCTTACCCTCTGCCATGCCTGGACAAAATGACCGACGGAATTTCGCATTTCAAGATCTACAGTACATTGGACCTCCTGTCTGCTTACCAACCATCAAGTCCCCATCTCTGCATCCGACAAAAATTCTACAGCATTCAAGGTCTGTGGTAGCCTGTTGAAGTTTCGTCGCATACCCTTCGGTGTCACAAACGGTGTGGCGTGTTTTCAGCAAACTATTAACAATACAATTAAGTCCGAAACGCTGAAAAGCAGGTGTGCCTACATAGACAATGTGACCATATGTGGTAATGCCCAAGAGGAACAGGACCTCAATCTCCAACCGTTTTTAAAAGCTACGAGGAAGTGTGAAATCATACTCAACGACAACAAAACCATCACCGCTTCAAAGTTATCTAGATCCTAGGTTATAAGGTATCAAAGGCTATCACAAGGCCCAACCCTGAAAGCATGGGACCTATCCGTCAGTTACCTTCTCCGTGTACTACCACAGAAATGCAATGCGTCATCGATATGTTCGCACCTCTACCTGCCGACGTCGAATTCATCCTCAACATCATCATCGTCAGCAGTAAGAACCGTGTACTTGTCGTACAGTGGTTATAGGTGCCACAGTTTCGTTCACCGAAGAGTTGGAAGTGTGGGGTAGATAGTTTGGCGCTGGAGTCGGTAGCCGGTCTAATTGACCCGTGAATACGGGGTTTTCAGTGGACTTTTAATTAGAGGCATTGGGAGCGGAGTTATGCATCGAAAGCAATAGCCAGAATACAAGAGTGCCTTCGGTGGCACAACTGAACAATGTCTGACAACTTGCCTTACAATGGATGTGTCCCTTTTCGAAGTTCCCAGACAGGCAGACGTAACGACCAGTACAGTCGATTTTGCTGGTAATGGCTTTCATACTTCGCTGAAAACTTATTACTTGACCTTCACTGACCCCTCTCCACACTTCATGTGGTTGGGCGAAGAGAGCACTTCGAGGATGTCGGTCGACTGTTATACGGAGCGCGTGGCCGAGTCAGTGGAACCTACGGAGTGTGATCAGTACATCTAACGTGGGCGAGTTAAGTCGTCGGATAACCATTTGATTAAATTCAGCATTACAGATTCAGTGATCCAAGCAGCCAAGGGAAATGCTCCGAAGATGCTGATGGTCAAATTCTAAGCGAGTTTTGAGGTACTCGATGCGTAGCGACCGGGTTTCCGTTCCGTATGGAGAGCACCGCAGTATTGTGAACTAGACACTTGACAGATACGCTGATGTCACCCCCACGCCAAATATGATGCGCGTTCTCAAAAGCCGCTCTTGCTTTCCAAATCCGGATGTAAATATCATCTTTCGCGAGACCACCTAATTCGGATTAGCCTCTGAGAACCTAAAAACGAACTATGCAATGCTAATTATGATAGATTATAACGAGGCTTTGGTTGCTGAAACGGATGCTTCCGATGTAGCTATAGCCACATCCCTGAACCAAAATCACTGACCGGTGGCTTTTTTCTCGAGGACACTCAATTGCAGCGAGAACCATTGTGTCATCGAGAAGGCGTACACTATCGCTGAATCCATCAGGAAACCGCGACACTATCCACTCGGAAGATCCTTCAAATGATTACCGATCAGCGTCCGGTCACATCCATGTACGGTAGTAGATAAAAGGGTTAAGGGAAAAACGATAAAATACAACGCTGGAGGATTGAGTTGTCCGAGTACAAGTTTGATGTCATTTACCGACCTAGCAAGGGTAATCATGTCACTGATGGTGCTACTGAAAGACTGGGTGGGCCCGAACCCTAGCCTCTTGCTTGCGGGTGAACCGATTGAGGCAGTAGACAAATTTGTTTACCTGGGCAGCTGCATCAGTCCCGGTGGTCTCGCGAAAGATGATGCTTACATCCGAATTGGGAAGACCTGAGCAGCTTTTGCGAATCTGCGTCACCTGTGGCGTAGGCGTGACATCAGCTTATCTATCAAGGGTCGAGTTTACAATGCTGCGGTGCGCTCCGTATTACTATACGGATCAGAAACCTGGTCGCTGCGCGCCGAGGACGTCAAACGACTTTCAGTGTTTGACCATCGATGTCTTCGGAGCATTGCCCGAATCCGGTGGGAACACCGGATCAGCAATGCTGAAGTACGTCGAATGGTATTCGGGAGAAATAACTCACCCTCGATAGATGAACTGATCACACTGCATAGGCTGCGCTGGCTTGGCCACGTGCTGCGCATGCCAGTCGACCGACTTCCTCGAAGGGTTCATTTCGCACAACCACGTGAAGGGTGGAAACGAGCCAGAGGCGGTCAAACAATGACTTGGCAGCGAAGTGTAAAAGCCACTACCAGAAAACTCAGCTGCGCTGGTCACTGCCGTCTTCCTGGATGGGGACCCCGAGACGGGCCACATCAATGGTTAGAGACATTGTCAGACATGGCCCAATCGCGCCCTCAATGGCGCTCATGCATCCAAGCTATTGCCTTCAATGCATAGCTCCCTTCCCAATTCCCCGACTTAACAGCCCATTGACAGTGGTGCATTTACGCAGCTCGCGCCTCCAATGCGCAGCTACCTACCTCACCTCCCCAAATCATCGGCGGACGAAACTGTGGCAGCTACAACCACTGTACGACAAGTACACGGTTTCTTACAGCTGATGATGACTGGTAGCAGTTTGAGCGGCTTGTCTGATCGGAGGTTGCCCGAGCCTGCACCAAAGCTTCTCCGAAATGATGGTAACGTCCGACGCAGTGTCAAATTGTGGACGTACTGGATGATTATTGACGGTGACTGTGAGATACTTTCGATGAACTAGGGTGTCGATCTGGAAAGTAGCCAGCAAACTGAGAGAGGAGCTAACAGGATTCGATTTCGGTTTGGGACGGACGCGTGATGGCGGCTTTGAAACACCAGAGACCGTATGCATCCGTGACTGACAATACCCATTTTTGTGTCCCACGGACTTATATTGTCGGCACCGATGCTGCTTGTAGGGACAGAAGCTGACGAAGTGCCTGGGTCCACAGTGCGAACATTGCGAAGGGACTTTATTTTGCTTCGGACCAGAATACTGTAAGACCGGTTTGGTCGGGCCGGAATTGACATTTCGAAACTGTTACGTAGCCTGATGGATTGCATGAACTTGGGAACCGCCATGACTCCCTAGTTGGACCATCGTGGTGTCATGCTTCAGGTTAAGCAATCGTTGACACTCCGAGGTGATGACTTGCAGCGTCATTGATGGGTCCTGCTCGATGCGGCTGAGGAGTCGGGTACGGATTTCCACATCCTTTGGGGATTGTAGACCGTATATGAAAAGCAGAGACTTGAACAGATCTTCCGTTATTGATCCGCGTTTGAACCGTTCGCATTCCCGGTTCACGATGCCAGAATAAGTGAGAAAGTCGTCTGCGTCACTTTTCACCAGCTTCAGACATCGATAACGGATGTTGAAAATTGACGTTTGCTCGCCGAATATTTGCGAAAGCGTGTGAACCGTTTCGTCAAAAGTGAAGTCACGTGGGTTATTTGGAAGAATATAGTTGGCGTACTTATCAGGAGCAGGAGGCGAACCTTCCAACTATCATCCTAAATTGAAAAGTCGACCCTGAACAGGTCTTCATAGCGACGAAACCAAGCGTCAATCGTTATGCCAGCCGGGGGTTCATAGTAAAATGCGGAACTTGCGGTCAGTAACTTCGCGCTCTATCCACTGAGCCATCTCACCATAGGTGTTTTAAATTAGCAAGCACGACCAGAGACTTGCAGATTCGTGCATTGACCTCACCTATGACACTATAATGAGAATTATTACTACTTCCAAGATACGTAAAACGCTACACAACTTCGAGTGCCTCTACCTGGATTGTAAGTGGCGTGTTCAGTGACTGCATGTCCAGGAGCATGACCTTTACACTTTGTGGGTGCAAAGTGCATACCAGAGGACGGGATGACTTTGGTCGGTTCATCTAAAAACGCCTGCGCCTTCTCCTCTTCGAAGGCGAGAACAATGTCGTCTGCGATATTCCAGATCGTCAAGGTTTTTGTCACAGGCTATTTGGAATCCGCGGTTTTGGAGACCTTCCGGCGTTCGTCTCGTGGTTTCGTCCATCACGACGTTAAACAGAAATGGGAAGAGTGGGCATCCCTGACGGACACCACTTTGTGTACAGAACACGTATACTCTCAGATGTCCGGAAGTCTGAGAATACAAAGAGTCCATTAGGTTCACGAACTTCCGGGGCATTCCTTGTTGGACAAATCGTTCGTTCAGCTGTAGCACCCTTTCGGTGCCTAGCTGCCATGCCACCCGAAGGAAGCACGAGGGCTGGGATACTGCCAGGTTGCCCAAGCCTAGACAGGGGAAGTCGAGAGGCAGAGGCAGGGTTCGAACCACGGACCTTCCGGTCAGTAAATTCGCGCTCTAACCACTTGGTCCAACTCGCCCCTAGGTTGATGATGAAGCGTTTACAATCCAACTTCCAAGCTCAGGGAACAGATCACCAACCAAACATTTGGGCCTGATGTAGCGCGGCTCAACTGTATCACTGCTTGAACAATATTCAGCTAAATGCCCGAGTCAGTAAATCATACCGCTAGAATTGAGTCTACATTCATTGAAAAAGGGACTGGTCGTTCTCACCACCTGTTATCTGCAAACGAAACATGGACAGTTGTCGAAGAATTTTCAGCAACCTTATGAGTAGTGCATTACGTATATACATGTATCGCGATATCTCGAATATCGTAGCAACTGGAACATGAGGCGGCCTGGTGCAGCACATTCAGTTGCCTGAAAACATCACAAACGGGAGATTCAGCTGGGTTCCAGGTGAGTCTCTCGCAAAAACCAAATTGATATGCAAATGAGTGTATTTCTCGAAAACAGTCCAATTTGGGTTCAAGGGTTTGAGAGAACGTATGCAGGCATAAACTTCCTAGGCCGTAGGTGGTTCCACGTTCACAGTCCAGGGTTCTACGTCAACTATGGACTCCAGATGAGTGGTAGCTGGTGGCCTCAACAGTTGTTGTCCAAAGTATTCGGCCCACCGGTTGAGGCATTCTTCTTTATTCATTATGGTCACTCCTTTCCGATCCTAGGTGGTTTCGCTCACAGGTGGTTTCCGGGGACCGGTCGCACACAGCAACTGAAATAATCTTCGGATATTACCGGCTTTCTGAACCTCTTCCATATCTTTGGCTTTCTGCGTCCACAACAATTCACAGTCGAGTCGCACGTTCACCTTCAGTTGACATCTGATAATTCGTCACATCAAGTTATGTCCGAGGCCGGCTGGGATATTCCTCCGAGATTTAAGGAGTACCACTGTTCAGTCTGATATCCAGTGATTGAGTGAGCATGGTGATGCCATACCACAGGCGAAGTTCCCAGGACAATGCGAAGAGGTGGCAATCTCGTCCTAGTATGCGTTCACATCTGACGGTGGAGCATTCGGAACAGACTCTAGAAGACGATTCTGGTAAATTAGTCTAACATCCGGGTCTGGCAGTCTCTCAGTTGTCAAGCGATTTGCCCGCACCTTACGCGGTCCAGGGAGACGTAGGGAGAAGCGACTCCAGATGAGTGCGTGGTCGGAATCCACAAATGTGTTCCAAAACGACCGGCAGTCAGTTATTGATCCGCGCCATCGGTAGCTGATGGCAACGTGATCGATTTGAGTTTGTGGCCGGCATGTCGTTGAAGGACACCATGTGGCCAGACGATTTCGGCTGTTTCGGAAGTTTGTACTGCATAAAAACAGCCTGCGATCAGCACACAGCTGAAGCAATCGTCCCCCATTGTCCGTACGTACCATGTCGACTTCCTAATTGAGTCTCAGATACGCTAAGCCTGCCCACTCGTGCATTCATATTTCCGGCAACCACCACGATATCTGAGCGTTTAGCTCGACGCAGCAGGGCATTCAGGGCGTCATAAAACCTGTCTTTGACGGTGTCGGAGCTACAGTCAGTTGGGGCGTACGCAGACACGATAAACAAACATCGATCTACATCCCGCTTGTGAGACCCCTTCACAGACGTTGCCAGACGAACCGCACACAGGCGACTATCAACAGGTATCCAGTCAAACAAGGATACTTCCGCCCGGTGACTTAGGACGATACCAACCCCTGCACATCCAGCTGCAGCAGCCTCTGGATCACCAGAGGTGCGCAGTCGGAAGCGAGTGGAGACTGATGGGGCGGTTAGCTCAATCACTGTGCTTGCATCTTGAATTCTTGTTTCCGAGACACAGCACACATCAATGTCAAGCGAGTCCAGTGTGAGAGCAAGAGCAGCTTGTTGTCCTGCTTGCTTCAGAGTGCGCACATTGAAGGCGGCCAGATAGACTGAGTGTCGAGGCTTGAAGAGTGATTTGGAGATACCTGAGGATGTCGGCGCCATGTGACGAGCAGATGCTGCACGCAAAGCCGATGCAAGACGAACGGAGTCATCAGTCCTAAGTGCTGGGCCTACAAGAGGAGAGTTATTAATGGGGCGGGGAGAGGGGGAAGAAAAAGTATGTGAAAGAGAAAGAAGGGAAGCGTCAGCAGTAGCCCGTCTTGCTGTATGCAGCGAGTAAGGCAACCCAGCTGAGGGCACCATGCGACGGCCGATGTGGCGTGAGTTAGACGTGGGCATCATGGTTGTATGCGAGCTGGGATACTGTCAGGTCGCCAACACCTAGACAGGAGGACGATTAGGGTCCTCAACCAAAGCCTTTGGCTCAAAAGCCTAACCGCTAGGCAGTGGTGTCTGGCTGGAAATGCAAATGCGTTACCATTTCTATGGAATAAGTCGCCACATGTTCCAACTCCCAACCTGGAGGACCGAGAGACTGTTTGTCAGACTTCTAGCCATTGGTCAACCTGGTATGAGAGACTGTGAGTGTCTCGGGGACACTCCCCAGTATAGCTCGATGGGTCGCTTAGGTACGCAAACCGTCACACCACGGTAAGGTCCAATATCTTCGTGATGACCGATATGTCCTCGCCCACTCTGATTTGCTGTTTGAGTCAACAGAACTCAAATAGTTTTTGTTCGATAAAAGCGTTGCCACTAGTCACACCGCTGCATATAATCCACAATGTAATCGTCAGGTGGAAAGACTTAATGGTACCCTTTGGAAGAACATCTGCCGGGCTCTAAAATCATGCTGCTTGCCTGCCACACATTGGGAGGTTGTCCTTGTTGTTCTGTACTGTATTAAATCCCTGTTATGAACTAGTAGCAACTGTACTCC
The DNA here is from genome assembly GCA_003604175.2 of Clonorchis sinensis. Taxonomy (NCBI): domain Eukaryota; kingdom Metazoa; phylum Platyhelminthes; class Trematoda; order Opisthorchiida; family Opisthorchiidae; genus Clonorchis; species Clonorchis sinensis. The sequence continues at coordinate 16,769,961 of CM030374.1, forward strand.
ACCCGAACGTTTCCTGCCGTTCACACGAGGATCAACCAAGAAGGTCTCCCTGGTTTACTGTCCCCGGGCCGATCCTTTTAAAACGATCGAGTCTCTAAATATGACCCTCTGGTAGAGGAAGTGAAACTCGTTTCTTGTAATCCACAGTACGCCCACATGGTTCGTCTAAATGTAAAACTCTGAACCGTATCCTTACGCCCCTTGGCTCCTAAAGGCAACTACATGACAACCGACGCAGAACCGGAACCAGTACATATCTCCGAACAAGAGGAGCCTCACCAAACACTACCACTCCACCGTGATTGCTCGGAAACGGAACTCTTGCCTATTGACGATGCCTCAACATCCCATTCTAGTGCAGACCCGTGAAATCACTTGGATATTATTGGACAACAGCGAACTCACTCATATAATCTGCGCAATAGAGAGACACAAAAGACTACATGTAACTACCACAGCTTTTATTATTTTATACTCGTTCGCCGCAAAAGTACACACTTACTTCCGGGCGGGGAGAATGCCATGACTATTTGAACCATACCTTTTCAAACATCATTAACTCGTCATTCTCACTCGATATTTTCAGTTCATGTACTACCGTTAGTAAACGACTAAAGCGTACATTACGCAGTTCTATTCTGTCTTCCTTCTAATATCGACCTGGAACTACTCGACTCTCGCAACGGTACGCCTTCTGAAAACAAGTAGTATTATTGACTCACTTGAGTTTTATGGAACGGTCAATTTCTCCCAGATTTACGCAAATGCGCTAGAGGTAATGGCTAAGGAATTTAATACCGTCCTTGAACAGAGCAAACTGTGGGGACCAGTGGCGCGACGACACTTGAGTAGAGATGTACACTTGGACACTGTTAGGACAGTCAGGTCCTAACGAACAGTTCTACTCTTTGTAATATTTCATTGAGATTTCATCTCTCTGTTGTAGCCAACTGAGCCGCAGCACTCTTTCTTCCATTGGTTCATCTGCAATGTAGCCGATCTTCATCTGGTGTCCTTTGTCTTCTCCCTTGAGATTTTTCCCACTTAAGTAACTAGACTAGCAACGTGACAGAATAAACTGCATCAAGCTCCTGAATCACCCAGCTATTACACAAAACACAACAGACACTTGTGACGCTGAATGGGTTTCCATATTCGCAGCCCATTCTCCTGTTAAATTCCGGATTGGAGGGGTCTGGTGGTCAACTAAATTGCTGTTCAGACTATTGTATCCAAAGTCCCAAACGTTCTCATTTGCAGGATATCGTAGAGCCATTTCGGTCCTTAATGGCTTCTCTGAACTGCTTCCGGCAACTAACAATGGTGGTCTTCCTTGACTTGAAAACTACCTTTGATTCTGTCAACCGTCAGGCACCATTGCAGTATCTATGGAGTAAAATGCCTCCCCCCATAAGTCGTTGACCCTCGTTAAAGTCCTGTACGCCAGCTCCTGCGGACTCGTGAAGGTCTACGGGTTGCTCTCGCCTGAGCTCGATACACCAGCGTCAAGCAAGGCTGTCCACTTTAATCTTTTTTCCTCAACTTCGCCACTGGTATGACCATGAAAGACTCACTCTCAGCCTCCGGTGATTTGGGGGTCGAAATGCCCCCAGCGTATTTGCTCACAGATATGGAGCACGTGGACGATGCAGATCTTTGTGGATATGATGCCATCTTAATGCAGCATACAACAATACAAACGATTCAAATGGTCCAGCGCTACGTAAAGTGTGGAGTGCTGCTGCAAGACTGCGTGGACTCAAACCCGAATATCATGCTTGTGGATGGACCGATTCAGGTAGTATACAAATTTGTTCAGCTGGGCAACTGTATTAGTCTCAGTAGTCTAGCCAAACACGAGATTTCCGCCCATATTGAGAGAGACAGAAATCTTGTGAACCGTCATATCTGTGAAGCAAGCGCGACATCAGCTTATCTGCTGAGGGTCGAGTTTACAATTGTGGTGCGTTTAAAATTGATACATTCATCAGAAGCCTGGCCACTGCGTGCAGAGGACGTTGCAATTCTCCCAGTTTGTTGATCGATATCCTCGGAGCATTGCTCGAAAAACGCACGAGTAATGCTGAAGTACGTCTAACGGTTTTCGAAAGAAATAACCCACCCACGACGGATTAACTGGTCACACTGGCTAGGTCACGTACTTCGTATACCAGTCGACCGACTTCCCCGAAGAACCTCCTCTGCACAACCACGCGAGGAGTGCAAACGAGCCATGGAAGCCCAGGCACTGACTTCGGAGCAAATTCGGCTGTCCCCCTGGGGGGCTCAGTAGTTGATGAAAATCATCAGTATTAGAGACACTGACAGGCATAGTTCACTTAAGCGCTTAGTGGCGCGCATGTATTCAAGCTGTTGCCTACAATGCATAGCTTTGTCTCCCCAGCTCCGCAATGAAAACTCCACCGACATTCATGGATTGATGCACCGGTTATGTCAGCTACCGCCTCTAACGCGTAGCTACCAACCCTTACATCACCGGTTAAAAAAACTGACAGCCGTAACCACTGTACAGCAAGTACGCAGTTTTTATAGCTGATGATGACGTGGTTTTGCCAATAGGGGGCTCCCGAGAACTAGCCGGACGACTCAAGTGGGACAATCCTCAGAAGTTTCCAATGTTTTTGCAACTTCCAGTCCTTTGGCCTTCAGGATCCACCACGCTTCTCGGTTCGCACGGAAACTAAGTTTTACCTGATGCGTGGAGTTGTGGTTGCGACCAAATAGCATCTGCCACCGGGCCCCCAGCAAAGCCACAGTCCTATCAAAGATAAAGTGCTCAGATGAGGTTGGCTTCGTTGTGCCGCGAACAGAAGTTTCGGAGTTGAGTAGCACTTTGGATATCTGTCCCGTGTCTGTTAAATTCCGAAACCTGACAAGCGTTGGAGGAGCCGGTCCTGGTAGATCTGTTTGAATTCTGAGTAACTGAGCTTTGCAAGGGCTAGGCGAGGTGTGCACCTCTTCTTCACACTTGAAAATCCTAATGAAAAGCAGCAACGGACAAGCCCACGGTCGGGGTTCACGGATTCACGGATTGATACACAGGAGCGAGGCTTTTGCCCAAGTTTCCCGGGTCGGTTTTGTTCTTGTCGTTCAGCAGCTGTCGTTCACCTGAAAGGCACAAGTGAAAAAAGGGTGTAGCACTGCTCTTTAAGTTCTCAGCGCGGGGCAGTATGTTTGCCAGCGCGAGGACTCACGTAAATAAGTGTCTAATAGTGTTTTAAACTGAGTTCTAGAGGGAGCGTGGACAACCGTATCAGGAAGGTTATTCCACGCAGCAAATACCCGAAATGAGAAAAAAGTTTGCCTAATGAAGGTGTGCGCTCTGAGCTTAAAAATCTTCTTACCGTGTCCCCGCCGTGTGTTTGCTGGGTCAACGGTGAAAAACCTGTTGGCCAAGCCTTGTTCAAACAGGGCGTAAGTAAGAATTAAGTCCCCTCGGAGGCGACGATACTCCAAGGGAAAGAGGTCGAGCACCACGAGACGCGTTTCGTAGTCCATGGACTTGAGACCGGCAACCATTTTCGTAGCAGCTCGCTGGACACGCTCAATGAGGATTACGTCTTTCGTGCGTCCTGAGTAGACAACCGGGTTGGCATATTCAAGGAGCGGTCTGACATAGGCCCCATAGAGTATTTGGAAGTCCGTGCGAGTAATACGAGAGAAGGTACGCCGAATCATCCGTAGAACAGCGAATGCCTTCTGAGCCGATTTCTCAAGGTGCAGTGAGAAGGACAGGTTTGGAGAGAGCCAGATACCCAAATCTTTTTTGGCATCTATCCTCGTGATGTCTTCTGGTCCTTTCTCACCATGCATGACAAAGGAGTTCGCTGAGTCTCCTCCAAATGACATATGGACGCACTTTTCGTCATTCAGAGGAAGGTGCCAGTCCAACGACCACTGCTTTGCGGCGTCTACATCAATTTGGAGGGCACTGGCATTGGAACTCCACGATTTCAAGTCGTCCGCAAAAAGTAGACATGGACTTGAAAGAACATCTGGAAGGTCATTGACGTATATCAGAAACAGCAAAGGTCCCAAAACGGAGCCCTGAGGAACTCCAATGGAGACCGGCGCCGCAGAAGAGTAGGTCGAGCCTACTTTCACTCGGAATGATCTGTCTGATAGGAATGCCTTGATCCAGTGTAGGATTTTCCCTTGAATCCCGTAAGACTCGAGTTTGTGGAGCAGAGGGACGTGTGGGACTCGATCAAATGCTTTTGAAAAGTCGAAAAATATGGCATCCGATATGAGTCCCTCGTCCTTGGCTTGGGTTAAGCTGTCCATAAATACGAGCATGTTCGTCACGCAGGAACGGTTTGGGAGAAATCCGTGTTGAGCTTGAGAAATCAAGTTGTTGGAAGTAAGGTGATCTAGAATGGCTCGCTTCAGAATGCGTTCCATCACCTTGCATGGCACGCTAGTGAGGCTTATAGGCCTGTAGCTGCCAGGCGATAGTCGGTCACCAGTTTTGTAGATTGGCGTGACAATCGCTTCCTTCCAAACAGAGGGAAGGTGGCCTTCGTCAAGCGACTGACGAAACAGCAGATGGAAATGAGTTGCCAGTGTGTACGACGTTTCCTTCAGGATCCTTGGGTGGACTTCGTCGGGCCCCAACGCGCAGAATGGGTTGATCTTGTGCAGGAGTTGACGAATGTCCTCCACCGTGAATACCAAGTCGGTTAGAGGCCGTTCGTAGGTACGCCTTGACAACGTTGGATGTGACGAGGACGCTGGGACTGAATACAGACCTGCATAGTGATCTCTGTAGAACTCAGATACCACTATTGGGTCACTCGTGGGTTCCCCGTTCCTGTCCCTCAGGGAGAACGCGGATGGCTTGTTTCTTCGGCGATGCCGCATGTATTTGAACAGCACATTTCTGTTCTTCCGGGCGAGGTCTAGAATGGTGGCTTGTTTTCGTATGTTCCATTGGCGGATTTCCGATTTACAGCGGTTCCGCATTTTACGAAATGCCAGCTCATCTTCTGTGTCTCCTGTAGTCAACTTTTTGAGAAATAGTTGTGACCTCTTTTCCAGAAGACGCCGGATCCTTTTGGGTAGTTTACGGCTCGTCCGACTGCGTGCTGGTTTTTTTGGGACGAACATCGCGTCAGCCTCGTGAACTTTCTGGACAATAGTCCTATATAAGTCTTCCACTGAGGCTGGCCCCAGTTTAACTTGGTTAAGAAAGATGCGCATTCCCGAAAAGTCTGCACGGCAGAAGTTTCGAATCCACGTTTGGGGTTCGGGATTTCTGGCCCAATAGCAGATGAAATCAAAGGTGAGCACACAGTGGTCGCTATGTCCCAGTGGAGCGTTAATTGTCACCTGATCAACGAAATGTCTTTCGTTGGTGATGACCAAATCCAGGAGGGACGGTTGTTGGCCCGCGCGGTATCTGGTGGGTGCAACGACATGTTGAGTCCAAGCGCTCTGTTGAACGACTTCGGTCAACGCCGCTGCAAAGGGTCCACTTGATCCGACGCACTGGAGCTCCGTCCAGGGGGCCTTTGGAGCGTTGAAGTCACCTACCAGCAGGAGATGAGTGAAGTGGTAGCTGGAGGAGAGTTGCCCAAGGGTTCGTATGAGGAAGTGGTCATCTTCCGGAGGACTCGAGGGGCTACGGTAGACCACACCGAGAAGGAGAGAATCGGACCCGCGCAGCGGGACTTGAAGCCACAGTGCATCACAAAAAGGTGCAGGAGTGGTATCAGAGAGGACAATCGGGATTGGCAGGGCCGCATGTAAGTATAAAGCAACCCCACCAGCTCTCCCTCGTTTTGAGTCAGCTCGAAAAATAGAGTAGCCGTCTATTGAGATCTCCGCGTCAGAGACATCTGGTGTGAGCCAGGTCTCTGTGAGTGCGATAATGGACGGCTGTTCAAGACAAACTGACTGTTTAATATCACAAAGTTTGTTGAAGAGGCTAAGACAGTTTGTGGACAAGCATTTCAACACTGTCTCTGCTGCCTCCGAAGGTGAGGAGCCGAGAGTTGTGTAACCAGGGAGGTTAGCAGGCTTAATAGCTGCACGTCGGGTTTGAGTCGAGGGCTCCGAAGGGACCTCTGAGGCATATTTGTCTGCTCCCTCGATTGGTGGTTTCGTGGGTTGCTTTTCATTTGCAGGGTTTTTTTCGCCCTGTGGGAGCCCGGTTTGCGCGGGCCTATTAGTTTTGGTGGACGAAGTTTTTTTCCCCGTGGGCGAAAATTTCGACCATTGCTACTTGTAGCCCTTTCTTTAACTTCTTCTGGACGGCCAGGTTCGCTGTTGCTCAATGGGCGATCTCGCGTCTGTTTGGCTTCTTGGGCATTTTGGCGCGATTTGGTCGGAAAGGTGCCTCTGTGATGCTTTGAGCGCTGGGTGGCAGCACCGGGTAGTTCTTTTGGTGGTGCTCCCATGAGGCTGGTTTTCTCAGAGGACTGCACCTTGAAGCCAGCCAGCAGTTTTCTGATTTGGCGAGTTGTATATGGCTTGTTTGGCCGCAGTCGCCTTTCTTTCGCGCCTGTGTGGTCATCCGAGTCACCCGCGATCAGCGTGGCCAACTGGGTGTATGAGGGACTGTTCGGCTCGCCGTGGTCAGGCTTGTGGCTTTGATTGTCATGGTCCTGGGCAAGAGTTGTGTCCACAATCAAAGAGGCTACTTTAGACGGAGTGGAGCTAGAGATTGGCAATTTCACAGCCTCAGTGGATGTACGGTTCTCGCAGCATTCCCCGATGTCGACGTCAGCGCATGTGGTTGGTTTGCCGGTAGGCTTCACCACTTGACTCCGCTCGTCTGACCCAATCCAGCTCGGTTGTAGCTTGGGTGTGGAGTTCACTGTTGCACCTTTGACGTCTGTTACGGAAAGAAGTGCTGATAACTGTACGTACTTTGGGCGCTCCGTCCACGTGAGGCTTGCCTCCTCCAGAGCGTCACTGCCTATAGAATTCGAGGGGTCCGCGGTGGTTGAGTAGAAACTGCTGTCCGGAGTCGCGGTCGTTTGCCTCGGCGTGCTTTCAGGAGCACAAGGGGCTATAACTACAATCGGTTTGGCCTTAAGTTTGGGATCGGCCGAATTGGCGCCATCCGGAAGCTTTTTCCGCATCTCTTCCCTAGAACTGCTGTGGCCTGGCTTCCGTGCGTCTAGAGGGCGATCCTCAGATAGACGCCTGATCGTTGGATTTGCCTTTTGGACGCTGACAGCCCGACCCAAAACCTTCTGTACGGCCGACGGCGAGGAAAGGGTAACGAGAAGCCCGAGTGTTCGCTTGCTTCCCTTCTGGCGTAACCAGTCTGCGTGAAGCGATTCGTGGTCAGGCTTTGAGAGGACACTGCCAAGGAGCGATTGTGCCTGCTTCGTTGGCGTGACTTTTCTAGAGAATGACCCCCAGATTATCAGTCTGCTCTCCCTTACGCGTCTGTCCACTAGAGACGCCGTGGCGGTCTTTATTGCCGCATCGGAGAGCTGGATAACCTTTTTCGCAGCCAGCAGACCAGGGGTGGATAGTGCAAGGTACTCGTTCAGCGAGGAAAGTTCCTTGTCAACTTTCGTCCAGATCGCTGCATTTTTAGTGTTTGCGTCTGTCAGAGCTTTAGAGAGAAGCTCGAGTTTCGTCGCGAGTACATCGATTAACGAGGAGCACTTACACTGGTCTGTGTGATTCGGTAGTGAGGAATTGGTCTTGTTTTTTATGGCTTTTTCCCTAGTTGGGGAATGCATTGCACCCTTAATGTAGAGGCAGCTGGCGCATACAAACGGGTCAGGAGAGTTAGCCAGTTGGCTTACCTGGTCGTCCTGTAAACCCGTGCATTTAAAGTGCCACCAGGCCTTGCAGGTGTGGCATTGCATACCCCGTCTCACGTTCGATGGACAGCCATTTCGCCCACATCTGTTGTGGACCATCGATGACTGCAGAGAGCAGCCTGCATTGACTAGTGACATGAGTGCGACTAGATGCAGAGTAGAAACTGGGTGCAAAGTAACAGGGATTATAACGTAAATGTTATGTTGGTGTGAGAAAATTCAACAAATAACACGTATAAACTCTGTAAATAGTTTGAATAGTGAAAGAATTCTTTCACGAATTAGCACGAGGGAAAAACGAAACCAATTTCGAACGTACCGCGGTTGATCCAGAAGGGCAGGCAGGCAGCGATCAACCCCCGCCACCTGTAACCAATGGTAATGTGATCTATTTGGATTCGGGGCTGCCCCATTCGTGGGCACTAAGTTGTCAAGCGATCTCTGTTGTTCTGGGAATTGGGACTACAAAAGAATGGTGTGGGATCACCACGCATCTGCAATAAGCCCTCTCCTTTGTCCGTGCGTCTCGTGGCCAACCCAAGACGACCACCCAATTGGGCCTCAGCAGTGCCTGACCCATGTACCTTGGTGTTCATACCACTAGCAACCATAACGACGTCCAAGCCCTTGGCTTGTTGTAAGAGGACACCAAGAGCGTCATAGAAATTGTTCTTAGCAGATTGAGTCACGATTCGTCGGGGCGTGGGAAAACACAATAGGCAAGAATCGACTGACCCAATGTTTTTGAGAGGATTTCACAGCTGTTGTCAAACACAGCTGTCAAACAGATATCCAATCAAGTAGAGACGCTCCCACACGACGACAAAACACACCCTCCTTGGCATATTCAGCTGCAGGGCCTCAGCACCACCAGAGGTGTGCAGCCGGAAGCTGAAAGAGAACGACGGGGTGGTCGGTCCGATTAAACTAATTGTGTCCTGGATCCTCATATCTGAGAAACAGTACGCACAAATGTAGTGTGAATAAAGTGTACGAGCCACTCGTTGTCCTGCTTGCTAAAGTGTGCGGAAATTAAAGACGACTAATTGGATCGGTTTTCCGGGTTGACAGCCAGACTTCTAAGTGTTTAGGGTTGTATCCAGAGGTGAGTAGCTTTTACGTAACCGAACACCACGCCGACTGGCCGAATGTGTCACAAGCAACTCACGGAGCAAACGACGGCGTATTCTAATTGGTCAGAAGGTCAGCCAATCAGGATGGAGCCCCTGATAGCCCAGTAAGTAAAGTTGTGTTCATTTTCCTTTGTCTCCGACAGAGGCTGTCCCAGACTAGCTCGCCCTTTGATAAATCACACTGGGCAGAACGGGAGTTGCGAGAATTAGGAGTTGTGATACCGTCAATAAGGCACAACTTATTTTTAGCGGGATGGTGCGTACATAAGTTGCAGCTGAGCGCGACGCATGGCAAACGGATCGGTCAGTCATAGTGCTGGGAACTGCGAGATAGTGTTCTTATTTGAGTGGGGACAAGAGAAAACACGTGAAAGTGTAGGAAGGGATGCGTCATCAGTATCATGTTTCGCACACTCGTCCTTTTGCACTAAGCAAGGCGATCCGGCTAATGCGACCACGCGGTGACCGACGTTCCATGGTATTATTTTTAAGTATCTTTCACAGTTATACGCTGTCTTGGATACTGTTATGGCACTCATACCCAGACAGAATGACGTTTGCGTCCCCCAAAAAGTCATTCGGTCAAAATCTGGACAGGCATCTTTCTACAAATCAGTCGTTTGATCCACATATATTCTTCCTGGATGGACAATTTTTATGGCTTGGTTTGAGGTGAAGCTACCCTCAGCAAAGTGGTGTTGTGATCAACTAAGCCAACTATGACGGTTAGCATTTTAGCATTGCCCCCTCTTCTTGCCGTTCCTTCTGCCTCCTGCATTCATTCATACTATGCGCTATTGCTCCGTGTTGTACCTCAGGACCCAGATTTTGTTCTTGTTCGCTTTCATTACTAAGACAGTTACAAGTTCATTTCCTCTTGGTTTTCTCCAAAACAGGCAGCCTTCATCGACGGCTGCTCACTCTGCTAATGTGACGCCTTACTGTCAGCTCTTCGGCATGGCGATCCAGCGTCCGGTTATGTTGCTCTGCCGCATCGGTCTCTACCCAAAATTTCTTTGTCTAGAGCCTTCTGCCGCCGTCCAAACAGAAGGTTTGGGCATAGCCTGAAGCCATAAATTTTGTAAACATATTTCATGCCAAATTAGTCTACCCAGGTTTGCCGTAACTAAGCTATATCGGACGGGGAAAGTTTTGGGAATATCCGGATGTAAATTCACATGCTACCCAGTCTCTGAAGCAATATAGGGTCTAGCTGACGAAGGTCCGCTAAGGCGGGGGTCGGGTGCTTCTGTAGAAGCTACCTAGAATATTTCCTCTACTGGCCGGTGAAACAGGCGTTTGCCGCCTTCTTGATAGTGAGCGGATCACTTGACCACACTTTAGTGTAATCAGCATCAGTGGAGCTTGGGTGCATAGTGGGGGCATGAGAGGTTTTTGGTAGGCTTAATGAAAAAAGTGCTCGTAGTCTAGAATTCCGAAGAGCAATATCCGCATACTCTCACCAACAAGGAGCCTTGATGATGAGTCAACTGAGATAGCAGGAGGAAGGAATAGCTGATGATGGGACAGTTTGATGAAGCAGCTGTGGTGATACTCGTGGAAGTCTCGTAGAGATTTCTTTGCAGTATTTTACACGTTCACAGTGGGTGGCGCGTCGGCTAATAAGCCAATGTTTTTTTAGGAATTTACCATCCGGCGTTAAGTACCGGATGGATGATCACACGCTCCCAGGGCGATGGAGGCATCCGAAGTAGAGGGGCAAGGAAAACAAACCGGGGCGGGGCAGTGCTTTGGTGCGTCCTTTGAACATACCAGGACGCATGCTACCTCGTTCTGGTGAACCATTAGGCTCAAAAACCGACAAAAGCTATCGGGTGTCCCCCAACAACGCTTGGGGACGATACCAGATTTGCTGAAGAGACAGAAGGAACAAGGGTTGAGGAGAATACAGGGTTCGTTATATGTGTACTTTGTGAGAAGTACAACACGAAGGTACAGGCAGGGACCTTAGTCCTTCCGTTCACCTCCTGACCTATTTGCCTCCCTTCAACCTTGTGAGAGCTATGAATTCTACAAGAAGAAGGCCGCTGTCCACAGTCCTAAAGTCGATGCAAATGTGTACCCGATATCTTTTGTCGGTTTTTGAGCCTAATGGTTCACCAGAACGAGGTAGCATGCGTCCTGGTATGTTCAAAGGACGCACCAAAGCACTGCCCCGCCCCGGTTTGTTTTCCTTGCCCCTCTACTTCGGATGCCTCCATCGCCCTGGGAGCGTGTGATCATCCATCCGGTACTTAACGCCGGATGGTAAATTCCTAAAAAAACATTGGCTTATTAGCCGACGCGCCACCCACTGTGAACGTGTAAAATACTGCAAAGAAATCTCTACGAGACTTCCACGAGTATCACCACAGCTGCTTCATCAAACTGTCCCATCATCAGCTATTCCTTCCTCCTGCTATCTCAGTTGACTCATCATCAAGGCTCCTTGTTGGTGAGAGTATGCGGATATTGCTCTTCGGAATTCTAGACTACGAGCACTTTTTTCATTACGCCTACCAAAATGCTCTCATACTTTCGCAATATTGTCTCTTCTGGTTGGTCCGTTCCTGATCTGCATTGCGTCGTGTTCGCATTCTGGGTTGTTTGATTGGTTGGTGGTGTGCCTCCTTTTTCAGTAGTTTGTAGTTCCATTGATTTCTTCTTTGAATCTTTGTTCAGCTCCGGGTTTTGTGGGTGTGGATTTTCTTTGTCCTCAGAGTTCAGTAGCTGGGATCTATCTCGATGCGTCTGTTACTTACTCCATCAGTGGAGCAATAAACTCGCGTTCTTTCTTTGTTCTTGCCTGGCCCAGTGTGTTGACGTTATTCCAATCGATTCTGTGTCATTCCACATCTTCTTGTGCAGGGATGAGCGAGAGTTGGTTGTGTCTCCTAGTGTCTAGCATGTGTTCGTTGACTCTGTTTGACAGTTTCATCCCTGGTTATCCCACGTAGTGTTTTTCACGATCATTGCATTGAATTTTGTAGATCACACTTGTCGTTTCCATTTTATTGCGTATTTCCTTGGGTTTTTGATAGTGCCCTTTGTAGCCTGTCAGTCGGTTTGTAGGCAACTTTTATGGCATGCTGTCGTCATGCTGAGGTCATCCCCGAAATATTTTATATGTATGGTAGTGTGACTGTTTTGCTTGTGCTTCCGGTCGTCGAGTTGGTTGAATCGCATTTGCTCAGAGATCTTTAGACGAAATTCCTTGAGTAACCGTTCCTTTGAAAGATTTTGTTTAGGCGTTTCTTTTCTTTTGCCTTGGACTCTACTGTGTTGCTGTGTGAACAGTGTCCGAATGCAGCTTCGTTTGTGACAGTTTGGCTGGTTGCTGCTGGTTCAAATTTGGTCCGTGTGTATAACCTTTCTGTGGACTTCCGTTTGCATTTGTCCACTTGGTAACCTTGTGGCGAGGACAACTAAAACCACCAGCTTGTTGTTGTTTTCCTTTCCTATCATGAACTTGATATCATCAGAGACACTGTTTATCAATTAGATTGCTCGTTGAAGTTCGCTAATTTCGATGGTGACAAAGGTATCGTCTATATAACGTAGTCACAGTTTTGGGTTGATATCTTGTAGCGCGATCCTCTTCAGTTTTTTGCATTACAATTTCGGCGATGAACCCTGAAATTAGGGAACCCGTTGGTACTTCTTTCAGATGTTCGTTAAATTCGATGTACGTGGTCAAACACAGGTTGATCAGTTCACAGACGTCTTCTTCTCTTAGAGATCCGCTGGGACGTCCATGACCGTCCAGAAGTTCAGCGGCTGTTGTCTTTGCGGAATGAAGTTCCGTTGATGTGAACAGTGAGCTGACATCAAATGAAACCATTGTTTCGTCCTATTCTATCATCACGTTCAAATCATTGTCCCTTTTCCATAATTCCCTTGCGAGTTTGTAGGATGGTTTGCCTGGAATTGACAATTAGCTGTAGTGGTGTGGTCTCCTTGTGTACTTTCGGTAGCCGTAGAAGAGTGGGGTATTGGAGTCTCCGGCTCTCGTTCGTCAGTATCCTCCGGTTGCGATCTTTTGGAGGTCCCTCAGTCGTTTTGGGCTTTTATTGACTCTGTTCGCAAGTTTTTTGGTTTGGTCATCCTCCAGACGGCGATACATGGTAACGTCGTTGAGCAGAGCTTTTGCTTTGTCTATGTAGTTCGATTTGTTCATGATAACGGTCATGCGTCCTTTGTCTGCAGATAGGATGACGATGGTTTCATTATTCTTCAGATTCATCAATGCTTCCCTTTCCTTGTATGAGAGAAGGTTGAGAGTTTTGTTTCGTGTGATGGCCGGTACAACATTTTGAAGGAGCTGTTGTTGGGCATTCTCATCCAGTTCGGCGGATTTCATTGCAGCTTCCAAGCTAGCTATGCACTCCAGCTTGGTGGCATCTTTGAAAGTATGCCTTTGACAGGAACAGCTTGTTCTTGAGCGATCAGTTTTTTACTGGGGAGATTCTTGATCCACGCTTCATTGTTGGTGGTGATGGTATCATATTTTGTTTCTGATCTGTCTTGAAAACTTGGTTTCTACAATAGTTCTCTTCTTTTCTATAGCGGATCTAACTGTGCGTTCGATAGCTATACTGAGTTCACATAGCAGAGGTCGTCCTATCGTTCGCAAACAAGTGTCCCTTTCCCCCGTGATGATCCATGCATACTTCCTAATACGGTTATGTGCATCCGTTATCATGAGTCTAGTTATCCGTCTGCCGTCGCTTTTCGCAAACGTTGGGGTCTGTGAGTGAGTAATCGGTGGTCGATAGGTTAAGCTAGGTGGAAGAATGCGGCTTTGCAGGCATTCATGTAGGAAAACCAACTGTTGTCGCGTGAAGACTTGTCGGCAGGCGAAAGTCTCTCATTGACGAGCTGTTTTGAGCGCAGAACGCCAGAAATTGTTGGAAATTTGTTGGTAGCTCGGGTGCATTAGTTGCACCCGACTGCTAGGTAGTGACTCCAAGCAGTCGTGCGCTGACAAACGGGTAGTCTGTTGGTTATTCGGAGTCCTATGCCAATATACCGCCAAGAAATCTATCACGGAGATTTTCGGCCAAGAAAATTTGGCTACAGTTTCCTTATTTTTTATTTAGAAACAAATAATATCATTACTACCTGACACTAACGTAAATGTGAATAGATACCTGCGTGTGTGAATGGTATCATTTGTTGTGACGACACATGCTAAGTATCACTTGCCTAATGAAACAACTTTAACATCATTGGTATTAATAATTTTACTGACACTATTTTCATTGTATTTAACATTAATATTATTAGTAATGATATTAGAACCATTATTATCATTGCTTTTCTATTATTACTTATCAACGGAAACGGAATGCCCTCTACATTGTTAATCAGAACTGCATTAATAACTTCCATGCTAAACTGTATATTCTTAATTTCGCGAAGTATTGTTCCTGGCATTTTGACCGTCCTCCATAGCTTTGCTGAAAATCAAAAGTGGTGGCCACAGAGGTATGAAGTATTTAGGAGGCATTTGCGAATATACAAGTCTGAACATCACATCGTGGTTCTCACGTACTGGTTGTCCTGCAGTGGATAACAAGCGTTAACTTTAGCTACTGGCGAATATGCAGTAATACGTTTCCGTATTCCGTGGGATGGCACTAATCACGATGTCCACTTGGTATTTCCAAATAATGCTCCAAACATATACCAGATTTTCTTATTTTCACTCTCATTATCTATCTGATCAACAATGGATGATACTCATACTTTGTTCCATCTGCAGGTTACTTGTCAGAACGCGGAATAATGCAAACGAATTCAAAACTCGTCCATTAGCTTATTTTTCGTGACCAAAAGCGTTCCTGCTCTGGTCATGGTTAGCATGCAGTGGTTTGTAAAAACGTGACATGTTTGGGGTGCAAGTCTCCGAAAAACTCATGGAGAAAGACAAGGTGTGGGTGACGTAAACGTGCGAAATTTTGCACCCGAACTGATTATATATATATATATCTATATCTATATATATATATATATACATGCAGTATGAATTTCAGAACTGGTTTCATTTGAAATTTTTGCTTCGCACAATCACTCATACTTAAACAAATAAGTAGCATTATTCAAACGCACACTTAGAGGAGTTTTACTAGAAGACATATTTTTAACGTAATAGCTTTCGAAGCTGAACATAAAAGAAAAACTATTGCTGAGAAGGCACGAACACCTAGAGCACATAAGTGAGAATAGAACGATGTTTCACGCTAACTCAAGTTAAAAGTGGGCAATTAACCAGCCCTGGGATGCAAAATCTCTTTTGTAGAGCTACAGAGGTCCACAGAGGTCCATCCCGACTTTGGAGGTTCAATGTGAAAGAAATTCCTTATGCAGCAAAAGCTTACTTGACGGATTTGTGAAACAAAACTACTTACCAAGTTATTCTCCGTGTAGCGATGCAACTAGTGTTTTTTTTATGAATTTCAGAACTGGTTTCAGAGAACCGACTAAACGGTCTAAGAAAAATTGCAGGACAAAATTTATGCGCTCTCTGTTGACAGTAGATTGTCGAGCTGGTAAGGTACTGGTGTATCCTGTTTTGGAAAAATCCGTATTTCCGGTTGGAACCCGATGTCGCTGTACGGACGCATGTCTGATCACATTTCCGATGGCCGAGGAGGCTAGAAATAGTTCGTTCTAGGTGCCTTACGTTTAACGAGCACAGAAGACAGGCCTTCAACTTCACGTTGTAAGAATGTGACAACCATCCAAGCCAGCGTACTCAAGCGTGCCGGGTACCGCACAAACTACATTGTTACAGAAAGTTTATTCCAATTTGTTCCGGTACACGTGAAAGCCATGGAGCTTATGGTTCCATCCTAAATGATGGAGTTACATGACTGTATCATTTTGTATATAGTTTTACCCATATGTCCCCTGAACATTGGTTTTTATCTGACATAGACATCCATGAACTATATTGTTATTTGTGTGTTTAGTTTAAGAAAGAAAAAATTCCTCGTCCGATGTTACCATTGTCGTACGAGGTACTTGAAAAGATCTATTCCTTTCTTGGCAACTTGCCTTGGTAGCCTGGGTGGGTTAATTGGCTGTCGATCAAATTACAGCTGATCTGTTTGCCGCTGGCTTCCGATGCTTCGATACAATGCGAGGAAACATAGAGCACGGTGGGATGAGCGCGGTTTGATCCAGAACAAACAGTACACAGAGGCAAATTGTTGCTACAATTGACAGGAGCGCATCTTCAGAATGCTTAGAATTGGACTTGAAATATTCGTCGTTTTTCTTCAGGAAGGACTAACGTCCCGCTTTTACATAATGCCCGTGAGACATTCGCCAAACCATTCTTCTTCAAAAATAGTTCGCTATTTCGAATTGGAATCTTCCACTACTTTGGCGTTCATAGAGGACTGCCCTCTTTACACGATTCATTTAGAGAAGGCTGAACGATTGGGTTTTGCTTCTAGTGATGCCGAAGACTAAGCAGTGGGTTAAGGATTTTTGCCCCAAATCAAAGAGGCAAAAGTTTGAGTCACTCACGTTGTCCCATTAAATTTAACTTTGCCAGTTTGTTATTGAATCAAGTCGACTAGTTGTTTTTTATTTCAGCCAAATAATGTTTGATATATATAACCAGTAAACTGATAAGTTTTGCTTCAGTCGGCGAGCGTGAAAGAAAAAACAGAAATATTTATGTCAACCAGAAATATTTACCATTTCCGTGATAGTGAGGAGGAACTTTTTTTATTCCGGCTGTTTATCGGAAAGATGGTTGGTGCTACTAATCAGGACGGAATCCTGAGAATGTTTGTTTTTGTTAGCTTACAAAAAACTATGACAAGAAGAACTGACAAAAGGGCAAAGTTTTTACAATCGCCCTTTTCAGGACTTATATTTCAGTTTTTTGTTAAAAACCGACCGTAAACTACACTAGGGATATTTTAGTTCATTACATGTTCACATTTATTTCCACTAAGTCAAAAGAGTGTGTGGACATCGAGGTCTTTTTTCGAGCTGAGGTCAGCTGATACACAATATTTTTTTACACGATTTAAAATAAGTAAGTTTATTTCATAATACGTCGTCGAAAATTGTTAGACCATGAAATGCATCAGTCATTTGCACCTACGTCATTCGGTAGCTGCATGTTAATCAATTTCTTTCAAGCCTAAACTCCGAGTTTATTAGGTTTTTGGCGTTGATCCGAGGATAGGTTGATATTTTATCACAGTGCGTAAACAACGTTTTTCAAAGGAACCATTATTTCATGAACCCAAGCGCCACACTGAACATTCAGGTACAATTTGTTTGCAAAATCAGGGAAAATTTGTCCTGTCATCCAGGTTTTGCCTCAATAGCCGTATTTTCTCATCATGGAGTAAGAGTTCTACAGAATTATACAAATTGTTGGAATATTTTATCATAGAGAACAAAGTAAGTATGCGCTTATCGACCGACTGATCACAACAGCCGTACGTTTTCTGTCTGATTTACTGTCCAAGCCCAATTGGGGTATGAAATCCAGACGACCTATTTGTTTGCCACAAGGCTATTTTTAGCCCAATCGTGAATGTGATGAGTAAGCAATTGTGTGAAACGTGCTGCACCACGACTTTGGAATTTTTACCCACAATAATGATTTATATATCTCTTTTGTGATGTGTATTTTCCTATGGGAAAATTCTCGATTTTATTGACATCTCCAAAAAGAGAAAAATGAGCTGAAAGTGCCTTTGTTTATCTGCCGCTTGCATTATTTTACCACGGGCTTGGCAGGCAATTTGGATCTACCGGAGGCGCTCATTCCTAGTGGGAGGATAGTGTGGTGCAAAGTTGTATTCTTCCCTGGTTTGACAGCAGAAAGATTGAATTCAATGGTGAGTTCTGACGGACGACTGGACAAACATGTTGGAATTATCAGTCACCTGGGCTCTTGTCTCGAGTAAACTAGTGTATAGTAATGTGAACAGAAGAGTGCGTTTTATTTGAAGACTATTTTACTCTCTCGTGTCGCGAAGAGCCCGTATATTACAACGGTATGACGGCTTTTAGGCCTCTGTGATTCACTGGAACACTCCAGGAGGCATTCTTGCGATGCCAGCAGAACGTCTGCGGATATATGTTTTACAAAATTTGACAATCCTTAGGTCAAACTTCGGGACCTTGTTCTCACGTTCCTGAGCCTGATACTGTCGGAGTGCTGAGACTGTTTATTTACTGATAGTATTCAAAACCCCAAACAACCGGGAAGGCCACAACTAGATATCATTTCATGTTGTGCAGCATGAAATCATTAGCCAGATGCTCTTATTTTATTTTGGCTGCGCACTAGTCTGAGATCTACGGGTGCTTTGATACACAAATCGCCGTCACTATGCTTCTTAAACCGAACTTTTAATCGTTTATGAGCTACGAACCATTGGATAATGGGACATGTGACATGACTTTATTCGGGGTTCTCATCACAAGATCACATCCAGTCTGCCTGTACTTTGATGACTGAATTTACGGCGTCATAATCGGAAAATTTCTTTGCATTTAATCTAAGCATACGCGTATTAATTTCAACTACATCCTTCCATTACAGATCATGACAAAATGTAAGTTTTTTTGTCGGCGGCGTACACATGCGAAATTGTGATCATGTTATACGTTGCCAGTATGTTCATCTCAATCACTAGCAGGACTATTAACTTTGGGTATTGTGCAATCATTTTCCGAGAAATGCAGTGATGTGTCCATTAAATTTTCTCGGCATTTGCTTACCAGTGTTTGTGATTAAGTCACATGACGCACTGAAATGCTCTTCCTGGTTTGTTTACTGTTGTCTCAACCATATGTATCTTGTAGTTTGGTTGTTTTCTTGGTGCATTTCCAGTTTTGTGATGCCTAATAATTCCCTCAGCAGAGTGTCTTTCGTCGTGCAAATGAGGAAAAAATGCGTTGTCGCCAGATGTGAATCCATAATTCGTCGGTTTTAATAGGATTGCTTTCGTGCAATGGTTGAAAATTATTCGAACGCATTAAAAGTTCGAGTCGCAGTCCAACGATTACCAAGGCGAATATATCTACATATATGAATAAAACAGTTTAATTGAACAATAGATGGCCATATCACATGGGTGACGGAACATGGGAACCGTAAAGTAGTCACCATGTCAAACAATGTCACGTGATGTGGTAGGGGTACGGAAATGCAACCGGACGGAAAATGTCAGGATCAGATAAGGTGAAATAGTAAAATTATACTGTGCATGATGTAAGGCTGGTTCCAGCCCCATATGACTGGCCAGTTCAATGATCGCTGTGGCTCGAACGTATCGTCAAGGTGGAGTTTAGCTACGACAACTTGCCCCCAGACCAACACAACATTATCTACTAATTCTGTCACTAAAAAGGCCTCAGAAGTACAGCAGCGGTTAGAAGTAAGAGTAATTTAAGCAATTGAAAGAGGGTACGCTTTCGCCGCTCTTATTCCTCTATCTGTTACTGCATTACCAGGGTAATCAGCATCTAAAGTCCGGTTCCAGTTGGGTATATGTCAAAGAATGAGTCCAGAGCTCATCATCATCATCATCATCATCATCATCATCATCATCATCATCATCATCATCACCAGCTGTAAGAACCGCGTATTTGCTGTACAGTGTCACGGATTCGTTCACCGATAACTTGGGGAGGTGGAGTATTTAACTACGCTTTGGAAGCGGTAGCTGATCTATTTGAGGCACCAATACATGGATGTCAGTGAACGTTTCATTGGGAAGATCGGGAAGGAATTGTGCACTGAAGATAACGTCTTCGATGCACGAGCGCCACTGAGAGCGCGACTGAGCCATGTGTGACAGTCTCTTCTCATCTATGTGTTCTGTCTCGGGGTCCCCATCCAAAGAGAAGGCAATGAGCAGCGCAATTAAGTTTGCTAGTAATGGCTTTCATATATCGATCTCCAGAACTATGAGTTCCGATTTACCCCATGGTTTGGCCAATCTGCCTGCATCCGTAAGCGCAATCACTGTGACGAATGACCTTATCTTTGGATAGGGTCCATTTGGCTTTAGTAGGTTTGTAGATTGTCAAATTACTAGCAGGTACACAACTCTTTGATAAACGGCCCTACGACGCTTGACTGTCTACGCAGCAAATGTCGGGAAAAGACCGTCTTGGACATTCTAGATTTTGACGCGTTAGAAATTTGACCAGTGCAAACTCTATCCTGTTGCAAGCGGGCTTCCTCTTCTGCTTCCAAGTCAGAGTCAGTGAATTGAAATGTGATGTCAACCTGTTAGCTAATCGGCTTTGAAAAAACGCTGTTAAACCTAAGGTGGCTCAAAGATTCACCAAGTAAAAGAGACATTTTCTTTTGTAGCATTACCCTAGTCATTAAGTCAGTCAGTTCCATGTTAATACTATATTTTAAGAAAGTATGTAACTGCCTACCGTATTCGTGATTTCTTCTTTCCTCTCCAAGTTTGGTTTTGCTTGACTAATCTGAAGTCATGAAGCAGGAGACAACATTATGAATGATCTAACTTATAGGAGGTCCTAGTCGACTGCTTTCTGCCCGCCTTTTAACAGTCTTGTTCGTGAACCGATACCCTGAGCCTACCTTGAGATTAGATGAAACTTTTTGGACGGACACTTGTGTTTGCCACGCCCTTTCTCTCTGCTACATAGTAGAACGAGCAGGAGTAGAAATCAGCAGGGAAGATTTGATAACAGACGCACACCGTTGGCGTGAACTGTCACTTGCGCATAATTACTAGAGGGGCTGGACCAAAACCTAGCCGCACACTGGCTGCCAAGTTTCATCACTGAACACCTGACGTCTTGTGAAGTAGGAATCACACATCTCCCGTTTGTGTTCGGTAAGGCGTTCCGGTGAGTAGAAATAGTGATAAAATATGAGAATGCATTGAAAATTAAGTGTTTTTTTAATGAAACCAGTAGATGGTTTAGGTCGTATGTGGATCCAATGCTGGATGCCTAGTCATGTCAACAAATCAGGCCTAGCAGATTCATATTT
This sequence comes from Clonorchis sinensis, assembly GCA_003604175.2. NCBI lineage: Eukaryota > Metazoa > Platyhelminthes > Trematoda > Opisthorchiida > Opisthorchiidae > Clonorchis > Clonorchis sinensis. The sequence goes on from CM030374.1 coordinate 16,790,921, forward strand.
CACTTTGTTGACGTTATGAGATTTAGAACTTCCAAATGAGATTTTGTACTTCAGTGTGAGCTAATCTAAGCCGAAAAGTCGCTAGGTATTGAAGACTGCTACACCTCTTTGGGTATTATTATCAGCGCGCAAATCACGAGGGTCCAAGGAGTTTCGTTAGGGCCACATCATGGCTGAACTGTTTTGATGGTCAGCAGTGAGATTACTCACCCTTGGAAAAGACGTAGCACCCCTAACCTTTAACCGACTGCAATCTGACCATTTTGTGTGAAGCGTCAGTTGAAGAATGAGAAGATTCATTCTGACACCTAGGATATGGAAAGATATTTTCGACCGCGGATAGATTATGTCCAGTCCACCTCTAGTCTTTGAGCGGGTACCATGAAAGAGCAAAACCTCCACCTAAGCTGCTATTGCTCGACGTGGCGTTTAACCCTCCGGCCAACACTCATATGCCAGTGCACCGCGCTTCATATAACAGATTATGAACACTCTATCTTTAGCGCTCCAAAAGGCAAGAAATGAAGATTTTTAGGGACTCTGAGATACCGGCCAAACCAGCGTGCTTGTCGGTACCTACTACTTTTTAACAGGTAATCTTAAAAACGGTATGTGGGCATACATAGATTACATCCAGTCAAAGTACCTGAACATTTTATGGCCATTTGAGAATGAGGGATTGAATAATCCATTCAGGTGGGTCCGAAAGGAGCTAGCACAAACGAAGAGTGCTCACCAACAACAATGAAGATGGTGCGTGCACCGCATGGAATCTAATGTGAGATTGTACGGCCCGCGTGCCTATGCAAGATATCCGTCTGTGAAGTGCTTCAGGTGAAAATACTATTCATTCATCTAGGTAAAAAATGGAAATTGATTGGTGAACCCACTCCAGAGCATCTAGCTTAAGTATACTTACTCTCGGTCCACCAGTGAAGAGTTGAAATACGCCATTCACTTGGGACGGCGGATGCTTTTCACACAGCATTTGGATGGCGGAGGATCATCGAAGATGCCCGGTACTAAATGCTCCGTTACAGCGCAACGTCCGAATGTGAGTCACGTACAGTTTCATTAGCCTTATTTGCTGCAAACTAAAGGAAAACCAGAGAGAATTAACTAACGTGTTGTATTGCTGGAGTCACGATACCCAATCTTGTCACAGGTCTACTGCGATGCCGATTTTCTTCCGCCTTACTGAAGCCTACTTAAAACCAGTCTGTTCGACTGTCATGTTTTGATAGCCTCTGTGGGTATGTGGGATTCTCGCATGGAACAGACTTACTGCGCTCGAATTAGCCGCGTACTGATAATGCAGCATCTCCTTGTTTACAACAAATTTTTTAAAACAAATCCCACTGTAACAACTAAAATGACAAATGACAATGACAAAAATGACAATGACAACATGACACTACCTGTGACCGTCTCTAAAAATGCACAGTTTTGCCTCCTCCCGGGTTTTCCAGGTACCCCAGTAAGGATTGTTCTTTTAAAAAAATAGATTCTTACATGACATTCTATATTGCCAATATAATCCATGGAGATTACTTACTTTTGTTCTACTACCAATATATCCGCATTTTGATCTTGTTCGGGTTAAGTGAAAGTAGAAGTTGGAAAAAAACGGGTAACCTTGAGCTTCAGTCATACTTCAACTGAAAAGCGGCATTGAAATTCCAATTCGCAAAAGCGCAATTTATGAACACCTACTGTTGTAAGGAAGTTTCACTGCGGACACTGAATTGTTCAGTTCAGATTCGCGTCTGCAACATCCGTTTTCTGTACACGGGTAACGAGACTGTCGTGAGATCGGATCGAGCAGGCCATTGACTAGAACTACAAACAAAAGCTTCCACTCCGATTCTTTGGCCCTATCTGATGGGTTTCACTAAGCGGACAACATGTGAGTGAGACTTTCACTGTAGACCTCATTTTCAAAGTAGTTCATTACCGTCAAACAGGTACTCTGTGGGCCAATGCTGTAACGTCATCCAGTGAAGAATTTGACCACGTGGGTCAATCGGGCTTTAAGGAGCAAAGTTGCTTGGCTTGCAAACAGTAAAAGTCCTATACATTATCTGTAGTTGGAAATAGGAGCCTGAATAGGGAAGGATACAAAATGTCTAAACTTTAGGTCTTTTCGCAATTGTGAATAAGTGAAAATTTTATTCTGAACGCAAAAATCTTGGTGGCACTAGCTTCATGGCTTTGACCTCCAAGGTGTTATTTGGTGTTTTTTCACAGAATGGCCGGAAAAGCGTAAAAACGGATCCGCATTACACTACGACAGGGTGGAGATGCGAATTTCTTATTCTTCAGCGGATCGTTGAAACAATATTTCCAGCAACATAATTCATATTCACTTGCAAGCTATCTTTGATTCCGCCAGGCAGTGTGTATAATGAGAGATCTTGTTGAGCGCTGTGTGCCAAACTCGTTGAATATGTGAATAGCTATGAATTTACTGTAGTCAGTTGTGTCAGATTCGACCAACATTTGTATTCCTTTGGCTTAAATTTCTTTGTGAGTGTCGTTGAAAACTCGTCAAACGTAGTCAAGGCTTCTGAGTTTAAAAGATTCCTACATTGTCCACTGACATCTCGAAAGCAAAACGAAATAGCGTCTCTTGGATACGATCCAGCTGGAAGGCAAACAACACAAATAAATCAAATTTATCTGTCACCCAGCCCAATATGCACCATATACCTGAAGAATTTGAATCAACGCTGCAGGGCTAAACCCATTTCGAGCCTCAAGGTTACTGAGGTGGTGGGCAATCTTGGTTACTAATCATGATATTCAACTACAGATAAAGACAGCTAGGTTGGCTTTGTTAAAATAAAACAACCATATTGTGTATAGGGAATAAAATATTACATCACCCTTTTAGTTTCCAACGCTGCAGTGCATTCCGGTATATGGTTTGGGCTAACTGAGAGCTAAGGATTGCTTGTCCATAGGTTTTGTCTGATATGTAGACTAAAACATTGATGTTGGATCGTGCCGAATGAAGTCTGAGGGAAATGGCTTGCATATTAGAGCTGAGCTGATTAAAATTCATAGTCTGCTGAGTCTTAGTGCCATGCTTCATGTGTCATTAGACTGGTTCTCCCAGTCTTCCCACACCCAAACTATGCAGAGCAGCCAGCCAAATAATTTCACGCCACCACTCGACAAATAAGTATGAAAGTCTTGGACAGTAAAATTTAGGCGCACTGGTAATTGCCTCCTTCCAGCTGAGAAACACGAGACACGACTTATCAATGGCACCGAAGACTGGCGTGTGTGGTCCGGTCATATCGTCTTCTACACATGAATTCCAGGCCCGATCGGTTGGACAAGCCCAACGACCGTTGCTATTGGTAAATTCTGCAGATACAGGAAGAAGCCGTTGCTTTCATTGTGTGAATAACTAAGTAAGACTGCTTCCCAACTTATCGTAAAATGAAATTGCGGTACCCACCACCACTAACAGTATATACAAGGCTCACGGTTGTTGGTCTGTTAGCCGAGCTTGGCAGCGGGACTACGTCATCACCAATTAAGGTGAGTAGTTTGATTGGGTAAACTCATCCTCTTCTGCCTGCGCTTATATAGTTTCCAAACAGCCTTCTATTTTTGGTAGCTTTCATTCCCTGAATCAATTGATTGGTTGTCGTCAGGTTGTTTGATTTTGCACGTGGTTCAGAGTTCCGTGATTGCGTAGTTCCTTCGTTCGTGACGGCTGATGGACTGAGTTGATGTATATGTGTTTATTGGTCGATTTTTGTGTGCAGTACCGCAATTTCGGCAGACTCTCTCCCATTTTATTCTTCCGTGAGCAAGTATTTGAACCTAATCCCGGATGAACTGATTTTTCCCGTTGTCTTCGTGGGTTTAAACAAGTGACATTGGGTCACGTTTTCCGCTGGCACGCTCCTGTTTGTGTATTCTAGTGGCAAGTTTTCTTATAGTCTGGTTAACATATTGTACGTCCCATTCGTCAGACTGAATTTTGTAGACCATACCGAGTTCATCTTCTTCATTGCATCCTAACTTCCCTTTGGTTTCGAGAGGGTTCATCTAGACGCGTCAACAGGCTTGAAGACGACCATTATTCAACGGTGCGTAATTGCATTGCAGTCATTTCCGTGACATTTTCGATAAACGGCAGCGTAATCCTGTCTCCGTCTTGATTGTTTTCGCAAAGCAGGTTGGTTTTGCTTTTCTAAGTATCTCCACATGAGGTTCCTTGGGTAGCCATTAATTTGGAATGTCTGACAAGGTCATTGATCTTCTTTGACCCCGTTGTGTTGCAATGCGTCTTGATCCACTTGAATAATTTTTGAACACAGCTTCTTTTTTGACAGTTCGACTGGTTGCCTAATTAGTTCAGAATATGGTTTTTGTGCGTTTTATTTGTGTATACTTCAGTTAGCAGTTCGCCGTTTGCTGTCCTTGTGATGGGCACACCTAGAAGCGCCAATCTGTTGTTCTTCTCCGTTTTCATTGTGTAGTGAATGTCGTAAAGCACGTTGTTTGGCAATTGATACGCTCGTGACAGTTCATTTTTCTGTACAATGGCAAATGTATCGTTCATATATCGTACCCATATTTTCCGTCTGATATCTGGTAGCAAAGTCCGCTCCATCTTCTGGATTGTAATTCCCGCCATGAATCCAGAGATTGGTGATCCCATTGACGCTCTTTTGATTTGTTCATATTATTCTCCATTGAACTCAAAGAAGGTTTTCAGTCACAGATACAGTAATTCGCACATTTACTCTCTTTCGCCAGCGCTCCGTTTATGGTTTCCCGATTGTCTAGAATTTCAAGAACCGCCATCCCCCTGCATTTAATTAAACCGATGTGAACAGTGAAGTTACTCCGAAGGTAACCATTACTTCATCTTTGATCTTAACGTTTTTAATCTCCGCAGAAAGTGTCCTGCATTATTGATTGAATATTGAGGTTCGATGGTGAGCTACTTGCAGCTAACCGGTTTAGAGCTACCAGATACTGCTTTGAAACTATACAGGTGTAGGCAGAACTGTAAGAATTTACTCAGTTAATCCTGCACTGACGAAGTCACCTCAGTTGGCGATGAAACGTTTTATATCCAACTGCCGAGCTTGGTGAACTGACCGACAACAAAGCAGTGCACCCTAGCTATCTATAATCCGCAACATCACCAACAAGATTTACGAATACTGATAACAATGATACTGCAACGGCGACAACGATAAAGCTACGATGATAAGATCTACGAAAATTCAAGTAGCGTCCGGCAGACGAAAAGCCGTAATATGTTCATCACGTCAGGTCACATTCCACGAAACCCAAAGAATGATCAAACCAATGAATCCTGTCTGCACCAGGCCCGTTTTTTCTCATCCAGATAAGTTTTGTTTCACATTGTAAAGACTTTTCAAAGCAAAATCCACTCCAAGAGAAACATACTTGACAGCTTGTTGACTTTTATAAACCCAAACAGTCCGTGATGAAATGCAATGTGTCTCTTGGTTCCACGTTAGTAGCAGCTCATAACAGCATCCCAAATCCTGTTCTATTGACGTGACTAGGTATAGCTAAGCACAACTTTCGTATAAACTTAAACCTCAGTAAACATAAATATTTTTCGCAAAAGTTCAGTCTACACTGTCTCAGAAAGTTGCAAAATAACAATCACCGTGCTGATGCGGTTTTCGACTTCTTTTGCGGCAGCTTCATACGTCGCATTCGGGCATATCTAATCCTTCACTAACACGCCAAAAGCAGATTCATCTAAACACAGACTGAGCCAAAAGCACTTGTGAGCGGAACGGAAAGCAAAAAAAAACAACTAAACAAAAGTCGTCATCAGTAGCTCTGAGGAACTGAATTCTCAACAGATGAGTTACTGATCATAAAGTCGTCTGGACAGCTTGTTTTAAAATACATTTGTGGCTTTAAAACGTACTCAAAAATAATTTGCATCCTACTTCCGACGATTTTTATGCGGGACTACTGTCAGTTCACCGAAAGAACTGAACTCACATTTCGAGTCGATAAAAACCTGTTCCCTTAGAAATGCATGTCAATCACAGTTTTGCAATTCTCCTATGGTCCGGTGTGATAGGATGCAGTCAGCGAGCTTTCATTTTGACGAAATTTAATAAGTAGCCTCCATGGAAGTTTAGAATGCTGTAGTTGATGTAAATCGATTTGACAGATTCAGTTAATTTTTTTTTGATGAAAACTTTTGGCTTACGGTGGCCTTGGTGACAGACCCACGTGATCAGAGTTCTATTCTGGATGACTTCATTGGGCTACTGTAAACTTTTTTCAGTCAGCATTTTCCCAGTAGCTTTACTCGTTTTACCAAACACAATTATGCCCCGCTCAACGTAGTATCGATTTCCTGTTGGCGAGTGCCGGAATAATAGAGGTTTGTCCCCATGCAAATCGTCTTGTGACAAGCCAGATGTGTCTGCTTTTTCACGATATCAATTCGAGGATACAGCTTACAGTGTGACTGAAGGACTGACTGAGTAATTTTCAAGGAATGAAATAGATTATACTGTTCGGAAGAAGTTAAACGACCACTCATGTAAAGTTTATGAATGGGTGTTCTACAATTATATTAAAATTAGGTAAAACCGTTATCATCCTTCTCAGATCCTGGCTGACTACAACTTATGATGTAAATGGAATATGTTAGCATTCTCTTCCGGTATGTTTACGTGCACTTGGTACAAACTACCATTGTGTCTCTTGGCAAGGCAAACATACTGCAAAGAAACTGCTTTCATCGGTAAGGGACAATCAAATGCACCATGAGATGGACAAGATATATGGACAACAAGATACGACGAACCCAGAATACAAACTTTAAACGTTTTTTTGGCAAATTTGAACAAAGCGATTTTGTACTGGATGGAGACCAACGACTAGGTTTCTGGTAGGCGACACAGCGCGCGTTTTTGTCTTATTCCTGATGGCATACTTGCTTCGTGAGGCTTCACTGGGCCTCCAGTTCTTGCGGTTTAAATCCCAAATGGTTTGGTAAATACTGCGTTTATGTACTGTATCTATGACTTAGCGACAAACAAAAGTTTGCTGCTGTTCGTTTGCTATTTTGAAGAAAGATTTGGATCATTTTGTCAAAATGTGAAGGGGGTCACGTCAGTGACGCCTACATTGCGCGAAATACCGCTTTTTTGTTAGTTTCAGACGACTGATTCGAGTATAGGAAGAACAAAGCGGTAATGGGACTGCGACAGGTGATATATCGTTTTAGGCTTCAGGGCCACACGCCAGTTAAATCGGACTCTGCGAGGAAAGCAAATGACATACGGAACGCTTCGGAATGTCAACTGCATAGTTGACTTCTTATTGCAGGCATACCTCGGAAGACAGCCGACACTATAGGTGGCCTTGCCATATTCCGTAATATAATACGGAATATTTATATGGAATTCATATAGATTATGAATGAATTTTGTTTGCTCGATGACAATTGTCGCATGCAGTTCCATAATCAACACTGGTCTCGTGAAGTACTTTCCACTGTGAATTGAAAAGTGTTCACCGGTAGTTCTTTGGATTTTAGCTCTGCCGTTCTCAAGTTTGCCAAATGCATTCGATCCCACATGTGGACTTTCATATAACACTTGAAGAAATGTACTGTACTCCTAAATGGGCATTCTTTTTTATAAATATTAAAATAAAACTTTATTCAGGTCGCCTAACGGAAACAACATTGGCGTGACAATTTGGTGACTTTCATGAATGAACTCCAAAGTTTCGGCTTTCTTGGACCTCTCTAATTATGTCCTAAGATATGCCCAGCCATTGGTTCGAAAATTTCCAACTCACTTTAAGAAGATGCGTGAGTCCTGTGCGCGTCTAACTGAGGACCTTTTGGGAAAGTTTTTATGCCACTTGAGGAGTAAATCTTTCTAGTAGAAGAACGGTAAATGTAAAGTATGTACACGGCTTCTTGGCAATCTTGCTGATTTTTAATGGGTTTTATAGATGTACTCTTAGGTTACTGTGACTACCATTCAGTTTGGAAACTGAAGCGCCATTTTACGACTTAGCATATTACAAAAATAAGCCCAACTTCCACATGGTTGTTAATAGGTGAACGTCTTTGAATGTACATTCGAACGTACAAATTTTTCATGGATTAATTTGTGACTGTAAGCTGCGTCCACCTTATACGTCTGTCATACTTACTTGACCCAAATGGATAGTAAACGCATTATGGTACCCAGCGTATTGAGATGAGGGGACCTAATATTGTTTTAGTAAGGCTTATCTTTCTAATACGTCCAAAACATAAATTTCTTGGCGTCTTGAGACCCTTAGGGTACTGTCTTTCTCGAAGCGGCTTGTTGGCTTAGTGGAAGAAATGTACTAAAAGTTCGAAACTTTCGAAGCTTGTGTGCTCAGACTAAAGCTGAAAAAACGCTATCCGTTTTTAAAATGTTTTTTGGTGCAAGTATTTTGTTTAGACCTGAAAAATCATTTCACGTGTTATCGGGACTGCTTTAGAAGCCCTCCTAGGGGCTAAAAATCACCCTACTCCCCTTGGGTGTTTTTGTGTTTACTAACCATTCTTCAGCAGTTAGTTTATGTCCCCTTTGAGCTACTGTTTATCCTACGATGTCATGAGTTTCCAACATCTTTATCGTAAGAGATCTATACAGTAAACCTGATACGCTCAAAACTTTGCCACCGAAAAAATAAACCGAGGAAGTGTCATCTACATTACATAATCGTTTTTACAAGGTTCGTTGATGCCATTGATTTGGTTTTATGTTCTGCATTGGTCAGATCGCTTCAAGTATTGGAATGGCTGCCTTCGGTTATCCACAAAGGTTACACAAGCACTGAGACTCTTATGACGTCTTAGTCATTTTTGTGTTCATTAATCATTCCCCAATCATTTAGGTCTTCACTTAGCCCACTGATGTTATGTTGCTTTTCTAGAGTTGGAGTACAGAGCAGGGATCAAACGCACATTTCTACCCATTATTTCACATTATGGCTTACAAGCAACAATCATATATACAAATGTGCATATACTTTTCAAAGCACTCATATCCAGGTTACTCATTACCAACCATAGATTAGTCATTGACTAAGGTTTTCCAGGTTTTTTTTTATTAAGGCGCATTTAACCCTCTTTGTCGACTAAATAAACCCACTCCAGCCAAGTTTTTGTGAGATGAATTTCTGAGTAGAATTTGCTGACTTATGAAGTGACTTATGACGTGAACGTAGATTTGTGAAGTGGAATTTTTGACACTGGGAGGGTTTTTGGGTTATTCGAATTACAGCATCGTAGCCATGTAGATATTACTTATCAGTCGCACGCGATCGGTCACTTTGACGTTAATGTCGTCAGAGATGGACGACAAGTTGGTTGTACGCCAAGCAAACCGGTTAGGTCACGAAACAAAGGTGTCAGTGTGGTAGGCAGCGTATCCAGAGTATATATTCTGATGAAGTGGATTTAATTTACTCAGCACAGTGAAATATGCCATCGGTATTACTAAGCAGTATAGGGCAGATTTCTGGCTGCTGGCAAATTTCTAGGGTCAATTCCAAAGACAAACTGATGAGCCTCATCGCGTATCTGTGCGTATTGGACCGAGGTGCTCTAAGAAGTATCCCTCCCGTGAAAAGTTGCCACTCCCATTGTCCATTTCCTAGGTCACCTTCCATCATTGAAGGGCAGTTTGTTTCTGCTGCCTCCCTGTCTACCTTGATATTTTCAAGCAAATAGAAGGTTCAACATACAGTTATTTTAAATAGCTTTTTTCAAGTTGAAAGAGTATGAATCAAATTTTTTTGGAGGATGATGTGACACTCTTCACGTATATGGTCGTTATCCAAGCTCAAATTTTTAATCCGGAACAATCTAGTTTGAAATGCTCCACACGCCTGGGCACTGGCGAGGCAGTGTGACAGATGAACGGTGAAGTTACTGAAAACGGACGCCCACAATCGTCTTTAAAAATATGAAAGGATAATCAGCGAGGGAAAGACAAAATATCTGGTTAAAAGTGGTCCACAGAATTTGACAGAACTCGAAGTGGTAGTCGGATAATGAGTAATCATTACAAAGATCAAATGTAGAACGGAAATTGAAACCAACTTTTGTAAACTCACGAAAATCAGTGGGCGACGTTTTGATCTGAGCGCTAACCGAATACAGCCGAACAAGAACGCAACAACACTCAACGTACAACATTCGGCTCATTGCTACGCTTCAATATGCTCCTCGATGATGCCCTTATAATGTCAGGTTGATTGATGAGGAGACGTTTGCAGCTAAATTTATATCATATATCTCTTTTATATATGTATATATTTATATGTATCGCCCTAAATATCTTAGTGTATATATCTTCCGAAATATATCTTTTGTCTATATAATTATTTATCTTATGTATACATACATATATATACATGAATATACATACATATATGTATATATACATACATACATATATACATCTTCCTGTATATATATATATATCTTCCTAAATTAAGTTCCTATTGTCGCAATAACAACACAAAATATCTCCACACTTCTTGCCTAAAGTTCCAAAAACCTTCATAAATATCCCACCGTTCAATCGCCAGTGTGTATTATTGTGCTATTATTGTTTTTTTCTGAGCGGTTTTGCATTCTTGGTTGAAAACTGAGCTATGTCTTCCGCGACGCAACTCTTTAACAAATGAAACCGGAATGCCAACTGCCCAAAGCATGACCAAACATGTAGTTCGTACATAAGTGCGCGGTTGTTTCTTGTAAAAAAATGTGATAAACCAGAACATCTTGAAACTTAAGTTAAACCAGTTTCGTCTTGCCTTGTATGAAGAATAAATACCTCGGCCTTTAATATGTGAGGATGGATATCTGCGCAACTACGTGTGTGTGTGTGTGTGAATTGCCCACACATACTGGCAACAGTTTTTTAAGCTTTACCGCCCAACAGCTAATGCGGTATACAAACCGGAGCACGGTGAATTATTTTCCTTATTATATTCTGTGCCAAAAGCTCATCTTGGGGAGTTTAATTCAGCTAAAAAACTAACCAGAAGCCCGTTAATGTTTTACCCTTTGACAATTTTGTCATGGTCATTGTTTTGCATATGAAAAACCACTTTATAGTTCATCACGTTAATGCACAAAAACCAAATAGTGTGTTTTGTTGATAGCATGTGTGATTATGCAGCCAGGGATTGGTCACCGCCACCAAGAGTTTTGTCCAGGTTTATAAAAAGCACACATACGTGGCAGAGTCAGACAGACCGTGACCAGTAGTAAGCTGGAGTACAATTTGCTCATAAGCTCAGGGCGAAAACAAACAGGCAATCAAACTTAGATGTTTTCGAACGTACTCCAAACACATTACGTTAGCATCCCCAGTAGAGCCAGCAAATAATATATTTTATTATGTTACATTATATCATGGTACACTACATTATAAGCTGGTAGTATATTACGTTGGATCATACTGTATTGCATTGCGGCTAGCAATACTAATGTAGCATATGGTATTATAATATCACGCTAGATTTTCATTATACGGCACCATATTAACCCCCGTTATTTCATTTATCATTCAACACTAATCATTTCAAAACAAGCCTACTGTGCTAGAGTCCAGTGACCAAGCCGTTACCGTGTATCCTCTAAAGTTTGGTCCCACACTTCCTGTCTAGCTCAGTAAATTTTGAAAGCGGCTGTTTAGAGTAAAGTACCAAAATGAATAAGTAATGACTACTTCGAATTCAAAGGGTTCAGGTTTGAAGTCGGACGGGTCTAATTTGGAACAAGTGTCTGTACGTTGTGTACTACTTCGGAAGTAGATGAGACTTTGAAGGTTTTAGAAGGACGTGAGAGTGACTTACCCCATACAGGGAATGCAGGCCATCAGAAAACGCTCAGCGGCCTCGAAATTATTCGGCATTTTGCTAAGTCAAACGGTAATTTAGACGATTTCGAAGAAAGAAACGGATGAGAGACCTAATCATCATCTCACAACGACTATGAAGAAAATGCAATAACAAGGACAAACCACCGCTCGTAAAATGACCTGTGTTTTTTGGCTTGGTAAACAGAGGAAGAGTGTGCAGTACTTAGATAACTGTTTGCTCGTCCAAACAAATGCTTTTCTTTTAAAGAAGCCTTCCGCGAGGCTAAAGATATGCACATCCAAGTGCAAAACCAACACTGGAGTAAAACAGGATTATGTCCAAATTTTGATTCGCTCACTCTTTAATCTTCAACCTATTAACCTCGATAAAGGTTCAGTACGCCATTCCAACTGTGGTAAGCCGTGAATTTTGCTCATAGCACTAAAGTGAACATATTGGAAAACGGTTCTGAGGAAGTGAATCAGCTAATTTCAGGGCAACAGAAGAAGGAAACAGGCCAGGAGATGTCCCTCTTCCGTTTATTCATCAGCGATAAAGGCAAAACAACAAAGTTGTAACAGTTTGAGCGACAAACTGCAAGAAGGAGGAAACTGTTTCTTTAACTAATTAGCAAGTTTTATACAAGTCCTCCTAAATGCTCGACTAGGCTTGTCTTTACCACCAGAATACGCCTACTCGACAAGAAGCCTGAGGTTTCTCACAACTTATCGACCGCTTTGCCCGCAGCTTGAAAAAAGTTATCAATGTTTCCCACGGAGAACAAGTTATGCGTTCATTTATTTCGAAAGAACATTTTCCATATCTTTAGCACCTGGATTTTACCAAGGCTCACGAGCAAGAATCATCATCTTTTAAAAAATTGCCTTGCGCTGGTGCCTGAGGCAACGTCTACCAGATGAGATGCATGCAACATCACCGGTTGTTGGTTGGACATTACTAACTAGATTAGCTGAGTAATTCGGCCAAAAATCTGCATTCAGTATGATCAACAGCATGTTATCCAGGTGGATCACGTGACCTGAATATTCAGAAGCAAAACTTTATACATATTCGCGTAGAATGAACAAAGTGACACATCTCAGGAGAGAAGTGGACCGCCAGACTCTTGCCTAATTGACAACTGATTCACCAACTGAGATAATCGGAGCTCTTTTGAATGTTTACCGCCTAGAAACAGCAGATTCGGACAAGCATTGAATAAATCGCTCCCATAAGATGTACTTTACAGAACGAGTTTTAAATGTCATTTCTTACCTGTTGTTCTTGTGTGAGCTTGTTAGGAAGCAAAGTAGTTCAGATAACTCTGTCTGTTGAAAAATTTAACTGGTTTTTGGAGCAATTTAGTCATGAGAGTCGATTTTATGTGGACATTTACTTCAGGAACAGTTTATTCAACCAAATTCCACATAGTATTTCATGACTTGCCTAACATGCAGTGATATTGGGGACAGGAGAACTTACATAACTAAGGCGTTATTCACCCAATGAAGCTAGATACTTCCTAAGTACGTTACAGTATACGATAGGTAGCTAGCAGTCTTGGTGATTAGTTATATGCTTATATTATTATACTGAGGGTAAATCTATTGTACTAATCAAGATTTTGCCTATACGACCTCTTCCAACTTATAAATGGGCTTCACAGATGAAAGAGAACCGACATACATCGCCTAATAATAACTGACAAATCACGGAGAAATACCAGCTAAAGGATTGATTACTTTTAGTGACGTGTACCCAGAAGCATATAACTGAGAGCGCGTGCGCTCCTCTGACTTATTAAAACCGGCCGCAATTTGCAATGCACCTGCGATTTCGTCACTGCTGCTGTGTTAACCTATTGATGAGTTGTACTTAGTAATTTACGTTTAAGGAAATACACCATTGTGAACTAAAACTGATAATTTATTGAACAGCCTATGCTTACAAGTCATACGTATAATTCATTTCTGTAATTAGATTATACATAGAAAACTTGTCGCGCAGGCAGCATGGAGGGAAAGCCATTATGAATTGTGAATGACGTGTTCAGAGGTTCATTCACGCTGCTTATTGTCCGATCTTCAGGACAGATCAGGGAACTCGACTATTTCAAGAGCGTTTTACAGTGTAAGGCGTTGACAGACCGCGCGTTCTGAAAACCCAAGAATCGATCTGGGCCTGAAACTGCATGTTGGCAATAAAAGGCACCCTCTTTTAGGATATTATTGTTTGCATGTGCTTTATGAGGGTTTAAATGCACAACGGTTTTTCGAAATGCCGTTTGCTGAGTCACAATTACGGTTGTTTCCCTTTTGTATCAAACACCAGAAGTCCTCATCGTTCATTGGGTACAGGCCGGCAGGTCAACTCCATTCAGTCGGTTAGCGTCATTTACCAGGTTCAAAACTGTCAGTCGGAAATAGTCCGGCTGTTGATAGTGAAGGCTGCCGAAGTTATTATCGTCGGATTACTGAGGGCATCTCTGTCAACTCGATTGGAATGGCCACGTATCGACGAAATAAGAACAAACCTCTAAGAAGCATAGATGCTTCACAGTAGTGGAAGCCTTATATCCCTGGATGTAGGCGGCAACCCAGATCACTGAACTTAGGCTGCAAATTCTTGGTTCATTGCTGAAGACGATGTGTCAGACATCGTCTTTCCTTGTTGGGAAGTGAATTCTGCAGAAAGGAAACAAATTTGCAATTTGGTAAAAAAACGAAAGCCATGAGTCAAAAAGCCTTAAAGAAAAATGCTAGAATAGTTTACACTCACATGAAAATCTGTAGGCGTCTCAAAAACAAAACTTTTGATTCACCCATCATTCATTAGAGGTATCTGGCGCCAGTTTGCATCTTCTGAAAAGCAGACGCCATCATCTCCATACGTGTACCTCGACGTCAACTTATCAATCCTTCACACGTATGTCATGCGATAAACTGAGGCGATTTTCGGGATGACAGATAGCCTAACGTGACTTGAAACCAACACAACCCCCTTCTGAAATCAACTATGTTATGAAATTGGAGCATCTAATTTCATGCATGTTTACCTTCTCGACATTAGTTTTTTGTTTTGTTTAGGTGTTTGTGCCTAGAACAATGAAGAGTTATTAGGCTGCTGTCATAGCTTTTAATAGCCGATATAAAAAAACAGATTTGTTTTGAGCGATTTACTTAGGATTTCTGCTGGGAGCTGAGACACTTCATCCCATGCAAACAAATTTGTAAAATTTTTGAAGCTAAACTGATGCATATTCTCTTCTAATATTACTTAGTTCGTTTACGTTAGTCCAGCTGCTTGGTGTGCAAATGTCACACTGTCGTGGTCCACTTTTGTTAAGGTACCACGAATTTGAAAGAACGATATGACCAGTAAGATGCTGTATATTTCGTAGTTATACAGATACCGAGGCCATGAATGTCTTCTTCCTGGCGCACAAGCGGTCATTTAGTGTGACTGCCTTCAGCGATATGAACGTCCGCATTGAGACAGGGAGACCGTGTGATTGACGGTCTCATTGTTACCTTATCAGGTTATTACGCTCTTTTGACGTTTAATATAACTATTTTATTGTTTTTTTATTAACAAAACGTGCTATGCTTGTTATTACGTGGGTTCTTCACTTCCTGCTTGGGTTCGTTAACTATCTCGACAAACCTCTCTATCCCCAAGGTCGAGGTTGTCTACAAAGTAGGGCAACCAACTAGTGTGATGGCGTGGTATTACTTGCAGTGTGAAAAACGGCTCGCCATTCCGGAGAAGTGCGCACAATGTCTAAAACTGGGGCCATTTTGTAACACCATTTCACCTCAGTTCACAAAGTGCCGCACACTTCTGTGTCCGAATTTAAACTGCCAACAAAAGCAGCCGAAATTCGTTGTCAGTGAGTGTTTCACAAGTGAATTACTGCAAAATTATTTAGTTCTCAGTGATATTTTTGCCACGATATTTCAGAAAAGTTAACGTCTTTAAACTTTGACGGTTGAAGCGCTTGGCGTAGACTGGGAGAAGAACGCGGCTGTTATTCGGTGTTCCTTAAGACTTCCAACTTAAAACCGTAGTTGCGGAAAATTTCAAGGCGCATTTTAAAACATGGCCAGTTGAATTTCTAACCGACGAACTAATTTACAAGCATCTGACTGACCAAGTAACATTCATTCCTGTAAACACGTTGCTTGTTGCTTAAGGCCAGTTACGTGTAGAAGGACATTTCAGAACGACGCTTATGACCATCATGCTGTTTTCGGTGAAAAAATTCCGACGCCACCACATCAAACCGAAATTCGGCATGAACATTTTTCACTTAGCCCTGTGACCGTTCAAATATTGCACGTCTCCCCGAAGTGATAAATGCCTCATTTCCGCGACTGGAAATAACTGAAGAGTTAACCAAAAGTTACCCCGTGTTTTAACACATATGTAATATCAGCCTAACATGACTGGCTTTATTTTGCACAAAAGACTGTGTTCTTGCGACAAACCGTTCAGTGGTAGTTCTGCTGTGATGGTTTGTAACGATCCTTCTATTTATTTCCTATTCGTTGGGTTTTCACACCAGATTTGGGCTAACCGGCAACAATCTTATATCCGGAGACCTGATCTCCTTTTGAAGCATTCTCCCTGTGAGGATGCGAAGCGAAGGGGTGGCTCCTGGGTTACTGGTAAAAGAATTTGCCACCAACCAGGTGAAACCAAATACCTATATGAATACAACATATGACTGGAACTTATCTTTGGGTGGACAATTAGAATAGTTCACGATTGAACAGCTTTTGCTTATGCAAACAAGTAGCTGTTTTGTTGACCTCCTAACTTTGTCAAGAATATCTTTTTAATTCTCTTTTTGGCTCAAGAGGGGAAGCCAGTAAGATTGCTCCAGACTGCATGAAGATACTCTGTTTGCAACAGTCCGCGTTCAGATTGCCTATGGCTGCGTGGTTTGAAGAAATAAGTCTATACTACTCACAACTGCATGTTTCAATAAACATTCAAAAACCCACTATCTTTCTCTACTTGATAGGATAATATTCTCATAAATCAGAGTCACGTACTCCAACCGATGTTGATGAGAGTTTCTCTCCGTCAATTCTGATTTGTTGTGCATTATCTGCAGCACAAAAATCGTATCCATACATTTGGATTGGAAATACCATTTAACCACTCGACAAACGTTCTGTCCTTTGTCCAGCTGGAGAAAACTCACTTGAGAAATAGGGTTTTGTGTTGAGTACTAGGTTCCTAATATATTTTATTGATGCCTGCAAGTGCGGTTACTTACTTTATACCCTCTAGCATTAAGCAACACATCGATCCATTATCGTATAGTTTGCAAACAAACCAATTGGACGGAAAAAGCGACCTTGACCCCCTGTGTTCTGATCATTTGAGTAGAGTTTTCAGATCAGCTCCCCTGAAGTCAAATTTTACCAGCCCGGATGACGTGACCAAATCTCTTAAACTTTTTTAGAGCATCACTTTAATTATACATGGTTGAGCCTGTCAGTCAGCTGTACACAAAACCCCCTAAAACATTTGTTCCTCAGATTAAAAATCAGTCATGGGAGGAACAAGCAACTGAAGAGAAAAGAGAAGAGCTCATTATGAAAATTTGACAAAAAATGAATATAACAACGCTTCTTGAATAATCTCTGGACGGAATGTAGGTCAATGATTACGTAGGTTAAAGTAAACCGCATATCGTGAAATACGAAATTTGAGAGCTGAGACGATGTCCATCTTTCTGAAATACGCTGGAACCTTCGAATGAATCCAAACAAGGAGATAAGGGTCGTTAACCTGCATGTGAGCTCGACTAGGCAGACTGGGGAATACTCTCTTCGTTCTCAGTGGGTCGAATAGCTTCTTTTTTCCTAACTGTAACATTTTCACCAAGCAACATGACTAGAAAATGCACTGTAAACTGGGTTATAGAATGTGCCGCAGCAACTTCGTTGGACACGAGAACTTCGGAACTCTTCAATGTCTGATAAGTCAGGATAGCACCTGCACCTTAGTGTAGCGGTCAAGTTAAGCTCAGTGTAAATTTGGGCCTATTTCTTAGCGTCACTTCCCACTTCCAGAGCCTTATCGCATGTTATAGCTTCAGCGTTGTCTAGAAAAATCTTTGCAAAAGCGATCTGAAACATAAAACTAGTAGAGTTATATACTTGGTCTCCGCCCAAATATGACTGCCCACAAAAAACTGTAAAAGGCGACTATCTGTTTAGCTGCAGTTTTGTTCTTTTCAGACTTGTCTGACGTGATATCATTTTTACTGGGATACCCCTTAGGCTCGACATAACTGGACTCTCAAAAGCAAGAAACACAACACCAGGCCAACTCTGGTAATGTCTGTTGTGAAACTCACCATCAGCGGATTTGTCTGCCTATGAGGATAGATACCATTCTGAAGTGACTAAAATGACCTTTGAAGATAATTTTAAAGAACAGCTGTTATACAATACAGCAAAAGTTGGAAAACCATGCTGAAGATGCTCATTGATGGAATGATAAAGCACCTTTCAAAGCTCACTTGAATCAAATTTATCATAAAGCTCAGATTTGCCACACAGTGGTTTACTGAGTGTCATTTGAGTTATCATGATTCTTTAAGTTCATTCGTCGTCAAATACCACACTTTGACGTAGGTGTTCCTACAAAACCGGCTTAGCGTTTCACGGATTTTGAATTATATATATATATATACATATATAATGCAACCTTTTTATAACTCGCCTTGGCTGGCACGATTGACTGAACTAGAATAGGCTGTCAACTGTTCTGCTGTGTCATGCCTTCTAATTAATAAAGTCACACTTTTTGTGTACCTACTGGTTCAGATTTTTGCTTGTTTAGTCTACCTATCTAAAGCGCGCAAAAGTCGCACATAATTTTCTAACCGGACAAACACCGGTTGTTAGTCATCAGAATCAGAGAACGGTACGTACAAAAGTCATCGCATGTGACGGCACGCAGATCAATTGTCATTGTTAAACAGGCACTAATCACTTCAAGTATCTGATGCAGACGGATGGGCAATTCGCGTGATACAGCATGCCTTGTGTTGGAGGCCGACCAAAATTACGATGAATATCGTTTGCTGACTTGACATGACCATCGCAAGACATTTCCTGAAGCTCTTTGGCAGTGGAATCGGCGAGTGCTCTGCAAACATCATCAACCCATTAAAGTTAGAACGAACGCCTAGAAATCATAATCCTGTACGCGGCTTATCGAAGGAGCCCATGAAGCACTGCGTCAGCAGAGCGGACGACAAATAATCGTACGTTAAACGATTACAGAAGTGATTAAAAAAATCGGAGGATTGGTAAGTGCGGGAGAGTTGAAACTACCAGAACTTCCAAAGGTGTTGACAGACGATGTCGCGTCTTACGACGTCACGCATCGCATCCCGAGGAATGCAAGTGGACGAAGGCGCAGCTTGGTAACTAAACGACTAAACGGCTTGTTTCCTCCGTGTAAACATTACTTGATGATTGGCTGAATGTCTTCTGTTCGTGCGTGTGCGTTCAAAAACTAAATCTGAGTGTCAGGTGCAAAAGCGACAAAGTGGTAAGGACCATTTTCACAACACAGAATGCATTCAAATGAACACTTCAGTGAAGATGCGAGAGGCACTTGTGAGATTCTTACAAAAAAAATTGCAATGCACAATAAAGCTCATGTCACGATAGGCGGATCTTGTAATCTGTTAAACCACTTAGGTCAACTAAGTCAGCTGTAGCCGTACTGTTAAGGAAGAGATGTGTTGTGGAGAGATTTACGTGGAAAGATGTGTTGATGTAATTGAAATAGTATTAAGCGAATGTGGAAATACAGTAATAAAATGATGCATGTACAAAAATATCTTTCAAATGGCGAGTTTTTCTCTCCCGAGTCAGTAATTTTTTGGAAGTCTGCTGATAGCATAAAAGGGGTTTAGGAGTTCCGAAGGAGATCGCACCGAAAAGCTAGGAAACACCGTATAGCTGTTTCATCATAGCAGAGAATTAGCTCGCTAACATCTAGGAAGGTTAGAACTTGCAACTGTGCAAAGTGAACACATCTAAGGAGGCGCTGCCGGGAAGTGTTGAGATGATGAGCATCAGCCAGTGTAAAATGCAGCCTATCGTTCGACGACTAACGTGCATGAACCAGTCCAACCGATGGACAGTTAGGGACTGCCAAGGCGTAATCGCACTCAGCTTGTGTGCGTGTGTGTGTGTAAATGTTCGTCATATAAAGTAAATTCCGGTTATTTTCTTGACAGCTCTATTGAACCATTCAACAACACACAACCAGTATTGCCTTCCTTGGAACCAACCATGTAGGCGCAGTCCCCGAGTTATCGATAGTCTTGTCTTACATGAGCCTGGAATTTCGCACAACTGGCGAACCATAGTTATTTTCAATTAAAATTGTTCACAGGTGGCTAAAATGTACCCCAGCTAAATTGTTCGTGACAAGTTGTTAAATACGAGCTGGCTAGTGGTGTATTACAGCTGATGCGGACCTTAAGTAGTTAGAGTAAATTAACGTTTTCGTTGTGCGTAGTGCGAGATTCTCAGGGCTTCGGTGCTATCTCCATTAGGTGTTCATATCATTGAACTAAAAACCGGTGATATACATGACTGTCTATTGTCAGTCACTATTCAGAACATATACCGCAATTTTTTCGTTCTCACAGCAGTTATAGCCAATTTTTAACATTTGGTGTGTTGGAGTGTGTCAAGCGGACCACAAACTGACAGTCGTCTTCAATCCAATAAATGACGGTCGCAGTGAGATATTCGGTACATCCAGCTGCAGCCAGACAGCATAAAGGTGCAAATTTATCGTTTGGTTTAGCATCATGGCTTCTTCATGAAGCGCGCCAGAATGAACCATGAATATCACAAAAATGTTATTTTTTGATCAACAATCAGGTACATACGTATCGGGTTTTGACAGTCCATCACCATCATCATCATCATCATCATCACCATCATCATCATCATCATCATCACCATCATCATCATCATCATCATCACCATCATCATCATCATCATCATCATCATAATCATCATCATCATCATCATTATCATCATCATCATCATCATCATCATCATAATCATCATCATCATCATCATCATCATCATAATCATCATCATCATCATCATCATCATCATGGACAGCATGACGTTAGCGTTCAACACTGATGCTTTGCTGCCGTACTGATGTTTCACTACCGTTTTGACAAAAGACTCAAATTAATCTAGATGCACCTATCGTTTACTGATGGTTGAAGAGTTTTCAGGAGACTTATGAGTAGTGTGTCATATTTTTTTTGTTCTGTACCTACATCGTCCTTTGGGAAAATGTAACTGCACAGCTGAAGATGAAACAGGCGGAGCCGATGAGTTTTCAGCTGTTCTGGGTGCTCTCCAACCGGTTTATTTTTATGAACCGTTTTTTCGCATAGAAACTGAGTGACCCATACACCGTCAAAACTTCTATGTGCCAACATTTATCGTCTGCATTGACGTAGTAACGCTGCATACATGCAAACTTTTTGCTCACAGAGTTGATCCTCTCAAGGTTACACGTTAATTACAAATACGAGTTATGTAACTAGACGGAAATTGTTATGACCAAACCAGTGTGCATCACTCATAGTCACATTGTATAATAAGATTCCGCTAACCTTACCCTCAATAGGACTGGCTGGAAGCAGTTGATACATAGACGTGAATGAACTAAAATGGCCAGTTCCTGAAGTGCTTCACTCCATGCAAATAGGCCAAAAGACAGTTTGTTATATAGTGAAATCCATTTTTAGAAGAAAAGGTGCAGACAACAACAGACCAGTCTAATCCGGAAAAAATGAAACCAGAAAACTTCTGGAAAACTTAGTCGAAGGCGATAAATCTGCACAGTTTGCGCAGCTGATTTAACCCACAACACCCACGGAACCAACCGACTACGTTCGTTGAATAGTACCCAGACTACTAGTTTCTTTACGTTTTTGCTGTCTGGCATAATCGGTATGGAATAGCGTATGAGTTATTCTATTGAGTCGACTACGAGACGGTAGCACAGAACCGATAATACCCTGAGGCGATTCACCTCCCATTCCATATTGATGGTATAGTAGGCTGACAAAAAAAACAGGTCACTTACTCATACAACCAAGAGATAATGAATTTATTGTCTTCCCAGAGTTCTAAAAGAAATAATCCACTCACCCAATGGATGGACAGTTTTTAGTCCAGTCAAACGTAGCTGCAGGCTATGGTCCTCTCAACAGCTGTGCCTCACTCCGTATATATTATGTGTATTGATACGAGCCAGTAGCTCATCTATATATAATAGATATTTCGCTGCAGGATGTCTTTTCGATACGAGCAATATCCTAAATAGTCATCAAGATTATGCATTTCGGTGAGCTTAGCTGCCTCCATATTTGTTTGCAATTGCTATGTTTTTCCAACATACACTGCCCAAACTTAGAAGCTACAGATATGAGCTTGGTTAACTACACAATAATATTAGATATTAGTGCAGTGCGCTTGATAGTACGTACTCAAATTCGTAGCCCCATTTGGGTGCGCTGTAAAGGTTAACTAGGGGGCTTACTAAGGGTTACTAAAATTGGTAAGTGATAACAAAACTTTGTGGTAGGTAAGAGCACGAACAATCTGGCCAACACTATAAATTCACTGAGAAAATAAAAACGAGAAACTGAATCGCGCGCTGACTTCAAATGAAGCGCAATTCGAGGACGTCACCACCGTCTGGTGGTGTTCGAATCGTTTTCTATTAGAATAGGGCATTCGACTTTCCCCAGACGTCACTTTCATTGTATATCACAATTTACTCAGTTAGAATTATAAAATGTCCTCTGATCTAAGTTGAGAATACTAAAATATTTCCACTGTGCTAAGAAGTACATATCATTCCGATCAGATTAAATCAGACTAAATGCCTGGAAACATCAAAAACGGGAGATTCAGCTGGCTTCCAGGTGAGTCTCTCGCAAAAACCAAATTGATTTGCAAATTAGTGTATCACTCGATAAATCGTAGAACGTTCAACGTAAACAATCAGTGCAACTCATGTGCGAGGGTATCTTCAACTTTGCGGTTATTTCGAAAGGAAAACAGATAACTGGCTATCACACCAAAATGCTGAGCGAGTTTTGCTAACGTAAACAATACTGGACTGCGCTTCCATATGAATCCTGGTTCAATTCCACCGTATCGCAGTTGTGTGTGAAATTATTGTAGTTTTTTGTATCAAAGTTAGCTAGCGATGTACTTGAATAACATTACAGGATTACACACTGAAATATTTGTTTTTCACCGTCTGTTCGCATACCAGACTACCAATTATCAGAATAACCAAAAAGAAGTTATGGTGTGAATCCAAATCACGTACACCGTACAGAGTCGTCCGCTATAGACCCAGCCCTTCTCCTTCATCCCAACTCGCAAGTTTCTCGACCAGCTGAGGCAATCGGCCTATGTATGAAGTACAGTTAACATCGTAACACTGGTACCAAAGACGTCAGTGCTTCTTCATCTACAGGACAAATGAT
Source organism: Clonorchis sinensis (assembly GCA_003604175.2). Lineage (NCBI taxonomy): Eukaryota > Metazoa > Platyhelminthes > Trematoda > Opisthorchiida > Opisthorchiidae > Clonorchis > Clonorchis sinensis. The sequence continues at coordinate 16,814,403 of CM030374.1, forward strand.
TTCGGCAGGGATCTGATCAACGTCTGAGTAATTTTAGAACGGAGTTGCTGTACTGATTCACTGTAAATTACTGTCTACTCTTTGTGTGCAGCGATCATCACCTGTGATCCTGCGTGGAAACTTGGTTAGGCCGCCAACAGTGAAGAAAATAGGAAGCATATCACAACAAATATTCTGCGCAATGGATTCGAGCCCAGGACATTTTGAATATAATGGCAGAACCTATCTTGCATCTTACGTCTTCATGTTTGCATATCAGACGGTTTCAATTCCCTCCATGCCGCCTCTTACTGAAGTTCAGGTAGCAGCTGATAGGGAAAATAGCCATTCAGCGTAGTTCAATGATCCTACCCCTGATCCCACATTGTAGTGATTACCTGGTATTTATGAGGGTTTTAGGAGCAAAAGCGGACGTTTTTCTCCCCTGAGAAGCAAATATATTTCTATGGTCATTTATTAGCAAGTCTTGGCTGGCGAAAGCCCAGGTCGAAGCCTCCTAAACATGTCACAGGACTATGTATCGTAAGTGTTGTCTGCTGATTCGCCAATCTGCTGCATCTGACTGCTGACCCGCTCCAGTGCCTAATGCCGGAAAAAAGACTCACAGAAGGGAACACAACAGCAAGCGAGTGCGGGAGCGTGAGTACGTGCGAGTGCGAGAATACAACTGTCTCAAGCTAGTTATTGGTGGGACACTGTCTAACTTGGTCCAATGCTGACGCACGCGGTCTGGCCTTGGTACAGGCTGCGACGCCCTGCATACTGCGGGGGCGTTGTCTGACCTTGATCAACGCTGACTCACGCTGTCTGGGTTTGATAGAAGGTTGTGAGGCGCTGTATATTGAGGGGGCGTTGTCTGTCTGGTCAAAATCTAGCAGAGCTGAGGGTCACAGTAGATTTCGGGCATTCAGCGGTTGCTTTCAGGAATCCGACCTTCCTGATACTAAAGCATTATTTCCGAGGAATTAAATGAGGCATGTTTTATCGCTCGCAATTTCGTCATAGGTCATGCTAAATTATTGTGCCTGTGAGAGAAACAACGGCAGACACGACCTAAAGATGCTTGCTTTGCGGAAAATTTCAAAGCCCTTCCTCCAAAACCATAAAGCGATAGTTGTGCTTGGTTTTAGACTTTAGCTTAAAAGCAAACAGAGCCTAAATGGGACAGCATCTTGGTCTTAATTTGATCTAGGAATGCTATTTGACCGCTGTTCAGTGGTCATGTTGTGGAAAAAGTCATCGCATTGACGACGCCAAAATAGCTTTTAAATAGTACCCTCAAAGCTGTACACTATAGGCTCCATGGGATTGCGGGATTTGTACACTTCATTTCATATCAGTCTAGTTTAAATGGTCCTACTTTCGTCTTGGGGTTTAATGTTTTGGTGAGCTTAGACCAAGTGTGGAAGCATTGCACTCGAGTTCTGCTCTCATTAGAGCTCATCAGTAATGCCGCACCGAAGTTTGAACTCCGGACATCAAACATGCGAGGTAAGAGCGCTTGTGCACACTGGACTCATCTGAATCATCACATCTGAACAGTCAATGGTTTTTACGCTTGAGGGATATGATTGGTTTGCCCGAATCCTTGAACGACAACACAGTATCTGTCTTGGTTTTAGTGGACGATTGACTCGCCTATCAGGATTCCCCAGTCAGCTAGTGCCACGGAAGCTTGAAAACCGTTGGACAATTTTTGACTGATTGCAGGTTCTCATCGGATTCGTAAAAGTCACGTTTCAATCACTCATTTTTGAACAGTTCTCCTCCCGGCTTGACCAAGGTTACGCACTAGTGATGAAAGAAACAAAAGTTCAGTGGTTCCATCCTTTGGTGTGAACTCATCAGAATAATTGCGCCACGACAGAAGGACAGCTGTTTAAAAGAGGATGGTGTGACGTGAATTCTACAATAAGTTCATCGTGCTTCATGGCAACTGGAAGATTAAACACAAACAAGTATTGAATAAATGGCTTGAAGCAGTACGGTGGGGTCAAATTCGCCTGCATAACAAACAAAACGTTTAACCCTCCAAAACCTGTAGACTGGTCCTCTGTCGGACACCTGGTAGTCTCATTATTTACCTTGAAAACGGTCCCTTAAAACCAGGCGCGGCACCACTGCCAAGACGTGGACCATATTTTAATGGTTGTAAGCCATAAACCTGAGATGGGTTTTCTTTATCAATAATTCAATCCAGCATACACCGCCATCCAGTTCATCTCGAAATGATAAACCGATAAATTCTTTCATTTCTCACATATTAACCTTGAACAATGTCATGGTGGTACACTGAGAAGATCGATGTACCGATGACCTGCGTGGTCCAGGCAATACATCAACTTTACACCTCCGTTCCATTAAAACAAAAACCCAATTGAATCTACAGCCTTACTAACATAGTTATAACAAGGTGTGCTCTGATGATACGCTAGAACAGGGAATCCTATCTATATCAACCTTATGAGAGACAACGGGTACCTCAATAGTTTCATCAGAGAGCACTTGAATAAAGGAGAAGTCCTGTTGTTACCACCACAATTGACGGAAGACCCGCTTATAATAGCCTTCGGGCTAATAGCAACCTATCGGTCGAAGTAATAAACAAAAAGGATTACAACAGTGTGGAAAAAAGTTCTCCTTGACGGCAACACACTGAGCCTTGTTCACAAGCAATCTGCGATCCTTAGTCTCAAAGGTAGAGTGTCTATCCACGCGTAAAATATGTTGGTATGCCGATTCTTCTGCTTCCACGGAGCGGAATATTTTGGACGCACAACGAGGCTAAAGAATGAAGGAACGCAGTCCCTCAAACGTTAGTTTCTAGCTCAGTCGTGCGGCATCTAGCATCAACCCTGCACACTTTGATGCCCAGCCAAAGTTTCCACATTGTTTACCACGCGCCTGCTAGTCAACCCAGATTGATGCAAAAGTGCACAATCGCAGTTGCTGAAGCTATCGCCGTATGACACTACGAACCGATCCCCTTTCAGCAAAAACGCTTTGTTGGATTACTGGCTTGCCTTGGTTCAGCTCACCCCACTCCCAAATACATCCTGTGCTGAACACACAACTACAGCATTGCCTTCAGTAACAAACTCAGGCTATCTTGTTGATGACTTGATCTAGTTGCTCCTTGGCAGGTAATCAATATTATCTTCCACTGGGCTTTCTGTTTGATGTCCACCCTGCTCATTAAATTGGGCTAACCACTGTTACCTTAGGTTTTCCAACTGTAAGGCTTGTAAAATCTTGCCGTAACATCATGCTCGTCAAACCATGTTTGTCATTATTCCAAATCAGAATTTTCGGGACTGTTACTCCCATTACGAAAAGAGTGGGTGTGTATAAACCACTCAAAGATGAGCACACACACTCTAAATGCATTTGAATTGACAGTTCATTTGCCGAATTCTAGTGGTAGAATTCAATGCTTTCGAATTAAACACTCGGTGACGAAGGGTTGTAAATGCACATGCTGTTAGAATAACCTTGTGCATTTTTATGACAGTTAAAGTTCGGTTAATTAGTTTAGAAATGCTTACCTCCTGGGAGTGAGCAATTCCAATTCTGAGATGTTTACAGATAAAAATCTATCTTTTATTTGACCGTAACGCTCAAGTGTTGCGACTAGAGCTCATTCCTAACAAATTTTCACTGCAGTGAAACACGAGTCAACCTTATCAAATTAAGCCTACATCACACCGTATCGTCTCACATATCTATACCGTATGAGAATAGTTCGATCCCCTGGGCGCTGCGCTAAAACTGGTTGCCTGAAACCGGATATGATCCCTCATTTTGGGAAGGAGGTGAATGCGAGGAGAAAGACAGGGGTTGGTGGATTCATTATGTGGAACCCAAGGGAATAGCTCATTAACACTGGCACTTGTGCACAATCGTTTCACGCGCGGCTTGTAGTAGTTTCTGACAGTTGGCATAAGCCGTTATTCTATCATTCAATTTTGAAGGAAGGATGAGGCGTACACAGCAGAGTACAACAAAGCTTTGTGTGTACCGCAAACGAAACAGACAAGCTGATACACATAATTCTGCAGCTGTATTCTCTGTAAGGTTACATCGAATCTTCTACATTGCCTATATGACAGCGGAATGAAAAAACCTGGTCAGATAACACTCTGGAGGTAGTGGTGGTTCTTTTAAAAGGGCATTTCAACAAAGTAACTGCCCAGAAAATATTCTGTTGAAACATCTTGAATTTAGACTTCTGAGGAAAGAAAAAAAGCGAGGAAACCCAATCCGGTTTATCTTCGTACAAAAGCAGCATGATAACTGAAGTGCTTGTGAGAAGTTTACGAACGAGCTCTACAAAGAAAATTCGTAAAGAATTTTGTGTCAACAGGAAATCCGAGGGTGTTTGGTGTGATTCGGGAAATTAGACTGAAACGGATTGTACAGTGTAGACATAAAAGAGCAAACGAGTGTCTTTGTTCGGCTCCGGTTCATGGACACAAACGCAGATATGGCACAGCACTTGAGGGCGAGGCCCAACGCGAAGAAAATCCTACCAAGCTTAGAGGTCACGTGGGCGTCGACGAACCAGGACACAGGATAACGAAGTAACCAATGGAAACACCCGACCGAACAACTAACCCTGGTCGAAGGTCAGCCCTGGCTAGCAGCACATATATTAACACACACGCAACACTACTCAGTGCACAACCACCTACCATCGCCACGCACCACTAGGCTACCTAACAACGCACTAATGATGTCACCTCGATTGGTGATGAAACGTTAACAATCAAATTGTCCAGCTCAGCGAACGAATCAACGACCATCTACGCTACCTGATCTACCAACATTTTTCTATATAGAAAACCCTGTCGTAGTCTTGAGCATTGTAATGCGTTTCAGAGCGTGATTAGTGTTCACCCTGGTAACTGTCTACCTAACCTGGTGTAGCACAAAATAACACCAACGGTTTGGTAAATCAAAATTCGTCTGAAAAATCGCGGGCTGGGAAAATTACGTTTCACGCAAAAAATACATAGACATAACACTGTTCCCTTATATCTTGCTTGACGTTGCCCTGTAAGTAATTCAGTAAAGCACCCAGGTGGGGATCATCCCCTATTGATAGTTCTTTTACTAGGGTATTTTCGCAAACTGATATAGTTACAAAAAATCTCCTCTCATTCGATAAGTCTTGAGCAAACCTTGATTAACTTTAACAGTAGGTGTTATATCTCTGTGAATCTCCTTCTTCAGGCGTTAAAGATATGATATAAATCCAACATAGCAGTTTACTCATTACGAAAATAACATGAGCTTAAGGGGTGCACAACAGACAGCAGGCACTGAGTTGCATTCAGAGCTTCACCCAGCCGATGCTACAAAACCTGCTCTGCCACAGCTGAACAAGCTCAGCTGGTGTTATTTCATTCGGATGTTGAAAGCGGATCAGCTGTCAAAACACAGTTCCGTCTTGGTGATCTCTGTTTCCTTTAGCTTACTGCCTTCTACAGGCAACTGGCTCCGACTACTAACCCTCTCAGACGTCACTTCACACGTGTTTGTTTTCCGCTTACTCCTAATGTGCAGATTACTCCGAAATTTTGCACTGAGTTACGATTGATGAAGACTCTTCGAGAGCTCACGACCCGTTTCCTGGGCTTCGTACTCTGTGTCAGCAGGAAGGTGCAGACCCTAGGCATCAATTAACTTCATGTTCCATTTGAACACAAATTTTACAAAATTCGATAGCTACACGCATTTGCGTACCAATTTGCTTTCAGCTGAATCCCAGCTGAATCTTTCATAGACGGTTGCGCGCTATTAAAGAGGCTTCGACGAACCTATGAGTAGTTTCCTTCAAGAAGGTTTACTGTGATATCTCGAATACCGTATCACCCGTACAAGGCACGTCTAATTGAAGAACATCATAAACGAGATATTCAGCTGGACTTCAGCTGTGTCCGCCACTACAATAAATTGATATACAATTGAGTAAAGCTGTCGACGTTAAGACTGTGTTTCGGTGTTTTCTCAAGACACAAGTGGATGACTAATGCAAACCAGAAGAAAACGACAGAGAACCCTGGAAGTTAGGTAGTCAGTGCAGATAAATTTAATGAGCGGAAACACACGTTCGTGTACTCAATTCTTTCCTACAAAAAAGTTCAAAAGTAGAAAAACTTTCACAGGTTTGATCAAGGACAAAACCAGCGTTAAACGAGAGAAAGAACAATGCTTATTTTCCAGAGTCGTCTTAACATTCAGAAACACCAGTTTCTTCACTCTCATGGTAACCGAATTTCATTTGTTCCCGTCAGTGCACTTCAAAGCACGTTCCTAACACTTCCAGACCTAGATACATTAATGGCTTGTGAGCAGCGTGTTATTTCTTTATAGTTTGGATGATTATCTGATATGGTAAACACATAGATTAAGATCAAGTTTTATCAAAACTCACAGTTGCGTTGCAACATCCCTTATGGGAAATAGAGATTAAAAATAATTCCAAATACTGAAGTTTACAACAGGATGCTATTTCAATCATGTGGCTGTGGAAGGGTTAGCTGCCCAGCAATACAAACACTAACCGGGCCGGGTTGCAAGGTGGATAAGATTTTTTAATATTTGCCGAACTTTGTATTCCACACCGGACTCTTTTTGAAAAAAAGAGGAAAAAAAGATCCCTTACTTTTTTGTTACCTTTGAACAAATGAGTGCATGGATGGAAAAATGATCCATGTTTACTCCATCTTCATGAAGCGTAACTTTAAGTTCCAACAGCCCGGTTTAAAGTAAACTATGTGGTTAAAATAGACTTGAAAAAGGACTTCACTGATTAACACTAATAGGCGAATGCGTGCACTGAGAAAGCTACATTGATTTCAAGTTGCTTCAAACGTTTACAAATGAAATTTGTCTTCAGAATAGAAGTTAGTTTCTTGGGACGCTTTGAATTGAGCAAATTGAACTCTCTTTGGACCAATTCAAATGGCTAGCCTGACATCACTTTAAGTACCTCAACTTCAACATATAACAATGAAGTGGGACAGTTTGCCTCTTAATCTGATGGGGCGGTGTTTTTTTCAGACTAATTCTTTTAAAATTCCGACATTCTGCCACATATATCAGTAAAAGAGCTAGTAATCTACGACGAATATAAAACTGCAGCCAACCGTCAAATTATCTGCAGAGTACGGTTCTTCACTTCCCAGTTTCATCAGTATAAATGCTAGAATCCACTAGTAGCTGTGGCAAGATTAAAATTTTGTTGTGCATTCTGCAACGTTGCCTGGTGAAGTAATCTAATGACTCGTCTGAGAAACGCAAACGTCTGTTTCAGGCTTTTTTTAACACAAAAACAACCATTCATTGGTGTGGCTTCTGTATCTAAGGTAATCTACTTACAATGTCTTCCTGCTTACCTTCACGGTAGACCACGGTAATACCCTGCAGTGTTTAAGTCGCAGCAACCAAAAGCGGATAATTTTGACCGTAGTTTAATCCTAGTTAGCGGTTGTTTGTTGTATGGCACTTTAAAGTGTTAAATTTGGACTCTACATACTCAACCGTTTGGGTTATTTCTATCAAAGTCAGGCAATAATAATCTTGGGCTGCAACAGCAACAGTCAGGACAACCCGATCTGATCATAGCCGTTTTCAATAACCCTCAATGGGTTAAGTGGTAAAGGCGCGAATTTTCCGAACGAAAGGTTCGTGGTTCGAACCCAACCTCAAAATCATGACTATTTCTTCCTAGGCCTGGGTGACCTGACTGGATTTCAGTCCTCATGGTTTGGTCGGACGGCTTAGCAGCTAGGCATCAAGAGTGTGTCTTAGTCGAACAATTATTTATTATGTCTTATTAAGTTAACACATGGAGGCTAATGTTTTGAAATGGGATTCCATGTACAAAAATGCAGTTAGCTTCAGTGACACGACATAGAAGAGATTGAATTAGTAACTCGGTAACCAACTACCAGTTACCACGCTGAATATCCGCATAAACGGGGTCGTAAAGCCACAGTTAAGACCAGGTCAACTTAAGACAAGTGTAGCTTTGTGCACGCTGTGATCAATGCTTTGCCCACTCTAATTATTGATCGTAATCTGTTTGATTAGTTAACATGTCACTGAGCGTAGTTAAATCCCCTTCGTGTCGAAATTAAAAAGTGATTTTTGGATGATCGTTTGAGGAGTGCAGTGAAAATTGAACAATTTTTCTAACACATCACGTGCTCGGTTGACTTTCTATTTATCATTAGTTTTGTTAAAAAAAATCCTCATAGTTGAGCATGGTTTTAACAATCGATCAACAAGCTTCAGGACTTCATAAATTCCTTGTTTGAAGAACAGCATAAAACCAATCGATCAATACTAAGCTACTGTCGTAGTGTCACGTAAAATAACTACCTGTGTGTCAAACGGTCATTTCCTTGAAAGCCAGTAATGTGAAACCTGGTCCATCATGAATCAAACAATTACTGGAGCAGCACCTTCCAAAGCTCCATTGACTTAGTGAATCGGATGAGGCCAGTACGGTTCCGGCAGTTTTTAAATCAAACAAGCTATTTGTTAAACCTCCGCGATTTTTTCATTACACCGGTTACAATCATAATTTTGACCATCATTTGGTCCCAGTCGCTTGCCTTTCGGCATTTGCTAAAATTTGGATAGCACTGATTAAAAACGTTCCTATCGAACCAGCATCATTCAAACACCGAAAAATAGACCTCCTGATTTCACTATTCAAATCACACTTGAAGCACGTTTAAGCGTGTAAATAAGGCAGATCGCCTACCGACACGTCCGACTGCATGATGACTTACACAAAAAATTGAACCAACCACCACCAAAAGGTGGTAATTAACGGGAGAACAGTCAGAAAGAATGTCTAGCCCGGTGCAACTGAGAAAAACAATCAGGCCATGTTCCCTTGGTGGACCAAATTACTGCGCATGCGTCATAAGACTGCTTCGGTTCCCTGGACCGTTCGTTTCAAGTACATAGCCTTTGGTCTGTTAAACCACACTAAAAAATTATTTATCCATTGCAGACGGAATATAGGAAGCGTATGCTATATCAGACAGCTTTTAAACATGGACGTACAGTTTATCTGATGTTGTCAACGGGACAATATATTTGATGAGCAGGTTGTTGGATGGTTCGTATATGAAACATCCAGAAAAAAGCCTTCGAGTAACTTGCAAGAAGCTACAGTAGGGTTACCTTAAATAGACATAGTGTTGTTGAACTACACGCGCCAAGCCTGTCATCCGAGGCGCACCTACCGGACATTAGTGTTTAAACCATTAGAAACTTTTGTGGTTTGTGCGGAGCTGAATGTGGGGTCTCGTGCAGGCAGTGGCATTTAAACTGGCACAGGAATGTTAACGACACTCACCCGGCCCACGCATGATGATGACATTAATTGGTTTTGCATGAATATACGATTATAGTATACTGCGGGTTGATATCTGTTTCCGGATTTGGATGTCGTACCGAAAGAAGTCGATAGACAAGGCGAACAGTGTGAGCTGTATTCAGCCACATGCGTATTCAAATGAATTCTCTAGGTCCGGTCTGAAAAATCGAATTGCGAACAAAAGGCGTGGTTACTCAGCCACTAGGATGCCCAATTTTATACGTGCATGTGAAACACAAGGGCAAATGCATTCAGCCAAAATAAAGCAAAGTCGGGTAACGTGGGATATGGTGTAATGCACCACCTTGAAATAAATGTATGAATTATCGACAAATGCTCTCATTTCCACACGAGTTTGATTGTGATGACGGACTAGAATAAATCCAGTTGAATCTCTTATTTATGATGGTCCGCTCCAACTGAATGTGCTGCAACAGGCCGCTTCATTTTTCAGCTGGAACTGTTTGTGACCCTCAATGAGGGAGAAAGTGGTCGTAGGCTGTCGAAGAATTTTCAGAAACTTTATGTGCAGTGTAACAGCGAAGAGACAACCGAATGCATTCAGTAACTAACTAATGAAATGGTCTGTGGGCTTTGACGGTGGTACTCAGCTGATTGGCAGCGAAGGTTATTTATCAGCTACGTGATGGTATATATTTATATGCATAGATATGATATGACTGGTATAACAAATCTGCCAGTGCTGACATATCATGCCGAAATTTAGGCTTATGCCCACAGCTCTCAGGAAACTTGAATATGTATGCACTTTTTTCAAAATGAGCATTACTTTGCTGGTGATAAAATAATATACAATAGTCTATATTTATGTGTTATTTGCTTATTCTCACAGTTTATTTACACTTTCAAAGAAGATTTTGCTTGTAATTTCCAAGTACCTATGATTTTTAGTGCAATGCCCCGTTGTTTTAGCGTAAATTTCACTGGGATTCGACTCCCAATTGTAGTTGAATGTTTGTGGTAATATTATGTGGCACATACTTCTCAGAAATTTGTTCCTTCTTTATACTAAGTTATTTATTATTGGTTTTGAGTAAATCGGCCTTGCAGTGATCGCCTTTCACGTAATTAGGCGTAAAATTCTAGATGACAAACCGTTTTGGCAATAAAATTGCTCATTAAAAATTCTTTTGCTGATAAAACACTCTATAAAAGGTATGGTGATAACGTATATTCCGATAAATCAAACACTAGGGTGACTTCAAAGAACTGGTCCAGTACCAGTGGTATGTGGATCTCGGTAACGAACCAAAATTTTGTAACCATCCACTCCGGTCACAGAGATTTTATTTCGGGTGAAATTTTCTTGTTCATATTTTGCCTCAGAAAAATTAGCGCAAACCCCATAAAGTTATAGATAACTGACGGGTTTGAGTGCTTGTAATGATTAGCCCGTTGAACCAACTCAAGTGTGCACGTGCGTAAACTGGATGATCTAACAGTAGCCTGGACGTTAACATTTTGTCCAGTCTATTAACAGCCAAATGTCTCTGCTTATACCTTTTGAATCTGTGTAGCTAGGCCTGAGGTTCAGTTACCATTGGGGGACAGCGATATTCCAACGAGAAGCTCAAAAACCCATCTATCTACTTTCCTGGCTTCAGGAGACCATATTGTTTTCATTGTCTAGCACGCACCAGTGAGCGAATATTAGCTAGGTTTTGATCTACGTATGAGCCTTTTATCATAAAATAAACAGCCAGAGAATTACACAGATGGCCAAATGAGAGACAATATTAATCCTATAAACGGCTTCACTTTGGCTTACAATTTCCTGGGATTTTTCAGTGGAACTTCGGCTCGCACGCAATTGTGTAAACGTCTAAAACCTAAATGGACCGCAGGCCATCTCTGTTCTGGCAGCTGCCGTTCAATGTCCATTGACATTTGCTTTCGACGTTTTATTATTTTGCGTGAATAAAACTCAAAGACTCTACAGAACGTTCCACAAAACCTCCCAAAAACAGACCCCTCCTGATGCGTCCATTAAGTAGATGATCCGAAAAAAACTTTTAAAGGCAATCCCTATTTGAGATGATTTATTCCTTTCGACCAGAAGGCCCATCGACTTGACTGATTTCTCTGTCAGTTACCGTGAAAGAATTGTCGTTGTCCTAAAATGCAGCTGATAGATATATTACGTTGTAACGGATTTTGAATTATCTTGTCAAAAGCAGAGACATAAAGGTTTGTTTGGGTGCTTATTTAAAACGCCATGTCACGATTCAGTGAAACGTTTGCATGCTTTCTGTGAGTTACACGGCACGTGAGAAAATATTCTCTGCGAACGAACTAGTCGGCAATTCGAAATAAATTTTCTTCAATGTCACTCCTCTTTTTCCACGACTTGATACCAAAGATGGTTTGCTTAATCGTTTTTAACGATGACTAACGCACCATGGAAATCATGTCACCTGGTTGAAATAAAATGTTAATGTTCGATTGACCAACAACGCCGCTTACCGTCGAAAAGCAACACTACCGTTAGATCATCCTGGCTTCCATCCTGCCGCCAAGCACCTGAGTACAAAGCCAAATACATTCCGGCGAACTTTTACTACGGATATAAAAGCAGTCATAGACAGTGCCGGAAAAGCTCGAGCTATTCTATCCCTTCCCCGAAGAAGTCGGTGAGTGGCACTTCCGTCTTTCGCCACACACTCAAATGGGCTGGATATCGGGATATTCATTCCCCCAGTAGAACCCTTTTACATGATGAATATTCAAATACGCTTTTACAAAGCGCAAAAAGGTTACTTAGAGACCTGGCTTTGCGAAAGAACGTCGATTGCTCAGTTTTACACTTTTATGAAAATATTTAGTAAGATCTGGTCTATACTGTTGGCAATTTCATTTAAAAGGCAAGCCAATTTTATCTGTATATTCAACGGAAGATCAAGTGACATATCCATTACTAATCTAAATGCTGAAATTAGAAAGACCTCATCCAGGTCACAGATGCCAAACCTTCGTGAAAAACGTTGTAAGTCAGGAGTCAAGAATTACAAGTACTATAAGTATATGAAGGGAAGCAATCAGGCTCAAAATATCTTAGGCCAAGTTGTACATTTTTGCAGGGAGAATTCCAATATGTCGGCATTTCTAACAGTTACACTGTCATCCTTTTGAGATCGGTGATCTACAATGACAAAAGCTGAAGAATTGAATAAAAGAGGACACTAAGAAGAGCTTCGGTTTAGACCATGCTAAAAATGTTTACTTTTATGAGGTGGAATATAATAAAGAGAATGCTAGATAAATCGTGAGATGGCTTTTAGATGAGGAATCATCTGATATCCAAGGCAAACAAAAAGTTGCAAAACACGCTGATGAAGGATTGTTAGATATGTAAACTCTTGAAACAGTGCTTGCAAAAGTTCGTCATTATTTCCAAGTTATTGAGTTTAATTTTGAATCATACATAAGTGTATGTATATTCTGTGTATATTTCGTACCGTAATTAAAATCCCAAAAAGAAAGATTCGTTCTCTTCATTGGCCTCGGATTGTGTTTCTCCAGAAATGACCCCATCTACAGGAATGAATTCCTCCTGTTTATAAATACCATCGGCCAAATGGAGAAAACACTGTTCTCCACCCACTTTGAATTAAACTAACCTCCTACACAGCATATCCAAGGAGGGATATGTGGTCGTGGTTGCGATTGGTTACGCCGTCTAAGGTTGTGACCGCGACGTTAGATTCTGATTTCCTAGAATGCAGGAACATTGTAAACAAATTTTCTCTTTTGAGAGACTTCTATGGTTGCAATTCATGACCGATCCTGTAGACTGTTTTACTGGGGTTCATTTCTGACTGGCCAATATTTGCGCCATACGTTAACACAAGGCAAACTGAGGTTAGTAACACGCAAAGTTTTGTGAGTACATTGTTGTCTGGACGCAGCAGATTACTTATAATTGTGCTGAAAACTCTTCGATAGCCCACGAAATTTCTCGCCTCTTCAATTCAGGCTCATCATATAGACGCAGTCCCGTCAAAATTAAGTTCTATTTTAAGCTCGCTAACTGCGCAGATTTAAACAAATACACTCAGTTGTACACGAAATTGGTTTCGAGAGAAGGCTAAATGAATCCACCTGGATTTCTCATTTATGATGGTCCGCTTCATCATATTACACTTAAAGTCACTCTCATTTGTTGGAATTTTCATACAAATAGGATGATTTGTGTAACAATCTGGAACAGTACGACTGTTTCTTTTGCCTGTTCATTTGGGCACACGGTTGATCAGCTTAACTGATAGCCAGCAAAAGTTCAAAAGCACATTAGCGTGCATGAACTGACCCGGGGGTTGTGGAGTTCGGAAAATTTGTAACCTATCTTCTTCTGCTAAGATTATCTCGTGCTTCTTACCTTTGTTGGACTAAAGCTTGTAATATACCTAAAAATGTAAGAAAAGCACTAAAGGTCTTAGGCTGACTGCCCCCTCCGCTGTGATTACTTTGGCCTACAGAATTTCTTAGCCCTCTGCCTACAGAGGGCCTATGCCCTATGCCTACATAAATCTTCAACCGAGCGTGATCAACATTAATTTCAGTCCTCACACGCCGCAAAGACGATCTGTGTTCGTTGAAATGTGCCCAATGGAAACATTCGGAAACAAACTTGTCAATGATAAAATTTCATGGCGATTGACTGGACAGTAACCGGTTTCGATTGGTCATTTCGGAAGTGAGTTCAAAGATTATCAGTATAGATGCTATGGACCAATATTTCATTGTGAATATATTGCTTCAAAGAGAGACGCTCCCCCCTTGAGGCTGCTTATTAGCGAACACGAACTAAGCAGCTATAAGCCATTAGACACGAAAGTAAATTTCTTGTATACACAGTTTTGCAAAAATAGAACATTCTCAAGCATTCTCTTGATCTTTCCTGGACGTTCTCTGAACACTGAACAATAACGAAACGACATTCACAGGTGGTTTCATAATTTTCGTAGTAAGGCACACCTTCAATAGTAAGATACGCTGGCAGGGCTTGGCCACTAATCCGGACACTACTCCTAGGCTTCATCAGTAGTACACACCGCTACACTGGTAGCTACACACCGGCAATGCATCTGCTGCCTAGTCGGCAGCATTTTGAATGTATACCAATAACTTCTATTTGAGGGTCTGTATTAGATTTTAGTTCACTGGTTGTAATGAAAATGTCACGCTTCCGTATTCTGTTGGCTGGTTCGTGTAGATCTTCTCCTCAAAGATTTCTTGGCAGCTAATGGGCGCCGAAAACCGAAATATTCAAAGCCCTTCCAGAACAATCTAAACTCTTCCACTTTCCTAGAAATTTCCTACGCCAAAGCCATTTCTCTGACCCATAGTGATCATGCTATCATAGCGCATTTACTCTAGACCCTTTGATGCCTTTAAACATCACAATAGGTTTACTAAGTGTACTCCAGTAAGCTTCATGAGGCGAATTTCAGTTTATTCTAGTGTTCTGGGAATCCATTAAGCTTTAGCTCAGCCTGGTACCCGGCCACCACATGATGCGTCACTTATTCAGTACGCCGTAGCATTAGAATGATGGCATAGTGGCATGTCAGAGGAACGTTATCGGTGACCGTTGTCCAGTACGCTTGTTGAACCTGCGGTTATCAGGCGGACTTCGCCTACTCTGTGTAAACAAGTAGCATTTGCGGGTAGCCTCAAATGACCTTGTTATGACCGCCTAATAATTTGAGCCTCTCTGTTTCTGCCTACAGTGTGTACGTCTCTCCCATGCGATCTTTGTCGGCTGTTGATTTTGTGCTTGTCTCATACTATCACGTCTTGCCGTGTTCCGAAACCTAATCTGTTCAATAAGTTCAATATGTTCACTCTCGCACTTAAATACATGTGGCTGTTACTTTTGCCTGCCTTGTTAAAAATGCGAATGTGCTTCAATCGTATCTTGTTCCAGATGCACTGATTGAACGTAAAGCCGTATGAACTATGAAACGATAGCCGAGGCAGTGCACAGTATGCGGAAACTGCCAAGGTATTTGAGCACTGGTTAAGTTACGGTTGAAGTATCTGTGAAAACCTTTAAACGGAAAATTCGAAGTAACACCAATTTGGCTGGTGGAAATTGTGGACCATAAAATTTCACTTCAACATGCTAGCAACCTATTTATCTTGTGCATTCGTGAACTCGCGTTGACGCAAACGCCTTTTGGAAGCGGCAAACCAAGCTGACAGACTGAATTAAAGCAAGTGGTGTGATGTTGTGGCTAGTTGAAGCGTCATCCGTTGTTAAGATGATACAAGTTTAGATGTACACAGCCAGCACAACTAACGATATTTCTCAATTTCAAACAGGCTGAAACCAACTCGGAGTCACAATTTATCAATGGAGCAAAAACTAAAATTTCGGAGCACTTCCTTTGCCAAAATGTATTTTCAGCTTCCCATGCCTTCCTACTTTCTTTCCCATTTCAATGGAAAATGACGCTTTAAATAAACTGTATAAAGCTGGCTTGTATTAAAATTCTAGTTTTCAGCCGCAAAATGTTTTGACTCAATCGCGGTGTTTTATATCATTTTTCTAGCAATAAACAGCGAGTAGACAGATTAAACGTCTTATGCGACCTCCTGATTGATATCAGAAGGCGGTCTAAAGCGGCTGATCAGCAGCATGTTTCATAAAAACTTAGACAGGATGCAACGGAAAACGAATTTCAGTCGCGCGATTTACACCACATGCTTCCGCTCTGGGTGGCTCCCCGAATCGTGATTTCTCGTACGGAATGCTGATGCAACTTCTGTGCAACTAACTAGTCAGTGATACGACAGGGATATTTTGATTATTTATACAAAACATTTTAGCCTGCAACTTACTTCGGCTTATGACAGAAAGCCGAGAATCATTGTATAGATTTTTTTCCTTCCTTGCATTTTATTTGCTTTTGTCCTATACGGTAAAGCCGACTATAGTAAGTGTATGTCAACCAGGAATTGAATAGCTAGTTTCTTGCTATATTAGGGCACTAAACATTTCCAACTGGGATCAAAATTAGGCCATGAGACGAACGGTGCACACAAGAATAACAGCCCTCTAAACTCTCCTGATTACCATCCAAAGGGACACATACGTTTGCCTCCCGATTTCATATACATATTATCCTCCCAAACGCGGATTCCTCCGGTTGGATGGCTCATTGTTCATCGATGTTGTGCTCCCCAGATTTGAGCTTTTATTCGATAAGGTTTACAGAACCCCCAAAATAATAATGAGTGTTGCGAGTGGGCCCAGTATGCACGTACTAGTTTATGGATCTCTGAAGTTTGGTCATAAAAGTGCTCTACGCTCCCGCGTGTTGAACTCCGGAGCCGAGTTCAACGTAAAAAAAGTTCAATAACAGCATTGGAATACTTAATGTACTACTCATAAGGTTTCTGAAAATTCGTCAACAGCCCACGACCGCTTTCACCCTTCTTGGGGCTCATCAGGTAGGCGCAGTCCCCGAGTTTCCGTCAACCTTATGTTCTACTTGAACCCAAATTGGACTGTTGTTCGAGAAATACACTCATTTGCAGATCAATTTGTTTTTTTGCGAGAGACTCACCTGGAACCCAGCTGAATCTCCCGTTTGTGATGTTTTCGGGGACTGCGCCTACCTGATGAGCCCCAAGAAGGGCGAAACCGGTCGTGGGCTGTCGAAGAATTTTCAGCAACCTTATGAGTAGTACATTAAGCATTGGAATACGTTTCCAACAATTTTGATGCTGAAGGCGTATTGTATGAAATTCCAAATAATTAGAAACTTCACATTTTCAGCAGCCGAAATTTGTAATACACTATTGGAAGAAGACGACGAGAAATGGAATTGTAGAAGATACAAAAATGATTATTTTTATCAAAACGTTGCTGAACACTTCCACAGCTCGTTAGTGGTTCTGTCCCTCTTGGGACTCATCTGGAGGACTTGATCAACGAGTACCTCTGAAGCTCATACTTAATTTGAGCGCGAATTCTACAAATCCCACGAACACGCGAGGCTAATCCAAGAATTGTCCAGCGCCTGTGGTGCCATCTGACTGGGAAGCCCTGACAGGTGGGGTAATCGATCGACATATCCAGGACATTCACTTGACGTTCGCCTGTTCAGACGTGAAAATTCGGACGCGTCCAGCCTGTGCTGGTAGAACGGTAGTAACACGCTGGTCTCGCATGTCGACCGTGCGGAGTTCAGATCCCAGCACGGTCAAGGATATGCAATGCCGATGAGCTCTAATAAAAGCTAACTTCTTGTCCAATGTTTCCTTCTTTGGTGTGGACTCACCAGAATGATTGCGCCAGGACAGGAGGACGTCCGTTAAACCTAGAGTGATGTGAGCATGAACTTCCGCAAGCAGCCACAAAGAACACCAAACTGTTGGTAAGTGGTAAGCTACATTCATCGTAAATTAAGTTGGTTTAGACAGGAAACCTAAATGAACCCTATGTAATCTTCCCATATATGGCATTATTCAACTAACTATGCTGCGCAAAGACCGTCTCATGTTTTGATTCTGACGATTTTCAATGCGTTGTTGAATACATCCAATTACAAGTTTGCCAGAAACTCATTGACCACTCACTACCGGTTTGACTTATTCGGGATCCAAAAAATGCTCGCCAAACTCCAACTACTTTCAATTAGAAATGAGATTGAAGGATATTGGGTTTCCAGGGTTACATGACACGTCCATAGTGGGCTGTAAGCAGTGCTGGCTGACGAATGATACTTTGATGTCTTCAATAGTCTTCCAGCTGAAGCAGGGAATTCCTCTGAATGCTTTGAATGAATTATAAACGAAACCATGAGTGGATATTTCACTGTGTCCCCTTAATTCCACGGAATTTTCATAACCTATTTTTTAAGCCGCAAGAATGTCAAACCGCTAGTGGGTTACCTAGGTACTGCATAATGGGCAGTACTGATAACCTAACTTTTTATTCAACTATTTTTATACTGGCCTAATTTTTTCAATGCGTTTAACCAAAAACTGTTTTCTCATACTTTTTCCTTGACCTTGGGTTAGCAAACTTTCCATGCTTGTTTCCAAGTAACACACAACTGCATAGGTTTTGTTTACTCAACGTCCATGTTGTTGTCATCCAGATCTAGTTTACAAATTTTGCTTATCTGGGTAGGGTTTCAGGAGAATGAACTTCTATTATTAGCAGTTTATGTGAATTGCTCTGTCCTTACGACTGCCTGGGCGTGGGAACTACATGAAGGCCGATTCAAGATGACAACAATCACGAACGCCAACTTCCTAAACAAGTGACTCATGTTACTGGCTGTAATTCTTACAGTAAGTTGGAGCTGGTGACGCGGTGCAACTCACTCTTGAATAAGGACGATGCGGTTTCAGAATCTTTCCTACGAGCAGCGATCGGCACAAGTAAATACTTGGTGCGCTGGTTTAAGTGACGGGGACCGTAGATAGCGTTAAGACTGAGTCACTGTTTACAGTGATGAGCACTTACTTGCTTCTTTAATGCAAGCATGAGAAACAGATGGCAATCAGACGCTATTACCTGAACTCGAGATGCCTTGTTTTAATGTATACTAACTTTGCAATAAAAAGGGGTTTTAGAGGACCCCTTGAATTCAGCAAAGGCTAACCCCAGGAACCTGGGAAAGTCTGAAAATCATCTGTGGTGTGATTTCTTTTTGAACCGGTTAGGGATAGTTCAGCGAAACATTTAGCAAAAGTAACTTCATGCCAGCTGTGCCATATGGTCAGTAGACGCGCATCCGCTCCCCCTAGAAAATCGTGTCAGATCGTCGAACCGAATGGGACACGGATTGTAGGTTGCAAACACATCGAAGGGTAGGTAGTCTATTTAGGGCGAAAAGGCTAAAAACGATAAAGATTCAAATTTAGAATCTTAGTTCTACTTGGCTATGTTAAAATAAACCCAGAAGTCGGATTTCACGTGCCCCAACTGAGTTAATCAGGCATTTTCAGGTGAACCACAATCCGAGATCCCTCCAAATTTCCGGTACAAGTAGAATTCAAATGTCGTTCTGATACTCATGTCCAGGACTAGTTAGCAGGATCCACAAATAAGCACAAAAGAAACACTCTGATGAGCATATTGAAACTAGCCTTAGTGTTTTATCTACATAGATATCGCCACACATTCGATCGCATCAATATGAGGATTTGGGACAAATTCATACTAATTTCGTGCTAATCTGAGTAGTACATATGGTTAGCCTTTCCACTGGAGTTGCCCGTAAAATAGTACCCCGAAAATCCAAAAAAGTAGTGAGTAAAACCACCACAAATTTCCGGGATAAGTCGGTGTTTCTTTAAAGGAACATTACCGCAAAGCTCTCAATTCCAGACCTACCTCATTCTACTTGCAACATCTTTAAAAACAGCCAGGGAGATGCGTCGCATTGCAAAGTCTGCAATAAGTGTTATGTAATCAATATGTTAGTTTCGCCAAATATAGTTGGCCAGAAAACGAGCGATGTTCTGTTCGCCCAAGCAAGAAGTTTCCGTTTCGAGGATGCTGTATGTGTAATAGCACTGTTAATTGGCTAGCTGGAAGATACAATGTTTCAGCCCGGCAACTGAACTGAACGAGGCCAATCATTTTAGTTTATTGTCCAAATAAGGATATTGCAACGATCACTAAACTGGTCTTTATTTGTGACTCGAGAGGAGGTGCTCTTGTGTGAAGTTGGGTTATATTCAACAGAGACCTCATCCTCTCTGTAAGGCCAATCTATGGTGGAAAACCGAGAAGCACTACAGATGTTTCATTCTTGTTGGGAATCATCAGCTATGTGCATCTCACGAAACTCACAGAGGTTCAAGTCCGGCCAATGGTTAAACACCTAAATGTCTGGTCACGAGTGGCTGATCAGCAGTGTGATTAGCGCTCACTTCGTCAGCACATGGCGCCATTCACTGACGGAAACCACATCACGTGGCTACTCGAATGACGACTTCTCAGAATTTTCATGCACTCAGTAAAATTATCACTTCTCTGATGTGTTTATTGATTCATATTTGTGCGAGGAGGTTTGATAATATTCAGTGGAAATTCAAACAGACAACTAGAGATTTCGACAAACTTTCTCCATAACCAGCTGAAATGGATCAAAACACACACCATTGTCAAAATAAATAACAAAACGTCAGATAGAGCACAAGGTCCAGAAGGGTCGGGTGCGATCAGTAATAACAGGTTTTTAATAATAGGGTGCCATGGTGTTTGTACTCTCATGGTTTCCGGCAGAAAATGTTTACTGCTATGAGATTTTAGTTTTTACACGTTTGCATAGAGCATGGATAAGCAACCTGGTGTTTCAGAATACATGGCGTTGGTGAACTTTACTCTGGTAAAATTTCCAAACTGATACACCACCTTAAATTATGAAAATGTTAGCAATATCATTTAACAAGATGAAAAATAAACCGGGAGTGAATCCATCTGAAGGACGTGATGGTTGAGCCGGAGGTGCCCTCAGAGTTATACCATCGTTCCTGAGGTGCCTTGTTGTGACAATAAAATTCGCTTTGTTAATTTTCCACGGATTATTACCTGGTGCCAATGGATGAACAGGCGCAAGGGAGACTGCGGTTTAAGATGGCTGAATGCTTCCATATGAGGTCTGCCGAGATTTACTGAAATTGGAAAGTAAGATATTTTGTTCGGACACTTTACATAATCAAGGAGGAGACCGATCAGCCTGGGACTAGAGCGCCTACCAAGTTTGTGTTTGATCAACGAGAGTACGAAAAATCAGTTGTGAGATTCAATCTGGTCTTTGCAAGCATTTTTACGACCTTGGTTATGAACTCGTTAGCATATAAGGCAAACAGATTAAAAGACATCGGGAAAATATTAGAAACTTTCATCATCCAGAAAACTGGTGACCTTAGAGCTGCATCCAGATTCATGCAATTTCCATGAGATTGCATTCTAATTCCTTAGCCTACACTTCTTTGAACAAAAGTAAAAACTGTCAAACAGTTTCTCTGAACAGAATGAGAGTGTAAGCCTACCAGAAACAGGGACTTGGTGCTCATGCAAGGCACAGCACTGATAACAAGTGCATTCGAAACAACCGCTCCACATTTTTTTATATTTCACGCAGTATAGTCGATTAATTTCACAGTGGCCTGAAGGCATGAAACCCTCAAACCACCCAAACTGTATGGTACATCGCAACGCGCACACCTACTTATGTGCAACGACGATCTCTGTTCATTCCTTTTAGGCAATTCTCCTTGACTTGGAGGAATCGGTCCCAAAATACGATTCAGCTATTTTTACTCTCTAGTTGATCACACATGCCACAAATACTCAGATTACTTTGAATGTAAGGGGAGCTTTTATTTACTAACGGTAGCCAGCCGTTCTCATGCAAACCGTTCTAGAAAGCATAGCGCACCCTATCTACCAGTTTTCTTCAGTTTACAAACTGACTTGCACTGGATGATACCAATGCTGGTTTGTATGGTAATCGTCTTCCGATGGCTCAACTTTGATGAGCCACCACATAAACTTCACAAATTCCGGTGGAAACTAAATTTCTTGACGCTCATCTTAACTTCCAGTGACTATTCTTAACTCATCTGCCTAAATTTATGATTATGACGGCCTACAATCTATCACTACTTTGATCAGGATAAAAGACAGGATATTTTATGCATTTTTACGATCGATAAATTACTTGCAGTAAAAATTGCGCGGAAAATTTAATCAGCCAGAACAATTGCTTTATAGATAAGTCGTACATTTTTGTCCTACCAAAAGTTTGACAGGATAAATTCCCAGAAATTATTCAAAATAAAAACTCCTTTTGTGAACCACACCTATGGAGAAATGTAACCCTCTAATTTTCATCGACATCGGTAACAGCGCAGCCTGAACCTTAAAACGTAGTGACAACTTCATTGAGGAAGTTAACACGGCTGTTGTTAGCGTCAAAAAACGACGGGAAAGCGTATTCATCTGCAGTATCCAAATCATGAAGCCGCTATTACTGAAGAGTCCGAAGGCATTTCGGACTGCAGTACAAAACCCACCCCACGTGATTTCCTGGGATATGATGTCATTCTCCTCGGTCAGTTATAATTGAAAGCTCGTTAAAAAAAGTGTGCTCATCAGATATTTTTGCGGAATTGTTAAAACTGCCGAAAAAATTTAACGACCTGAAGTAGAATGGCATTAGGCAGCAGTAATAAAAACTGTTATTATACATTCCTAGAACAAACGCATACGATTGGTGAGGCGAATGTAGAACACAAAACACATCTTTAGGTTTACCGAAGACAAGAATGAATGTGGTCCAGGATTGGGTTCGGTAACCAACTTGGGCGAACTTTATTAGTTTTGCTTGGCTGAACCAGGAAACAAATTTTTTTACATGCACCCTTAAGTGAATACAGCTTTTAGGCAGGTGACAAATGTTCCGAAAGCTACTGAATCCGGCTTGAGTGACTATTTTAGTAGTCTGGAGGGATTTCGAAAATGTCAAATGATACTCCGGTAGTGAGTTTTGAACCTAGGAAGTGCTAGTATTTTGAACCCCCTTTCTATTTGACCGGTATGGGCTGCTAAGCAGCCCCTCAGCCTTCACTCATGCGAACCACATTACTTGGTCATACACGCTGATCGGCTATTCGAGTGACAAGTGGAAGCTGCACTCTTCTTATGGAATTACTCTTCCTCTCATGGATAGCTGTTGATAGTATGTGAAGGGTCGGAGGCTTTTCGATCGAGACTTCATCCGGTGAGTTGAAGCAGTTAATGCTGGAAAGTCAAAAAGCACTGTTCAGCTACTTAGCCATCATTCGGATTATATCTTGTCCAATTTCAATTGAATACTTGCTTAAATGCAGCTGACTTCGCTCATCCAGAATATTAAATGTGTAATATCACCAGCGTATTTCAAATTCTTCCAGTTCGAACATTCTGGCGTGAATGGGATGGAAGGAGTGAACATAGCCTCTACGTAGAAGGACGTTGGTCCTGAAAAATGCTCCAATTTGCATATGAATTCTGCTTTGGAAGGAGACTCAAGTGAACCCAGCTGAGTTTCTCGTTTATGACGGTCTGGGGACTGCTCATGCCAGATATCCCTCCAGAAGGGCGAAACCGACCTTGGTTTTTCGAAGAGTTTTCAGCAAGCTGATGAATCGTGTGTGTTGCGTCTGAAATAATTCGGTTCTGCTTGCTGACTCGCGGCAGTATGCGGTTGTCCAACTGGACGACCGGAATATGCCAACTACCCCTACCAACATTTTCTGATCCACATAAGTCAAAACAGACTGTAAGTATAACAGACTAACGTAACTGAATTTAGAATACTGAAAAATGGGTCTTAGCCATCAGTTTTAGTTCGATAGCCACAAAAATCTTGTTGACAGTGGACAAAATCCTTTGAGTTTGCAGCTGACATTTCTGCATTTGCTTCAAATAAAACAGCTATAAACAGATCTTTTTGTTCCTCCAACAGCTCTTTCTTCAACACTGAGCTACGCGAACAGTAGTTCGCTACAAGAGTCCTTCATTTTACTGCAATTCCTAAGTATCATATCGTGCAACTTTTCCGTTTTATAGGTTTCCCAAGTTAGTGATACAGGTCTACTGGTTATTGGGTTTGGATCAATTTTAGATAGGCATTTTTCTAAAGTAGTTAGGCATCTCGAAAATGATTCAGGCTCGTCACTCTTCAAGCTTTACAAGTGCATTTCAAGAACGCCAAACCGTATTTGTTTGGTTGTCAAATTGCAGAATATCGTTCTAAGTAGTTGGATGTCTTAATAAGGCTAGCATGAATGCTTCTGGAGTCAGTACGGCTGATAGAAGTCACTCCGGTTGTTCGTGGGGTTCGCATTCACGTCACGCATTTAAGCTCAGTCCTCCTCCAGTCCAAGAACAGCTATTCGCCCGGGTCGAAACCAAAGAGACAAGGCAGTGGGCTCGAAGCATAATCTTGCTGGGGCTCACCACCAAGGCATATCTTTGGATTTGAACAAGCGTGTCGCCATTAGTAAAGCAGCACAAGCCGGATGCACCTGAATCAGCAGTAAAGGTGTACCTGAATTGTCCGGTTTCTTCGTCAGTTAGGTTTTCGCAGGCTTGAAACCCGTCAGAAAATTTCAACCAGTATTAACACTTCCATCTCTTTGGATGTGTTAATTCAGGTACATCCAGCTTGTCCCAATGAACTAGAGATAGCAAGCTGCTCCTCGCCTGTCCGATGCCCTGGGGTTCAAGTTTCGGTGCCATCGAGAATATACACCGTTTATAGACCATACTAAGATCAAGACCCTAGTCCAACGCTCCCACGTTTTGGAGTGGACTTAGCAGAACTGTTGTCCTAGGAGAGAAGAAGGAATATTAAAGTGAAATAAAAAACACAAACGCATCCTCATAGTAGCAACGGACCTGGATGCAGCAACTTGTGCGTTTCACAGTACGTGTTTAAATTTATTCCCTTTATCACTAATTCATTGTTTTGTCGTGCAGACAAGCTGATTTCTGTTCGCTGGTGTGGCGGTGGATTTCCCACACGCCGTTGGTTCCTCTGGATTTCCTGACGGCTTCAGACAGGGTTGTCTATTTCGAGTGCCAGATTTAGAAACAAATTCTACAGAGGAACTTTATTAGCAACGGCAAACAAAAATCCTTGGGGAGACTGTTTTTCTCAGTGGCCAGTTGAAAGCTCTTTTACGTCACAAGTAAGTCCATGCCTAACGCCTGAAAACAAAACATAATTATTACATATTGATTCTCTTCACACTTTTATCAAAACGCAGTTTTAGTTGGTGAAATGTTGGCTGATATGATTGTCGTTCTGTTGTGATATGTAATGTGCCAAACTACTGACAGCTAGGGTTTCGTAGCAGACTGTGGATCAGGTATATTTGCAGAGGTCACCTTTAACCATACGAAGAGCCAATTTACTGTACACGGTGACCCGGACCGAACTAGACCATACTATCAATGATTGTGAGGTGAAACATGCTGTCGTTTAGGGCCGTTCGTTACATACTGGTCTGCTAGTTTTAGGTGTTTGCAATATTTGCATAGTTTGCAGGCATATCATCCTCTTTCGAACAGCTTATTTTCCCGATTGTTAGTAATAATACCAATCTGCTAATATGATATTTCTTGAAATGATTAATCTTTTGGTGCTTTTGGATGGTTATGGGGCGCAGCATCACAGTGACCAGTTGCACAAAAACTAACCTCCCGCACGGACCAGTTGCCGCGACCCCTCGCTCGATTCGGGCGTTTCTTTTTGGCTGGCTACTCTCGGCAGTTGAGGTAATGACGTTCGTGCGCGAAGAACACCGAATACGGACATATACAGTAGGTTTATTCCAAAACATACATGCTGTGAGGTATGCGGACCGGTTGTAAATTCATGGATCACTGTCTCAGAAACCCAAGTCCAGCTGTCTAGAGTATCGGAAGTGTGCCAGAACATTGGTAGTTAGGGTGCGATCACAACACAACAGAAATCGGAAGCCCACCAGTCAGAACAGGAACAGGAAATCCTCGGACAGAATCTACTCAGTCCACCAAACGAATGTAAGGAATAGAGAACACAACACAAATGGGTACAGGCCAACCAACCAACCAACCAAACGCGCACTGATGATGTAACGAAAGTTTACAAGCTAGTTACCAAGCTCAGTGAACAGATTAGTATCCTAACTATCAAGCTAGGCAATGTTATAGACGCAAAGTTGCAGTCCAATAGCTAGCTACTGCCAGCTAGCACATTTCGGTGATGATTGTTGATCCTTAAGGATACTCATGCTATTGTGAGTGCCGACTTCTTATTTTGAATTAATCACGAAGAGAAGTGAGTAGTACCAAACGTCGTTGCTAGGTATCACAGATTACCAGGATGTAAGTGCGGGCTAGCGGCTCTGTGGAAATAACTAGCAATTTTCGATTGTGTGCAACTTTCGCCCAGAGTTTCCTGCATTTGCACATCAGACTTCGGCTCCTAGGGTGTAGCTTAAGAATGCACGGTCGGTAACAAGCCAAATAAGCAGTGCTTTTAGGGTGGTACCTACCCGTCTCTAGCAAATCAGTGCAATGGATTTGTATTTCCATGGGTGGAAAACGTTAGCTACCACAATGACCATTTCGAGATGGAACAACTCTGAGCCGTCAGAACCGTTAGGAACATAGGCGTATGTGCTTTCAAATCGGAAGATCCCGGGATATCTGATTTATTGTTCTGGAATAACAGCAAAGAATTCCAGCGAGTCAGTCGGAAATGGGGATTCAGGCACCGTGTGTGCAGTTCATTTCGCAACCAATCAAACGGTAAGGCAAGATCTTCATTAAATACGACGGTCACTAAATACCATAGATGAGAGATGAGATCCCGGCTGGTGCTAAACGTTGTTATGATTGCATGCAGTCTCCTGCAGAGAATATTTTGCCACAAAGCACGTAAAACACAACAGCAAATGCCTTAGTGTTGAATACTGCCGCTGAAACTGCCGCCATCTACATAGAAGATCAGCGAAAAAGTTTGATGACGATCCACGTGTGAGCTGAACTACAAAAGAGAAAATATGGTATGGGTTTTATGTGTCATCTTAAATGCCAGACTTGTTGCGAGCACAAGTAATGAGGAGAGATGACCACTGTTCACACCAACTAGAGGCAGACGATATGACCAAGAGAAGAAACAGAGTTCACTTAGCGAAACGGAAAGTGGACGAAGCAGGAAGGAACGTACGTAAACATAAAATGAAACAAGGAAGGAGCGCTATGTTTAGTCCTATAAAAGCCCACGTTACTGCATTAATAAAAGAAGATTTAGGAGGAGTAAAGTAAGTACATTTTAGGGGACCACACTTCCATCAGTGAAATTCTTATGGATTTTCTGTGAAAACAAGGTCATTTAGTTTGCTCAGCTGGCAAAGCGTCCTTACCCTCAAATGATGTGTGAACTGTGTTGACCGTCTACCAAATAACAAGGGGCCGTTTCTCAAGACATTTGCAGCATTCCCGGATTGTGTTACTTATCTGAAAGTGACAATTAAAAGTATGCCTTTCTGATCGTACTCAGGCGAATGTACGTGGCAAGTTTGCTTATGCGGCTATTCAATATATCTACCACATTCTTTTTTGGGGCATAACATTCAAATAGCATTCAGAAATGATTGCGAGTCTCCTTCTCACAATGGGTTCAGCAGTAGTACCCTTTCGGTGCCTAAGTGCCATGCCGTCCGAAGGAAGCACGAGGGCTAGGATACTGCCAGGTTGCCCAAGCCTAGACAGGAGAAGTCGAGAGGCAGAGGCCGGGTTCGAACCACGGACCTTCCAGTCAGTAGATTCGCGCTCTAACTACTTGAGCCATCTTGTCCCTTCTCACACTGGGTGATGAAATGTTTTCCAACTCTTAATCTGATATCAAGTATGTCGCGTGGAATAAGAGGAATTCTAGGGCCACCCCATAGAAGAGGAAAACACACTTGGGCACCTCTTTAAAAGCTGAACCGGAGACTCCATAGAGTCCCTCGTAGTCGAGAACTCATTGATGCCTTACCGCAATCGCACGCAGGGTTCCTTACGAACCCGTTGTGAAAATATCCAACAAAAGACTTTCTGCTTTGGAGTCTGGAAGCTCATACGTGCAGAAACGGGATACTAGTCTGCCGGTGTATATTACTGATGAAGCATGCGAGTAATGTTTGTTCAGCCTCCGTATAGGATGGAAGGTAAAGTTTACTACAGAAATTATAAGACCATTTTTCAGCGTTCGCGAATTATTGTTTAATATTCAAAGAACGCCCACGAAAGCAAGAGAGGACGTGTGAGACTGTTCACTTTTCAAGGACTTTGTGTAGGTGGGATATATACCTTCGTGTCTAATTGTTTGTAATTGCTTGGTTCATATTTTCTACTGCTCGGATGCTTCGTCAGTAGCGTACACCGTTGCACCAATATACTATCGGCTAAGAGGAAAAACCTTGAGCTCACAGCTCCAGTTGTTTCATCAAACACAGGAGCCAAAACGTAAACATTAAAATTAACTGCTGTTCAAGTCACGAGTTTCGGGGAAACAGACGCAAATGATGAAACTCAAAACCAGACAAAAACCCCATTCGAATGTCTGTCGGTTTTGAGTAACATTCCTTATTTCCTGGATTTCGAAATACTTTGAGTAGCTTCCATATAACTCTGTTAATCTGGTTTCCTGTGCAATATCAGCAAAGGAGAGCGTTTTTATTGCACTAATAATTCAAAACTATTGAATTTATTATGTTTTGTGATTTGCGCAGATTACGATACGCAATTGCCAGTAATGCCTAATTTGTTTATCCACGCTGATGTGGCCACATCTTTCACGGCTGTCTGAAGACACAAATTCACATACAATACTGCGCACCAAAATATGATTTCTTACGTGACTAGATTCACCTCATTCAGATACAAATCGTATGCTCCCTGCTCCAAGCTGCACTGTTTTACGCTCTCCACGGTGTAATCGTTTGTTCAAGTGAAACAGCCTGAAGCTGAATAGGTTGCCGTCAATCGATGAAGTCTCAAAAAGTGTCTGAATCAGTCTTGGAAACCTATGAAAAACGTGTACTCGAGCTATCTTAAGACAACTTTCCTGAATACTGTGATGGACGGTCAGATGGGCGTGCTTAGTGATTGTTTAAACTGCGCTTATCCCAACGGAGTTTGACAGTTCATGGAAGCCTTGTGTGCAGAGTTGTCGTTTTTCGAAGTTTTCAACAGCGGTTAAAAATGGATACCACTCGAATGCCACCCATGCTGAAAATAACGGTTTTTTTTAAGAGTTTGAAGTAGCCGTGGCGCAGTGTGTGCAGGCCGGTTCTCATTTTTGTGAGATACTGCAACCAAACATCAGTGAAATACAGGAAAGCAATCGCGTTTCATGAAACGAAGCGTAAACTACTGAGTATAGTACACGTGGTTTAACACAGCAAACAATTCTGTTCGATCGGAGTTGAGACTGAACTGGAAATTAGGAGAAATAGCATTACACAAGCCAGTCTAAAGAAGAAACTAATCCAGCGAAATTGTATCAGAGCACTCGTATACTTCCAGCTGATGTATAATAAGTATTCAGATGTAACGAACCTCAGCATAAGGGTCAAAAATGTGTACCTATCAGAGCGTTTGAAGCACACATATGAGGACAAACAACAAATTCTCCAGGATTTCAAACAGTGAAACAGATATACATATCAGAGACAGCAGCACGAGCAGTGGTAATTTTGATCATGTAGGTGAGGTAAAATGAACCGTGTAGCGGCTAAAGAAACATCCGTTTTTGCACAATCAAAATACCGCCTTGTGCATTCACCTACCAGCACACCAGTTGATCATCGATCCAAGTGTTATCGAACGCCAGTCCAGGGATGAAAGTGCATTTGTATGGGGAAACCAAACTCAACTTTTAGAACAATCTTTAGGATGGAGGGGCCCTATAGCGAATGGATTGTAGCTAGACTGGTGTTTGCATTGATGACCAAATCTAACTGACCTATGGTATGTCCGCCTGAAACGCCCACAGAACCGCATTACGTTGGCATCACCGATGCAACATCATTATCATCATCATCATAACTATCATCGCCATCGTCATCTCTATGATCATCCTATGCATGACATAACTGTTCAGAACTGATGCTTCGCTGTCGTACAGTTATGGTTTATTTGAAGGTCTTATTGCGGAAAAAAGAATAAAAGTGGATGGGGAGCTTAATGCTAGCTTGCTACAATTATTTCAAGGTGCATTCACCTGAAGACTCTCATTCAGGCAATCTGGATAGAAACTTACAACAAAAAAGCCACTGGCATCAATGAGCAGCCATATCTTGCAGTGTCTCCAACCAGGCGCAGTGGGGGTCACGCAGTCCGTATCCTAGTAGGCGAGTAGCACCTACAACACCCAGAGATTTCGTAAGCTCCCTCATACCCCTCTGCCAGGTCAAGGGTTGGCCAGCTCTCTGCTTCCGCCACACCGATTTGAGCATGGTAAATAGCACTTTCTTCATCAAACGATGGCCAAACACAGTCGACTGAAAAAAGATTTCTTAATCATGGGTCACTGCTGCCTTTCCACTTTTTCTACGATAATTTTGACAGTTCCAAAATGATAATAATGGTGCAACAACAACCCAAATTTTTCGTGATAGCTTGACAAAAACGCACGCCACTGTGTCAGTTGAAGAAAGCGAGGAGATTTAAAATCGAGATCATTTAATTTTTCCCTTATTTTGTCGATCAAAGTTCAAAGGATATTGCTGCTATATATCAGCTTCCTGAGTCATGCAAAGCTGATATCAATGACGAAGGGGATGTTGCGGAACAAAGATGTCACATGTTTCCTAAAAACATAAAAGCAACTTTAGAAATAACTCAAAAAGCGCTTATCTTTTGGTCATACGTTTTTTCAGGCTCTTTGGGTTCTGTGTTTATAACGGTGGGTCCAGTTAGCGCCATTTACTACTTATATGTTTATTGTGTTCGTATGCGTATGCACATACACATAACTAATAAATGGTTAGACAGTTCCGTCTCATTATGACACAAGAAGTCCGTTTAAATGATTCAGTCCAGCCCAACCTGGTTAACACATGATAACAGTGAATGGAAGACTCAAATGGTAAGTATCCTGTGGTATACGTCTCCAGCGGTTAGTTATGATAGCTTTCGGAGGAAGCGACCAACTTGCTATGTTATCAGTTTGTTTCACTTGGCACTGAGTGAGTATTTTGTAAGCTTTGTTTTGTTGTAATGTATTTTCTTGCATTGTATGACACTGAGTTCTGTATGCATATACGACCGATCCATCTTAGCATTCCCAACCTTGAGGATTTCTAGGTCGGCGAAGGAGCCCCTCGTCTTATGGACGAAGCTGACTAATGTCTAGCACTTGTGAAATTATTTCTTTTCACCTATAAGCTCTTTAATTGGCAAGTATAGACGACCAATGAAGTTTGACAAATGCCTAAGAGTTGTCTTCTCCTGTGTATCATCCGGTCTCATTCCCTCGGGTTCACACTGGACAGCGCAATCACATGTGGCGTCGTCGTCCTTTCACGGGCTCCACTGGAGTAGTTTGATGTGACAGACCAATCCACAAAAGGACGCCGCTGCACCATTCAAAAAGTGAGTAAATTTGGACATAAAACGTTGTTGTGAACATCACTCATAGACCGAATTCCTCCAGACAACGAACATGACAAAAAATTTTTATCTGCTCACGAATAAACACTTAGAAAGTCAAAAGTTAATGACAACAAATGGCAAGGTAAAAGCTTTCGTTTATTCATCTTGACCAGCGAAATCCCAGACTGACATTTTGACGGATGTGCGTCCATAGGACAAGGTTATCAGCTGAGAAGGAGAAAAACCAGACATGGCATTATTGGGAACAAGGAATTCCTATCCCGAATGGATACTAAGGAAGACTTTTGTCGCAGCTCAAAACGCCGAGCACAGCGGAAGTCTTGTGAGTAAAATATCGAGCTGTCCGAAGGTGGAATGCTTGGATTGTCCGCCCATCAGTGAAAAATCTGTAGGGAGAAACAAGCAAAAGACTTGTAGATTAGCTATCTAAAGTCTTGGATTCTGGGATTTTCCAGAAAACGGGGAGGGAATTAGACCATTCGGGCTGTTCCTCGGAGCGAAATTACTGCTTCCGAAAATCAGAAGGAACAATCAAGCAAGACACTCATTGCAGATTTGATGATGCCTAATGTAAACAAGATTTTGACCAATGATTATAGAATGGAGATTAATTTACTAGAGTAAGGTGTAGAAATGATTAGGTTTGGCAGTTATACTCTGTGACTTTTGCACGGTTTTTTGAAGTGTTGCTTTATGCGTTGCTTCGTGTTGCAATGGGACATTAGGGTGGTCAATATTGGTCTAATCAGCCGACCAAACGCATCCAGTGAGACCGAATCTAGCATCTTCACCCTCACTCGTGTTCTGTTCCTCTGAATACAGCCGTATCGTACTGACAACGACAATAAAATCGAGGGTCACATCGTTTGATCGGAACGCGTAGTGCAAGTTGTCCCTTCACTCTTAAGCTAGACTAGTTTCACTACAAACAAACTGCACGTCCTAGGGTGGACAGTGCAATCCAACTCTTAAGGAGAATTTTTCGAGATGGGGAGAAAACCAGACGCGGCAGTGAAAATCTATAAGTTGTCAATTTCTTAGGAACCTAAAGTAGATTGTAGAGAATGCAATAAAAATCGAGTAAACTTGACAGAGATGTGATGAAAATAGGAAACCGGAGGACGGCCGATTACGCAGCAGTTGTTATCGATTTCTTTTATCGCCTTAAACGGAGTGCCTCTGTTCAACTTAGTTCAGTTTGACAACCGTGCTCGGGTTGCACATGAGTGTACATAGGTAACCCGCGACCTTGTAACCACTAGTTGACTACTAACCATTTGGCCACAACCGGCTGATCAGTAGTGTGATTATCTTGTAGTAAGACAAGACATAGAGCGCCCATCCCTCAATCACGGGATTCTCAATACGAACGAAACAGCTATACACTGCCTCTCAGCTTTTCAGCATAGACTAGTTTCACTTACAGAACGAAATCTCCATTCAAATTCCGAAATCTCTTCACAACACCAACCAACCAATAAAATAGCCTAATCTTTTTTCTATTGAAGCCTTTTCTCTATTCGGTATCAACTTGTTTAGTCCACGCAGCCGGCTAAAACTGGAATGCCTGAATGAACAACAGAAGCTGTAACCAGGTTGATGTGAAAATGCCTATAGAGAAAGAAACGGACTAATTTGCCAACATAAGCTGGAGATAATCATGGTCTGGAAGGTGGAGAAAGTTGTCACTGATTACGGTAAAGCGTGAAATAAACGGTGCTGCAAAGGTATCGTAAAAAAATAGTCAGTCAGGTGAGAGATGGAAAATGCTATGACAGTACAGTTTTGAGCTGAGAGACGACACGGCAACTTTCTAGGAGAATACGTATGCATATGTCTCGCCGGAACATCACCAAACTCAACAGTTTAGCCAAGTCCAATCGCGTAGCATATAACTGACATCGGTCACGCGATCAATCCGGATGAGTTATTGCATCTCATCTCTCGAGTACTTAACAGACTGTCGGTATCGCTCCAATTGCGTGGCTTCACCAGAGCCAGACCAGTTCCAATAGGTTAGCGAAATCTGATACTATCTTTTCAAAACAGTCCATAAGGTCACTGACTCTGCCCTGGTGGTGTAACAATAATCGATCGTCGCTCAGCGGCATTCTAGCCTTTCGCAAGGCACCCATTCTGATGCGATGTGGGGTGAGCTGACAAATGGTCGTTCGTAAATCCGCATTTCTTAACTTAGTATTTGATCTTAGTTGTTTACTTCTATTTTAACCATTACACATATACTGACCTGATGATGAGATCCCGAAAACGTCAACGTTTGTCACCGTTTGACACAAACTGAAGCAAGGGTACACTCAAATAATGTACGGGAACAGACCAGACCAGAATCACTAGGGGGCCTTGAAGGACTCAAGGAGACGGTAGGCAATTGCCGATTGAAGTTCGCCTCATTTGGCCAACCTTCAGAATGATGGTGTTGGGAGAGGAGATCAGCACAGCAGGGGATGCCAGGGAGTGCGTTAGGCCTTACGTGGAGCATGAAAGGCAGTGGCCCGAAGGTCAAGGTCATTTGTCCACTTGTCGTTTGTGTTTAACTGGGTTGAAGACACTGCGAAAAAGCAAAAAAGAGACCAGAACCATGAATTTAAGGGTTGGTTAAGGCACCGAAACATGGCGAATTTCACTCAGAATGAAGAATCCAGTGAAGACAAACACACATGGCAAGTGGAGGTAATGATGGACTTGTTGAATCATACTGGACTGCTTTGAGCTGCGATAGATATAGTATGATATGCAAGGACAGATGAAGAGAGGATGCTATTCAGAGCCACCCTCTAACCGTCTGTGAAAACCGTCACCCGGTCAATTTGCCGCTGTACTGCAGGTCATTGGTACTCCGATACGTAAAATTGTTGCAAATGCGAATTAATTTTAGTTGCTGGCGTTTGCCAGGCTAGCCAGGTGATCATATTTGAATCCAAATAACTGTTTTGGAGCTGGTGAGGTCGACCTGAGTACCTGAAAATCCAGGTGAAAATGAAAGTTGGCCAAGGCGGGAGCTCTGATTACGCTTATCTTAATGAAACACTGTAGGTCTCTGCCAACTTTTAGGTGAAAATGGTATCATGTGTCCCGAATTTTCCAAAAAAAGGTGAACAAGTCAAGAGTTTACCCAGTAACTGCAAACAAGTATACCAAGCAAAATGACACACGTCTTTTCGATTACTTACACCCTCAACAAGATGAGCATTTCTTGATCACGGACCCTGATCCAATTAGAAAGCTAGCTTCCGGTTTCCGGAGTAGAGGTATATTACTGCTCCACTCTAGTTATCCAGTTCGGTAACTGAAGCCGCTATATATTGCTTTCGGTTCGAATATCCGGGTAAGATGCTCAATAATCGGGTTCTCGCTTCAAATCGAGTTCAACTCGGCAAGTGACAAATCTTGCTGCGGTGGGCACCTATTCACTACAATGTGTGTCAAACGATTACACTATTCCTGAGCCAAGTGTGTCTACACATACTAATCAGACCACATCGCACCACTTCACCCTATCTGTAATGGCTAATATTGAGGGCATTCTTTTCAAACCGATCCCCAAGTGAATAAGGAAGATCTTGAAATGTCGATGCGTAGACGCAATATGTGCTGACGCATTACAAAGGAGGGAAGTTTAAAAAGTGCATTGTCTTAAAAAGGTCTTGAGTAACGATCTATGTACACTTGGCACAAAATTCTGGGTTTGAGATACGCCATCAAGTATAAAGCTAGTAAACAACATTCTGGCTCTCAAATACTGAGATCAGATAAGCCGAATTTATGGTTTTGTCCAGGGTTGTCAGCAGTGTTTGTATCATACAAAACAGAGCGGGATGTGGATAAAAGCATTTATTTTCATTCTGCCGTAGTGGAGGATACGCTGTAGGACATCACGGACACTTGAGGGACCATTCTAAAAGATTGTGAGTTTAACTTTCGATAGGCTGCATTTCAGAGAGTGGGCTTTTCCACTGTTTTCTTGTCTAAGCGGATCAGCTTACTTATTAAATTCATTGATAGTTTACTATCCCTTTAACTGCTTTCATATTCAAAAAGAAGTGTTTCCCTAGACGGAGTGGTACCATTATTACAAAATTTAATTTTAGTATGTATCCAAAGCATAATCTGCTGGAAGGACACGCTCTTATACGTCCGTCATTCACGGTTGATCTGGCTGGCAAAGTGCCAGGAACGTAGCTCCGAAAACCCCTTCAAAGAACATTGTCTGTACGCTGCGTCATTTACCAGCTCTCAACTGGTGCGACCAGAATTGAAAAACAAGGTGCATCATCTGACCACATCCATGTAGCCACTTGATATTTGCCTATGTGGGTGAAACCATCAGACAGTTATCCAGAACAGTATTGTACCATATTTGAACCAGTTGTTGGGAAGGACAGCGGTGTAACATTACCATATTAGACCATTTACTGGACGCAGACAATGCTTGAATACAGCAATAACTTTCACATCCATCGCTAATTTATCGATCGCCTTGCCGATCTCTACTAGAATAGACATCCTATCCACTACAGAACCTTTTCGGTTGAGGATTCGCCAACTTTAACTTGACCGAATAGTCAACCTTTTGGATCACAAATTCACAAAGCGTCTTTTGTCTTTCACACAACAAATGGTTGATCTTTTTTCAGGGAATTTTAGTACGCATTAGTCCGACTTTCATTTCATTAATTTTGCATCCCCTGTACATCTGTCTATTTCTGGCGAGGGGAGATTAAAAATTTGCCGTCAACTAGTGCCGTTTTATTTCAAATTAAAATTCATTTTACTGAGAGAATAGGCTACTTACAGGCTTGTTGAAAACACATCAATAGCCAACCATCGGTTTCGCTCTTCTTGGGGCTCACCAGATAGGCGTATTCTCCGTTAATCATGCATTCTATCTGACCACCGAACTCATTTTGTTTTTCTTTTAGTGATCTATGTCAGCCCAAACGTCTTGTTAACTTGGGAACTCCTGCTTAGCATTGATCAACAGGAAAAGGCTGAGATCACACGACGAAATTCCACCAATGTTATGTGTCTGCTATCATGAGGCGGCCTTGTTAAGCACAATCGGTTGCCTGAGAACATCCAAAATGAGGGATTCAGATGGGTTCCTGGTGAGTCTCCCGTCAAAACCAAATGAGTGTGCAAATGAGTGTATTGCACAGATGGTTCTGTCATCCCGAAAATAATGATAATAGTTTGTTCAACCAAAGGCGAGTGGCACGTATGAGTAAAACAAAAACAAAGCAGTTTCTGGGACTGTTAAAACGATCTGCTATACGAACGATTGGCCTGAGTTGCCGGTGGTCAGTTGGGCGCCACATGAATGCCTCAGTGCGTGTGGGAATGTTTTCTGAATTCGCGCAGTGGCTGTGTACGAGCAAATTGCAACTATCTCAGCTGTGGCCGGATTCTGATTCGAACTCACTAGGCGCTCGACAGAATATTTTGAAGTAGTTTTGGCATTATCACATGGTGAGTTTCAGCGTTGATGAATCTTTCCCATAGTGACGGAACCCGTCGATAAGATGGTCGGTCAAATGGGATATGCTCTTTCATTCTATTGCGCTCTACGTATTTTTTTGTAAAAGAGCAGGTGATCGAGTGTAGTACCATCTATGGCGTGGGCCGGCAGCTCGTTAGCTATGTTATGGCCATCAAATGAGCGACGGCAAACCGCAGTTTCAGAGTGTCAACGTCAATTGGGGATGAGCATAAACCGTTGGTTTTACACTAACTAAAGGATAATTCTACTCTTTGGGCAACAGAAGACGCTTTTTTCACCCCAAATTTACGTGAGCGAACCCGCTAGACGCTCCAAAAATGTCCTATCTCCAAAAACGTAAGTTAATTTTCGCCAGTGCGGTTCGTCAACCGCTTACATGAATTTTACAATAGACAAAACGCCGATGTCAATCAGATAACCATGGGTTTCCCATATAAATTATTTGACCTTGAAGAAAGATGTCGCAGTAGATGCAGCAGTGACGGAAAATGTCTCCAGTGCATGCTTGGAATTCTTACTTCAAGATAGTGTTCTACTTTCTGGTTTTCTGTGTTCACCATGTTCTGGGCTGTTTTATCTCTGTACGTTCACAAAGCCTAGAGCAAACTGGCGGCTAAATGATACAGTATTAGCATGTCCTCGCGGGCCACATTAGTTTAATTTGCTGTCAGCGTCTGTTCCTTAGGTTTTCTCTTGTTTTACTCACCGTTTTGTCAGACACCCCCGGTTCAAGGTAGAACGTTCAAAGTACACGTACGGTGGTCATCTACTCTGCATCCTTTCTTATGAGCTCTTCCAAGCCGACAAGGGACACAATAATGCAGTGCATCAATGAGTGTTTGCAACTGCCTCTTAGCTTTGATCAAGTGTAGTTATGTTGCAGAACGTCAAAAACTAATCACTAATATGCTCCTAGGTATGAGGCTAAAATGCATGGTACTTCATTAGGCAAACTCACTTAAAATCGGTGGTTTTTATACTATAAAGAGAAAAGTCGCGATTTGTCTATTGTTCACAAAAACCTGTTCATGTATTTTCACGTACAAATATGACCAATAAAAATATACCCGTATATTCAGCCGGTATTGTAGCATGCGTCCGTAATTGTACCGAGTCATTCATTTCTTTATTTACCCTCAGTATGACATCCAGAATCCAGTCCATCGCGGTGCTTTAGTGATGTATGTAGGTTGGGTGCGCTGCTTCGTTGTTGCTGTGTTGGCTTAGCTTGGTAGTTGGACTGCAAAATGTCCCATCGCCCATTATCAGTGTGAGTTGAATAGGATAAATTCCTCCTCTTCCGCCTGTGCTCAGCTAGTTCAAACAGTACATAATAACTCCAAGGTGATTGGTTGGCCGAGAGGTGGATCTCGCTTAATATGATTGGTCAACTGGAAATCTGGGTTGAGTTGTGGTACCACTTCCTCGCAAATACTCGGTAGGCTGGATGCCTTCGGTTTGATCGTTATGTTCTTCCTTTGTCATTGGTCCGCCTTGTCCTTGCTTTTTTGTCTGTTTTTCTCCCACGCAATGGATTGTCCAAAAAAGCTATTTTTACTGTTTTACTTCATCTCACCTGTTTGTTTTCAGGTTGCCTGATTTCCCACGTGAATAAGAGTCCCAATAATGTGTCCACAGCTGCTGATAGACTAGATCGATGTCGATGCGTTTATTGACCGAGTTCTGTGTGAAATCTCCTGTTCCCGTTTTACCGTTGCTTGGGTGAGTAGTTGGATGCTATCTCAATTGGACTTATGTACTTCTATGTCTTCGTGGATTGAAACAAGTGACGTTGGCCATGTGTTCTGCTGGCAAGTGTTCCATTCTAACCACCATATTGTTGGTCACAGTGGTTACAATAACGTTCATAGAGCATGTTTGTCTTCGCTGCACTGCATACTGTTGCTGGTCTCGAGGAAGGTTCTCCTCATCGCGTTCATAAGCTTGGGGGCAACTGTTGATCCATGTTGCCTAAAATGTCTTGCAGTTCTTTCACATATAACGCATAATCCTCTCTATTTGTGGTAATAAAGTAGCCTAACGACGATTTTGTAAGCATCTTTATATGAAGTTCCTCAGGTAGCCATTATTTAGGAGTACCTGATTAAATTATCGTTCTTCTTCCCTCGTTGACTCTGTCGTGTTTCAGTGCGTTCTAATGCGTCTTGCATACGGTCAGAACAACAATGGCCGTGGGTTTTTGCGTCAACGGCAGAATACCAATTACATGCAACAGTAGTGATAACGAGAAAAATCCAGAAACAGTGGAGTATATTTACAATCCTCATTCGGAAATACACCGATTTTCACATACAAGTGACATTCCATACTGTAGCCATACGGCCTCATTGGTTTGCAAACGCGCTTATCATGCCTTTCGTTTCGTTTTATAAAATGCTGACTCGGATCAAATTGCGACAAGTCAATGGAGTCCTTACATTAGTTTTTGCACTGGTATGCAAGACGTCCCGCGCAAAGTCTCCCTTACGTGCATGCGAACTTACTACAACGGACAGCAGATGGCACTGCGCTCATGTATTGTGTGCACAAACCAAGTGATGTGATTTTACATACTGAAATTAATGTGTGCTTGCCAGCATTCATTCTCCTTTGTTTCCTTGAGAAATCCAGACATGACCAGGTGTGTATCGGTTTGCCTCATGGTAAGTAGTCCACGAAAAAACTCTGCTGCCGTAACCACAATTTTATTAGAAGGAAAACAACAGGGGTAAGCATTGTGATCATCGGTATACAAACCTTCGGATCTCCACAAATCAGGGCTTCAACCAAAAATCCCACCGACGTTTACGAGAATCCATCTATCCCCGTCGATCATCAAAGCGGATACCATTCAAGTTAGAAATAAACTTTTTAAAAGTCTGAAAACATCTTCACACAGTAATTTTTTAACGTTTCTGTTGTAGAATCACCCCATAAAATAATATCCGTACGCAAAAAAATCTGATTTTACGCCTTACTCATTGTTTCTGGTATTTAACTCTCACTTTTTAATTGAAGATCGATTTTCACGGCAGAATTTTTTGATTGTTTAAAGTCATGCTCCAATGTCTATTTTATCATGATCGGGGAGAAAGTATTTGTGATGCACATTTGCGTGATGCTAACGTTTCGCTTATGAATGGCGGGATTTTTGCAACAAATCTTACACCCATTCAGCCAAACATGCGACGGCCTATGTCTGTTATCCAACTCTGTCTCAGCTTCTTGGATATGAAAAAATCTAGTGACATAACTAGTAGGGTGATAATGAATGAGCGTCAGTCATACCCTCCAGTCACAGGTAAACTAAAGCCCGCAGGAAACGTATCATCTGTCTATATACCCTCCCTCGGTGCAAGGATACTTACTGTTTTCTTGCATGACGAAATACAAGGATAATTCGCTTACTTAAACAAATTCAATCAAAAAGTTTCGGCAACTGATGATCTCTACCAAGCCTCCGCCTCTGAAACATGATGGTCTGGATAAAAATAAACCCAAAGTTTGTCCAAGCATTCTAAAAAAAGTGCAGGTTACTATATTCATCAACCAGTGACATGACGCTTTAAAAACTGTGATCTAATTTTCATATTAACTTACAAAGCTCTCATATCAACGTCATGCGAAGGTGATTTTATTCGCGACAGCTACGATGTGGTCGAAAGCCACAATTTGTTTATAAAAACCTGAATTGCAGCATACGTAAAAGACCTGCTGAATTGGGTATAAAAAAACTACAAAAATCATTTGCGAATTTAACGATTTTTGACCAGTCACATGTCGTGCGCCAAGGGACAGGCAGAAATTATGGTTCTTAGGAGTGTGCGACATCATAACTTGTACCTTTCCAGTGATTTTAAATAGCCTGCCAGAAACTAACAGTTGACGTGCACATAGAACTGCCTAACCATGCGTTTGGACAAGTTCATCCTGTGACGCAATTCTAAGTTGAATTAGCATCACGGAAACCCCGTGGTTCGACATCGCCGATAAATCAGAAAGCCATTCGGCTGCCCGAAACAGCTCTCCGCGGTGGTTAATGGACTAGAATCATGAAAAAGCTGTGAAATTCCAACATATTAAACTGGGTTTTCTTCAAAATGAAGCGCAAAACTAATTAATGTTTTTGAGGTTACCAGTGTTGACTAACCAGTTCATTCAGTCTGTCGGATCAGACACGTAGATGTGAATTATGAGAACACTATTCATACAAAATTAAAGCATATGCCACATGGTGAGGTGTTTTAAGCGAATGCATGAAAAAAGTTGGTAAAAAAGACTGTTAATCCTTCTACCGACTATTTACTTTTTTTTACTGATGACTGGGAATCGGTGAACGACTATTCTGGAGAAGACTGTGCTGCCCGTTGAAGTCAACCAAACCCAGCCACCAAATCATAACGTAAATTGGAACCTCTTGAGGCATGGTTTACCATGGTTTACCAATACTGGTTTTAATGTTACTCTTACTTTCGGTCACGCCATGTCTGTTGTCCATCAACAATTGAAAAGCAGTTCGTTCAACGTGCACGGATCTGGATAATACACATTAACTACAAATTTTATCCTATATTCAAATCATCGCGTTAACAGAATGAGAGCAGTACATATGTGGTTGAATTACAGCTACAAATAGGTTTTAAAACTTTCTTTTTGACAATTTCTTTGTCGAATGCGTTTGTCGGCTACCTGGGGTTGAATCCCGGAGAAATATTCCATCGCTTACTCCTTGTGATGGAGGTCATCGACATCGCTTTCTGTATGCCGCAAATGTTCAGCCAGTCGAACGAAACTTAGATGAACTAGCATGAAGCGAAACCCCCGAGAACACCCAAAGACATATCAAGCTTGGCTAAGTTACATCATTAGGTGGTGATTGACAACACTAATTGTTGGGTATTCGCGGAGGTTTTGGACACTGCAGACACACGATTCGGGCGTTAGCACATCCGCCAATTTGATGGGAAAATTCAGATGCATACAGCTTGCGATCGCGGAGTGGCGGCCACAAACTTGCCCTGCTTTCCAAATGTCCGCGGTGCAAACTCCTCAAGACGGAACTATGCAATGCTGATCGGCATTAAAAAATGAAAACGGATTCCGAGAATGCTGGCTTTGACGTGGATTCACCAGAATTATTGCGTCAGGGCTGATCTAGGGAGATTGATTTTAGTCCTAAGTTATACTGCTTCCGGAAAATGATGA
The DNA here is from genome assembly GCA_003604175.2 of Clonorchis sinensis. Taxonomy (NCBI): domain Eukaryota; kingdom Metazoa; phylum Platyhelminthes; class Trematoda; order Opisthorchiida; family Opisthorchiidae; genus Clonorchis; species Clonorchis sinensis. Next base: position 16,856,718 of record CM030374.1, read on the forward strand.
ATAGCGAACAATAACTCCAGACACAAGCTTACATCCTTTCCTTCAAATGCTGTTCACTTCGTACGCTTTTCCTTCGTACAACGACAAACTGAGCTAAACTGCCACACTTCCTGTCTGAAATTGCATGTGACGACAGTCGGCTGGTTCGTTTTCTTGGCTTCGCCCTGGTAGCTGGTTACTCCATTGGAAGACAGTTAGTAGCATTCATTTTACGAATGTCACTCCAGTCTGAGATGCTGTTTACTACTTTCTGATAGGCTGAAAATTTGACACAAACAGGCACGCTTTCTACAAAATCGTTCAGGTTAGCCTGAGCTCTGGGTTTCACTGTTGAGATAAGTGTCTACGGAGAAGTGCTGTCAGGTTTCTATAATTTCACTGTTCATGCCGAATGACGGTTCACATATTTGCCAGTCCTATCACCAGGTTAGCAAGCAATCACTCCGTAATAACGCCTGTGCTTGTGGGGCAAGTATACACTCAGAAATGTGGCCTCAAAGAAAAATATCCCCGTGAATTTAGCAACTTCTACAGGATGTATGAATCACTCCAAAAGAGAACAACTCATCAACGGCTAATATGACTGTAACCGGATAGTCCAAAGCACTGTCACAGGCATGGAGAAATGTAACTGACACTTCGAAGGTTTTCGTATATTCGGACTTTTAGCAGTTGTCTTAATGATGCAGGAGTTGTCGTAAGGCCAACCGACCAATAGTATGTGTGGTAAAAGGATATCTGAGAAGTTGTCACTTAGAGAGACGGTCGATACGTGACCACTTGATTTGGTCACCGTTACTGAAGCATGAGTGGAGCCGTCATGTCAAATGAGCGCTAATCACACTGCTGACCAGTCACTGATGGCCAAGCAGTTGTGTCCCACTGCCCGGTAATTTACGGGTTTGGAGGTGTATGATTCTCGAGAAATGCGTACTGCTGACGTTTCCAAACAAGGATGAAACCGCGGTACAGTGCTTCTCATCTTTCAGCACTGACTCGCTTCAGTAAGAGGATGACATTTCCATTGAATGAAAAAACTGCGGCGGGCTAACTCCGACTTTAGTCAAATCAAAACATGCCTCTCTAAAGCGTTGATTTTCAAGACGATATAGTTGTTTTTTAGGGTATTGTTGTTTCGCCTGACTTAATTGCAGATCAACAGCATAACTGAGTTTTCTGGAGATCTGCTCAAGTATCTGGAGTTTCCTACGTCTTAGAGGTGGAAGTCCCCACAACGCGAGCAAGTGCTTAATTCTTTATCCATACTTATATCCAACCAGTAGTGAACTCAGAAGAACAAGAACTGAAAATTAGGAGCTGGTAAACAGATCGGTCAGTAAGCGCCTCATTGCACACCATAAAAGCTAAGTCCATGCTATTATGGAATGTGAGCTCAAACTTCATTTATGATCCCTGGAGGCACTCCTGATGCAAGAGATCATCATCTACGTCCACCAAACTGACTGAAAATTCTACGCATCAGTGACTGGCCAGCGTGACCAACTTTTGATGGCTGCTGTCGTTTATGTGAGCTCTTAGATGCTTATCGCTGATAAGCCCTGAAAAAAACAATATTTTGTTATTGTGGGTAAAAATAATCCATGCCACTTCTCCATGAAATAACGGGGGCCGTATATGGGTACATATTCAAAATGTCATCTAGATACGCAAAAGCACTCAACACTTTCTGCATGCTTCCAAAGTTGCTCATCCTGAAGTTTGGACGTCCCATTGATCGCCCATCAGTTTAAACTGGGGTGTTTGGCTTAAAATCCGGAGGACAAATTCTAGTTTGATGAGGCGATCAAAGACAGTCATAGACCAGCAATGTTCTTCATTCTATGTTTTTATCTCATTTTCCAATCTACTGCTCCCAAATAGGATGTTTTTAAGTAATTTTTATTTACTGCAAGCACAGCACCAAATTATTTTGGGTATTTCTCCAGAAACCCACCACGATAATTGTTTTAGAATCAGCCGGAGATTCTATTTACCAGTAGAAATTTTGGCTCGTCTTTGACACAATCATGTCAGCTGATATAAACGCTTGGCGTTTGCCGGGACAATTCTTGCAGACGAAAAAATTTAAAACGCTGATGCTGCTCAGGCCAATCACCGATGATGCACCGCAACAAACTGAGAGTTAAGTCCAATATTTCCTTCTTACTTTAAAGTGACCAGACTAGTTCTCTTTCGTTAGAAAGAGCACAGTTCAGGAAAGAGTGTTGTGGAACTGAAATGCGAAAGATTTAACAGAAAAACTCACGCCATATAAACAGTTACTAAGAGAATAATGTCACATTTCCGTTTGTTTCTTATCAGGACCTAAGGAAAGCTAAGTTGGTAGAAGCTGCTCCCTTTGGCCGAGCCTGGAGGTCAGTTCTACTCTGTGAAACAAAAACGTTATCAAATGGCTTTCGAGTGAAAGCCCAACGGTAGACTAATTTCCATCCATCTTTTCTGGTCAATGAATACAAGAATCGATTTTCTTCCTTAGCTCTCCAGTTGAACAAAGATATTTCTTGATGAACGTAGCAAATTTTTTAACCTTGTCTTCAATTTCAGTCTCTCAGTGTGGTAAGTTAATACATAATGAAGAACAGAAGGTCGATTATTATTCCGTGTAGTTGGTTGTGACCGCAAGAGGTAGTTACGGGCACACATCTTCAGTTTTAAAATTCTAAAAGAACTTTTTTGCGAAAAACATTTGCTTAATCCCAAATTTCAGCCTGTGAACAAAATTAGTCTATTCCGAAAGGTCAAGGAGCACCCCAAAGCTAAGACCTCGTTAAGGCCACCTGACAAAGTTCAGGGGAGATTCAAACTCAGAACCTCCCGTCTTGTAGCTTAAGACCAAACCGTTGGGTCATGAGCGGCTGATCAGCAGACTGACAGGATAAAACTTGACCAGCCGAAACTCATTTTTAACGCTGGGTCGATAAATTTCATATCACGGAGAAAACATGATTAGGCAACAGCCATTTGCTGCGTCGAGATCGTCATGGCCTTGTGAGCAGTGTGCCAATTCGTCTTTAATATTAGTACATAGATAAAAAGGATATTCAAACTGCTGCCTGATTTACACGGCCTGCTATTATTCAGTATCTCAAGTGAAGCCATTTATTGTCCGAAGTTGTGCAAAGTGAATATGTATCAGAATGGCTCTGTTCTGCAGAAAGAATACAGCTTAGGCCTATGGGGAAACAGAGAAAAACAACAGTCAGAGGTACTCAATAGCGATCCGAGTGCTCCATAACTGCAGTAGTTAGTTCGTGGGGTCAGATTTTGGAATACATTTATAGTTTTAGGTAATAAAAAGCTAAAAACAAGTTCAACTATTCAAATGAACTTTTTAATTTTATACGACGGTAATCACTAAGTGAAAAATAGACACATGTCTATTTCGAAGAGAAAACAGTGTTTGCTTGTGTATTTAATACATTTCAGCGTTCGAGTAACCAACATATAGACCTTAGGCGCCAGACCATTTTTGTCACCGAATCTCGTCTTCCAAAGAACAAAACAACGCCTCATTTCCAGACAACTAACAATTCACTAGATTAGACCGATTGTCATACCCTTTTTAGCTGTACAGGTTAGTAGGACTTCAAAGAATCTCAAGAGAATTTCCTGAGGAGCTTATAGTGCTTAAAAAACAACCCAAAATTTCAAAAGTCCTTCGCTTTCTAAGCTGTGAGAAAACTAACGGCGCACCACCACGAAGGTGACGGATTGAGGAGGTCTTTTCCAAAATGCTCTTTGATTGCCTCATAACATTTTTCAATGAATTGTTAAAAAAGACAGAGCTTAAACATATTTGAAACTTTTTCATCCGAAACAGAATTAGATTATATTACTATACTGCACTATACTATACTATACTATACTATACTATACTATACTATACTATACTATACTATACTATACTATACTATACTATACTATACTATACTATACTATACTATACTATACTATACTATACTATACTATACTATACTATACTATACTATACTATACTATACTATACACGTGTGTCATCACAAGGACTATAACACCGTTGATGATGTAGTTAAAGGACTATCGCCAGTTTATCCGGTGCCACACTGACCGTATCTTATTGAGAGTTTCCTGGTGGAATCTTTATGTAGGTTTACTGGAGGTTCTGTATTCCGCCAAAAATTAAGGCAGTTGACAGACAACACAAGTGCGAATATCACTCCTGATTGTTTTGTGATCATTTTATGCTCGCTGATGGCTTGCAGCGGGTTTCTGAAATTTCACCCTCTAGTCTTATTTCATTGGTACCACATCATCGTAAACGCTTGTATCATACAGTAAATTCCGCTACGGCTCTCAGGTAGGCACAGGCGTGTGATCAGTACTATCCGGAATTTTCAAATGTGACACTAGCCATTCATATAGTTAGCATGTACACCAAAGTTACCAAAGTACGTTTCCCAGAAAAAAGAGGGACTTGAAGCGACAGGAACGTTTCATTAAGAGGGGATTGGGCCTTAACCGTTTTACTTCTGTGGCTGCCTCAGGAGTCACTAGGTGAACATTTATGTTACTATCTCTGTTAGCTAGGGCACGGCAGTGCTATGGGGAAAGCTCTTTCACAACTTCCAAATGTACAAAAACAAGAAGCCACACTAGATGTTGCCCTAAAGCATTTTTACAGACGTTCAAAACTCATTCAGCTTATGTCCATCATAAATCCAGATGAAATGGCGCCTGAAAACGGTCGAACACAGTGTTTGAGAACAACTAAGGCCATGTTTAACTATCCACTGGAAGGTAGGTGGAAAGTGGAAACTTTCGCGTAATCAATATAGCAGTGTCGGAAAGTCCCCTCCTAAAAATAGCATAACCTAAGAGAATAAATTGGATTTTTTTAACATGTTTATACGAAGAGGTAGAAAGCAAATAAAGATAGTATTTTGGGTGTTATTAAGTATAGTATCCTGGGGGTGTCCAGCAGGTCACAGTGAAAATATGCTTCTAAAAATTTAGATGGCACGAGGTAGCTCGTCAAGCAGCAGTTATACCCTGCTTGGTTGAGCAGGCTACGGGGCCGTGCCAACGGCAAAACCTTCTGCATATTTAATAAAGTGCCCTGATTTAAGTTTCAAGGACTTTGTCTATACAGTGCACAGGACCATGACAGAGCAGCTCGATGAGGTTTGTCACATCTGTCAAGAATTTCCGTCATAATTATCATAATCTTTACAGCCCCTTCGCCTTGGTTGAGCGCTTGTTTTAGTTACAAATGAACCTCTTTTCTGCAGATTTTTTCAACATTTAGGCCTCGCGTTGACATGCATATATCCAAACGTCAAGATTTATTGAAAACTTTCCCTCGGGTTTGTTTTGTCAGTATCCTTACGGGTTTCAGCTGCCACATTCTCATGTAGGTGATAATTTTCAAGTTGTTTCGCACTCAAATCGTCGTGCATTTCGTGATGTAAGTTGTGAACGTGAAGCAGAAACCTACTCTGCTTAACGCTAAATATAGCGGCAAAAGTGGACTTGTGACCTGTGAAAGGTGCCAATTAGAAATGGCGTAATGAAAAATTACGTTTCTTTCTGTTAAGGGAAACTTGCATAAGTGGACTGCTTTAACGTGTTTAATCTGCATTTGTGGTGTGTGATTACATGCTGCGAGGGACGTGTTTTGGGTATTTTTGCGATATCGTAGAACACCCATTTGCGGGGAGAGGACATTCCTAGTTCATGCGGTTGTTACAAGTAAGAAGGGGCCTGACTGTGTGAGACAAGTGGATTTTCATGCCACATGAACTTGGCTCAATGCATTGTGTTAACCGAAAATTCCCATATCTACAGATAATCACATGAGAACGTGTACCCTGTGGAACTAGCGCAGAATGACTGTGACGAGGTGAACCATGAGTTGTCTATTCACTTTCCAAATAGTAAGCGGAATCTCCGGTGAATGGTAATACTTGGAAGTTGAACGTTTCAGTATAGATTTCATGAAGACTGCGACAGTACTGGATGGTTGCCGTACTCGAATTAGATGGGTGGGTTGTCCATGGTAATTCGTCTGCTCGTTTGCAATATGTCTACCTGTGCGTCTATTTTATATGCGGCGCAGTCAATCACTCTCACTGTGTTTTAATAAATAGCAAGATGTGAGCGGTTTTTACATTTGTCTTATCAATCTTAACATCCGAGCAACTGAAGACACCACACCTGATTTCGTATCCATTCTGGAAACCTTTGAGTGATTCACTGTATAATTTGAGCACCACTGTTTCCCTCCACAGATGTATCGCAATACATTGTATAGATGTGCTTCTCTACTCATAAGGTTGCTGAAACCTCTGAATGGTTTTCAGAAAGCTTACAAGAAGTGTATTATGGATATTACTGTCAATAAAGTTCCTTTACCTGCCAATAGTATTGTTTCTGTGTGAATCTTCCGATGAGGTCAGTAGTTTCGGACCCACCGCTGTTATTCGCTTGCGTACGTAGCAAATCTGTACAAGCATGTACAGCGGGACATTGTACAGATGTCTTTAGTTTCAGGGTCGTCACAGTGCCCATATCATACCGACAGAATACCACCATTTGGCTCAAAAACCTTCGCCTGCTGATTTAATGTCATTGGGTCAATAATCCCCATCCGGTCTAGCGTGACTGACGAAGACGTGAGAAGATAAGGTATCACTTATCTACATGATACTTGCACCCAATTGATAAAAACTTGGTCTTAATCAAAATTTTGCTGTCTTTTTCCACAGAACGCGGAATGTCCCCACCCGCTCTATCTTGATCAGCTGTGTTTACATTATTCATTCGGAGTTCATCCCTGCGTATCAGGGTAGAGGGTTATCATCAAACCAATGCGGTCACCTGATAAATACGGTTTTTACTAAAGGTCAACTAGAGGACGATGCCCACACATAAATCAATAGGACTGACAAATCTACACATACCGACGCACTACGACCCACCGCCAAAGTTACTTCGGTTTCGTTGCATGGTGAACGTGGTAGTTTGGTATCCGACCTGTGTGTACTCTCTTCCGATAAACGCCAGTGAGTTCGTCCAAGAATAAGGGTTGATTGTTCTGTCGATTTTAATTGCAAACTTGATGCCTTCAAAAGTGGCGTTGATGAGTTCGTATCCATGTCCACTTTATTTTGACAAAACTACCGTCTATTTAGAGGACTTTTTTCCGGCTGATGTAAAATGTGTTTTAGTGTGTGCATTACTAATGCGGCGACAAATCTCAATTGTGATGATCCCATTGGAGTATCTTTCATTTGCTGTCCATCAGATTTGGAATATGAATCAGTGCAAAAGTCCAGACGATAACGTGCACTCTTCGCTATCAAAGGATTTTGAATTCCCTGTTTGATTTAGCACTTGAGCAAAAAATCATCCTATATAGACCGAGAGAGACGTAATTCGGCTACAGTTTGCAGTTGCTCAGGCACCCTCTACCCGGGGATAGTGCTCGTTTAATGCACAGTGAACTGAACAACAACCGAAGTTCAAATGATTGAAACTCACAGATTTCTGATACTAATTCATAAATACACGGTTAAAATAAAAAAAGGGCTTTAGCATGTCATATTACACTTTTAACACATCATGCTCCGTGATTTTATTTTGAGGGAAAGTGAGGCGATTAAATGGCCCCGACGTAACACACTACTCATTACTATTCGGCAGCCTACGACTGGTTTTGTCTTTCTTGGAACTCATCAATCAGGTGCATTCGTCAAATTTACAGTCTATAGGATTTCAAATTGGACCGATTCCGAGGAAAAAATTGCATCCGCATCTGTTTTGACGGGGGACTCAACTGAATCCAGCATAACATCTCGTTTAGGATGGTTTGTTTCATATGTTCATTTTGGATTCAAGTAGAACATAAAGTTGACAAAAACTCGGGGTCCGCGCCTACTTGATGTGTCCCAAGAAAGGCAAAACCGGTAGCGGGCTGCTGAAGAGTTTTCAGCAAGCTTATGGGTAGTGTGTAATGTCTAGACACCAAGTGATGAGGCACATTCAACAGAAGGGGACCGTCGTGAACGAGAGGTTCAGCTGGATTCAGTCGAGTCCCCGGTGAAAACCAAATCACTGTGCAAATGAGAGTATTTCTCAAAACCCTAGCCTAATTTTATTATAAGTCTGTTCAATCAGACTGTCGCATCCTAATTCTGATCAATTTCCGCACCTTTTGCACCTTTTGCACACGTACTGGCTAGAAAATAGTTCACGTTTTATTTTGAATCGGTCGAAGGGAAATGTGTAACATTTGATTCGGACAAGTTTTCGACATTAAGTTCTTTTTGAATAACACCTCCTTTATAGCCAATTAACACCTAAACAAAATTTAAAAGTACACGTGTCCCAGCAATATGTTGCTGATGCACATGTGCCAACCAGCCATTTTGTTTGCATCTGCATGCAGCCGGATTCGGTAATTAATTGGTTCTCTTTTTCATGTTGCGCACAGCGGTGAGGCCTGTCACTGAAGCTGATGATGATGACGAAAAACGTAATATAGATGACGTCCATAGCCTTCAGTGTGCAAAGCGGTTCGAACTAATGAAAGTGATTCATCTGAAAAGGCGTAAATATGGAAGTCGAGTGTCAAAATGGTTTTGGAACTTAATGGATTGGAAAAACGTATTGTCATGTCCGGTGCGTTATTGAAGGATGACGTCTAAGAAAGTTAAAACAAAATCTTAAACTTACTCGTCTCCATAAAATAGTGTAAAAAGTTTGTTTGTGGATCATAATGTAGTGTTTTATGGAACCCGGTGAGAAGTCATTTTCCTAAATGTTGGACGATACACGAAAATAACCAAAATGCCTGGTAACGCTGCCGTGAAGTAGGGCCAGTTGGTGAAGCACTCTAGACGCACTCACCACAGGTCCGATGATTCTTAATGTAGCTGTTTTAACGAAGACCTAACTGAAACCGGTTGCGTGTTTTAAAAAAGCTTACGGTAGTTTTCCCCCTCATCCTCATTTATAAACTACAGCATTATATTGCTTTTTTATCTGAGAACGACGTGGTTCTTGTAATGGGATCAACGTATCAACGTTCTCGGTCTTAGGGTAACGAAATTGGTTGAGATTCCAGAATAACGTTACCCTTCATGTCTGTGTACGAGGCCCCTAATTAACCGAAATGCCGCAACGCATTGATAATTCTCTATCTGTTACGCTCTTTATCGCGTTTCCATCTGATGATTCTCATTTCGCCAACTTCTTTGTTTTGAATCTTCTGAATCCTGTTTGAACCCTTGTCTTGATGGTCTTGGTACCCTGATGTGTTCTAAGGATGTGACGGATACGAAATCACCATTCTTTCATCCTGACGACTAGACCTTACTGTGAAAAAATCACCATTGATTCATCCTGACGACTGGACCTTACTGTGAAGTGGCAATCGAATGACCCCGAGAGCCCTGTTACAGGGGTGCTTCACATCGATGTACTGTTTTCATTCCAGTTATTTTGCAAATACGTTGAACTAAACAGCTTGCCCCTCCTCCGAGCTACGGTCGTCCGCTCTTTAGTCAAACAGCTTACCCATTCCGGCCACACATCACTTGGTACTGAAAAAATCCCTACTACTCTTAGGAAATCCCATTCCTAATATGCCACCGGCCTTCTGCTGAGGGCTGACGCTGAATACCACTTCTCTTCAACACAGTCCTTTAAGCTGCCCAAACCAGCCAGGGACAAGACGACCATTTGTGGTTAGCTTAGAAGCCCGCTATTCCTACCTCAAATGCACCTGTACAAGTAGTGCACTAAGTTGATTCTGACCTGAGTGGAACGGAGGCTGAGGCGCATGTGGCGTTTGAAGAATCCTCCTATAGGTTTGACGTTTTCCGTTGCTTGACTCCCCACGTTTGACGTTTGACGTTTTCCGTTGCTTGACTCCCCAGTACAACCCCAGTGGGAAGTAGCCTAAAATTCCTACCTCTCCGTTTTTTCTTTTGACATCGCGCATAGGTCAGAGGGAATCACTCACTGACGCAGCCTGAACTTTTAGTCACCTTAAGATCTTCCTGTTAGGGTACTGGCATTCTGATCAACCGCGGCGAAGTCTGTCGAACGCACGCGACTGAACTTGTGGCCGCCCTCTGCCCTGTTCTGATCCGTCCCCTTCCCCTGAAAGGGCTCCTGAAACTGGTATAATTTGCTCCATTTTCATTCCCAGTATACGCTTATCTTCACTAATAACCAAATGCTCAGGTCATCCCGGGAGAGACATTGGGATGCCACTATTGAATGACAATGAAAATTGAGACGCCATTCTCCATCAGCTAGTGTAGATGAAAGAATCTTAGCCTATCAGGGACGACTGAAGAGCATCACAGTTGGTAGCAACATCCGTAAAATGAATGCTTCTGGTTATATTCGAATGAAACAACCAGCTAATGGGGGTGGGCGAAGCCTATAAAGTAGACCAGTCGACTGTCGTCATAAACCATTCCATACAGGAAGTAAAACAAGTCACAGCTGGGCTTGTCGTTATGTGAAGGAAATGCTTTCGAAGTGAACAGCATTTGAAGGGGAGAGGTGTGGACCTGTGGCAGAGATTATTGGTTACTATTGGTTTTCCGGAAGCAGCATAACTTTGGATTCCTAGCATTTCCTTTAGATGAGCACTGGTGCAATTATTCTCATGATTCCATACAAAGAAGGAGACTTGAGTGTCACTCCTATCAAAGTTCAGCAAAAGTGGTTGTGCCGGGATTTGGACCGCGGAATTCAGACAAGCGACGTGTGTTATCACTAACCCATTAGTGCACACCGGCAGATTTCTTCACCCTTGAGCACTGTGATTGGCTTTTTGTCCACTCACAATTAGAGCAGCAATGATTTTTTTATTAGACTGAATGGAAATCTCGTACGGTCTGACTCTAAACCATAGGATTTGGGCTAATCGCCCAGAAGCAGTCGTTGAGTGCACCAATGTGGTTAGCAATAAAACTGAAAGCTTCAATTACAGACTGTCACACTGAGAAGTAAATATGAATTTGGTCTCCAGTATATTCTTTTTGTCTGTTCAAATCAGAGGCCCTCATAATGTAGACAGAAAGCATTGCGCGCGTATGTTTTCTTCATACCTACGCGGATTAGCTCATTAACTTAATCAAATTTATTCAAATGGGACCTGAATCCGAAATTTCAGTACATTGTTTACCACATATCTAAAATTTAAGCAAACCATGCTCCACTTTTCTGCGCAGTCAAACAACCATCCGCAGTCAACAATCCTCCTGAAGAACTTTCTTACAAGTAGGCGCAGGAAGAAACCAGAATACACTGAGAGTTCGTGAAATGGAACCCAGTTTTCCAGTTTTCCTTATCGGTCACCTATGTCGGCAGTGTGGAACGTTTTCACAGAACTGGTTCTACACTTTTGGAACTACCCTGTAAATCCCGTCGCTGTTTCATCGGACACAATCAATCGTTTTGTCCTATTCAAGTGCGAGTTAATCATTCTGCTGACCAGCTCTACGTTTTCACGGTTTATCTACTGGCCGGGTGGTCTCGCGTTAGCAACTCCCTCTTGGATTTTTGTGAGATGCGCACTGTCGAGGATTTCTAATAAGGATGAAACAACTGTACAATACTTCTCGCGATTTCATCGTAGATCGACTTCACATACAGTATGAAATCCCAATTAAAAACTTCAAAACTCCTCACAGTTCCAACAACCAATCAGTAAATCTATTGTTTCTAACGAACCGTCTTGACATGTTTCGCAAATAGTGGCCGTAATTTTTTCTAATTTAATCTGTCTAGAAATAATGTTGATACGCACACAGCAAGACGCCCGTTAGGAGCACTATGCAGAATGCAGCTCAACTCATGCGAACCATTTCGGTGTTGCGCGACTGCATCTGTAGTGTTATGTTTACAAGTGGCAAGCAACAACAAAAGGCTCACCACAATGAGGTACATTTCTAAACGTCCAATTGGTCCAATTCGGTTCCTGTGCTGAAAAACTCTAAGGCAGCTCGTATGGCAATTGGTCAATTTCGAAATATGGTTAAGCTATCATTCCAGAACGTGAATGTCAGGTGAATGGTGCTAATTAACCTCTTCTGGGGGATGGAATACATAGCCTGCCTCAATTGTATTGAGACACATTGGACTGTGAGAACAAACAAGCCTCCTGACCCTTGCTGAGAAAGACGTTTACACTCAAAGAAATGGTGACATGGAACGCCATAACATAGATTATCGACTCCAAATAAGATATTACCCGGCTCTTTAGGATAATTCCTATTTGGATGGAAAGCTTCTGAGAAATCCTTCAGCTGTCTCCTCCACAAAGGAAACCCCATTGGCGTTGGTGACATGACGCGTTATGACTCATCATGTTTTGACGCAGAATGCTTTCGCAGCATGTTTTTTCTAATCTCATATCTGCCGGAAAGGTTTCAAGTGTTCAGCTGTAGCACCCTTCTGGTGCCTAGCTGCCATGCCACCCGAAGGAAGCAAGAGGGCTGGGATACTGCCAGGTTGCCCAAGTCTAGACAGGGGGAGTCGAGAGACAGTGGTCAAGTTCGAACCACGGACCTTTTGGTCAGTAAATTTGCGCTCTAACCACTGAGCTATCTCGCACACAAAGAGGCGGGAAGCTTGCAATTTCAAGTGGGTGCATATTCAAACAGACGTCAAGAAACCCTTTGCTGCTCATTCCATTTAGGAATTGCCGGCCGGACTCACCATCACCTTTGCAGCTGACGAAATGATCTAATTACGTATTTAGGAATTGCCGGCTGGACTCACCATCATCTTTGCAGCTGACGAAATGATCTAATTACGATGATATGAAAGAATCCGTTCAATGAGCATGTCCGCCGTAAGTCTTGGCGCATATGCCACCCGAGATTTCGAAGGTTCCCAAGTTGTTTAATTTGTCCTAACATGGTGAGACAAATTGTGGTGGAGTGTATTTCACAACCCTTTTCTTACTCTGCGGCAGCAATTCTGGGCAGTCCACCAAAATACGAAGAACCACTGGTGCCAAGCCTCTTTCATGTTAGATTTCATTAGAAACGTTTATCCTTGATTGTGCTGGGACTCGAATTGGCGTGCGGGGTGAATTGGTAAGAGCCAGATGCAGACAACTAGATTATCATGTTCGAACGGCAGTGGAGCGCAGTTTCAATAATTCCAACAAGTCTCTCAACCATCAGTAGCTTATCGAAATCGTCAAGAAGATATTGGGATTGCGAGGCTTTACCACACTGTGAAGATCTGGCAAGTCTGTTACGAGATCGAAATAGTCAGGATAGTTTCTAGGTCATCGTTTGGGTGTTTGGGTAATCCTACCAGATCGTTCAGTTGTAAATCCATTTGTCTTGAAGCATGATGTGCCAGTGCGTGTTGACGAAGTAGTCATAACATATATATCGCGAAATAGGGTTACAAAGCCTGGTGCGGCTAACTATACGCCCTACTGATAGGCTATTATAAGCGCAAATCACGTCCGTCATATGGACTAAAAGGATGATTTTGCAGGGCGGCGGGGTCACTGTTCACACAAGAATGACGTAGCCACCAAACATACCTGACCCAGTGAAAATCCATGGACAGACAGGATTCGATCGTTATTCATATTGCTCACGAATACAAAGTCGGTTATCTCCCCACAGCTAACGACGAGAATTCCCCTTAATCTGCGTCAATATCAGAAGGTTTTGAGTATTCGCAATCAGATTTCCTCCTCCACCGAAAAAAAGACGGTGGAATACCGTGTATACCGTGTGTATTTCCTACCTTAGTCAAAAGCCACTTTGTGTCAAAGTTGTTTTTATTTTTCCAGTGCCATCTGAATGGTTTGGCCAGATGATGCTTAGGGAATGTTTTAAATCATGGTTCCCGTTCATTTCTGGACTACGTGTTTTGTTCTCATCAGACGTGATACGGTTGCGCAGCAACTCGGATTTTATTGACATTGATTGCACAAGTTTCCGGGATTCGCTGTAAGTCAGCAACAAATCCGTAGCAAAAACAGATGAACAGAGTGGTTTTCCTGTAAGAAAAATGTCGCGAGCAGAATTTTTATGGGATTTACAGTCACCCTTATCTAGAGTAGTAATCAGTAACGCAAACGGTGCGGAACAGACCTGTCGTTACGGGACCATTCTGAATTGGCGCTTATCTCAAACAAGAGATAAGAGAATTAGTTCCTCAGTAATATATTCCCGGCTGGCGGCATTTCCTGGTTTTGATTAGCGGTTTTACATGAATTATTTCGCCTTTCAGTTAAAAGATCGCGCTTGAGGCTGCAGAACAAGTCTTATCAAATCAAAGCAAATCACGTAAGTCTTATCAACGGCAAAGTCTCATTTTATACCGAAAACTGCTTTTGGGCACATCTCTGTTATTAGATCAATATCCTGAGGTTGGTAACTTTTCTAATTTAGTCAGTTGGAATGACAATGCCTTCATTCATATCTCACTCTGATTAAGCTGGAGAAATAAGTCAAATTATTCAATTTAACCCTGGTTAGCAAGAGACGTTATTCCACAAGACTTGACAAACTCAGACAAACCTTGGAATGAAACTCAGCGCTTCGAAAGTGGTTAATGTGAACGTTGCGTATAGCACGCAATTTGTCACGTATGAAGCTCGTGCTTTCAACTCGATCACATCAGCCACGAATATACCACTAGTTCCCACGTGATTTCCCTTATCGGCTTCCTTGTTTGATGAATTATGGATAGTCAAATGAGAAGGCATCGCTACACAAAACCTGATTCCACACACAGCTACACTGATAGACACTGGAACAGGATCTGATACGTCTTGCAATTTTAAGTGCGTATACCATGTTTGAAAAGTCGCGCCTATGGACGGACTTGGATCGTCCACCTCTCGCTTAATGGATGAGCGCTGTACCGACTGAGCTCCTGACCTTCAAGAGTGATTAGCTGCACTTCTGTGAAGGTCACGCAAGCGGCTCACTAACCTCGTTGAAAAATATCACGTATTATTTCAATAGGCAAAAGTGTGATGAAACATCTGTAAATCTGAGAAGTATAAGCTTGTCGCAGACAGAACGCCCTGGGTAGCTTGGTTTGTAAGGCACCTAATCGATAAGCGAGGGGTCGGTCGTGGTCTGCCGAAGATTATTCCTCAACCTTGTGAGTATTCTCTTTTATGTATATACACTGCGATATCTCGAATATTGTACCAACTGTAACATGAGGCGGCCTTTGTGTAGCACATTTAATTGAAGAATATCATCAACGAGAGATTCAGCCGAGTCTCCCGTGGAAACCAAATTGATATGCAAATGAGCGCATTTGTCGAAATCTATCCAGTTTGGGTCTGCGCCTACCTGATGAGTCCCAAGACGGCCGAAACGGGCCTTGAGCTTTCGAAGTGTTTCCAGCAAAATATGACTGGTGCGTTGTGTCGGAAGAGTGTATCACGTTACTGGCGTATTGTACAAACTGCTACATAGAACGGCCAGTGCCCGCATTCAGTTAAAGAAGAACATCATAAACGAGAGATGCAGTTAGGTTTCTGTGAAAACCAACATAGTATGTGAATTAGTGTAAGTCGTTACCCGGAGAAGTTTGAATCACACAGTTGAAGTAGTTCGCTTTGAGAAGGAAGCCCGACTTTGTGATAGAAAAACGACTGTTTATCTTCCCAGACAGAAAATACTACTCATAATTTCGCTGATAACTCTTCAGCTACCCACGACTGGTTTCATTCGATAGGCAGAGCCCCTGAAATTTAGTGCGACTTGGACATCAAATTGTCACTGCGGAATACATTTGGTTGAACTCGAATGATTAGGTTGAGAGCCATTCAGCTGATGAACTTGGCGACCAGCGGTTGCAAATCAACCCACCATAAGAGAGACTGTTGACTTCCAGCGTATCCGATGAGGCCTCTGCAAAATCTTTAACCTTTCTGTGTGATAGGCGACGAGTGTTAGTAAAATAAGTCATGTGATTACTGCGGGGTGGACAATATATTATACAGCCTTGAAGTCCCAAAATGCCCACAATAATAGATGAATGCAAATGACGCATTTATAGATATTTTTACAGACAATGTTGCAAATATGGTGAGACAGACTTCACCCTTCTTGCAGTTAATTACCTCTGATTACTGGCTTATCCCTGAAGTGGCGTTTTTGGTGACTAAGTATTTTTCAGGATATTTGGTATACATTTCGCCTTGTAACAGGCTGATGACAAGTAAACAAAATAATGTTGTCAAATTGTCTTTCACCAACTTATGGTCACCTAACAAGTTCACTGCTCATCAAAATTTGAGTGAGTTTTCCCTCCTAACAGACTGATTTGTATGGATTCTATTTATACTTCTGTATTGGCCTTCCTTGTATCCCAAACACCTAAGTATCACCAGGGCAATGTCTCAAATTTGTCCGAGAACGTGAAAGTACAAGCTTCATGGAGTTGTCCACCAAACGGTCGCACGTTTGGTTGCTCACGAGTATCATCGAGCGATTCCTGCTGACATTACTTATCAGTGAGCGGAGAAACCCGGTGATATCTCTGGGATTGGTTCCACTGAAATGTTGTTTAAGTGTTATCCCCCCACTTCGTTTAGACCGATATCACAGCAACCGCTTCGAGCGTGCGTGAGTTTGGGTGGAATTGAAGTTGAGGAAACCAATCCAAAACCTGGAAAATTTTGGAAGCAACGGCTTTGCTTTGCTTTTCTGAAGGAACAGGATAACTTCCTGGAACTGCCTCAATCGGTACCAAGCCCATAGGTCACAAGATCAATTTTCTACGGCTTTTCCAAAAACTGATTTGTGATATTACGAATTGGACCGCTCTGCACATCTTCACAAGCCACACCCCGTTAAAACTAATCAGCGAGAACCCAGGACACACATTTAACACTGATTCCGTTATCCATTTGTCAAAACAAAACATTCTGGTGGTTTCTTCATCTGAATTAAGTCTCGGCCAACCTGGTAATCTACTGAAGAATCTCTCCGTCCAAAAATGAACACTGTTCCATACCAAACTCACATTTATGTGACAAACCTTTAAAAAGGTGATATATTGAACAGATTCAAACATTACCCCATAAATCACTGACTGTTGTATTTCAAGCTAATCACGGATAAGAGAATAGTCATACATAACCGTTTCAGAGAAGTTTGGGAGATAATTGGCTACACCTAACCCTACCATAAAGCAAAGACACCGCAAGCTTTCGTATCTAAGTCAGCTCGTCAAAATTGCGGTTAGGTCAAACAAATTTTCACCAGTACAACCGGCCATGGCTTCATGTTGAGGTGAATGCAGCTGCGAAAGATCGATGAACCAGTGCGAGTGAGTGGGAGAACTTAAACTGTTGACGTTTTTAGACAGCTTCACACATTCAGAATGAAGCAGGTCACTGTTGAACAATGCTTAAAATTCAGAGGCCAAAATTGCCTGACATGTGAACAGTGGTGCATCGTTTAATTTCATAACTTCTACACCCGAAAGAAGATAAACACGACTGCGATGAGAACAACAATTCAGTTTTTCTGTATCGGTAATCAAACTAGTTTGGCCGACCAGTCGTCGAAGGGATGCTCGTGCATGAAGCATTTACACTCCATAGTATAGAGTGCCTGCCTTTTTGGTTGATTTATTTGTAAGCACTGTTGATGTACAAGCTTGTTCACCAGATGAAACCTTTGTTTATCGACAACATGTTTGTTACAGTGGGTGCTCGAGTCACAGTTTCCAAAAACTACTGAAAACAAAGGAAAACACTCACAAGGTTGCTGATATGATAGTAGTGTATTATGACGTAGTATTAAATGTTATGCATGTATTATGTATGTAGGTATTATGTATGTACAAGTCAGGTATTATGTATTGTGTATTATGATGCATTACGTTGGAAATGCAACTCTGGAAGCTTTCGCAAACCCTCGCGATTCGTTACCTAGTTTATCGATTTTGAATAATTGACTTGTTATTGAACTGAAGGATTTACAGGGTTCCATCAAACTATACTTCCTTGTAATAGTCACTTCTTTTTCGGAGCTAGATGGGGTGACTGTTACCAAATATAAACAAAAACTTTTGACTAGGTGCAATCAAAAACTGCAGTCTCACTTTCCAGCTTATGTTCGTCCACATGATCGTTGGAGCATAATACTTTAAGTAGCAGAGCAAAAAGGACGTTACCACTGTCTACTGGTATTTGTGGAGGATTGAATCGATCTGTCGTTTTGAGAATTTCACCTCGAAAATTTTCTCGAAAACATGTTTTCTGGTCCTAAAGCTATCAAAGATGCTTACCTCATTCCTCTGTCATTTTTCAAATTTTCTACTCTGTTTACATTGTTTTGACCTCCGGACAGTTTGACTAAAATAAACAAGGCAAGTACTTGTACTTTATTGCCTATTTGTTATTGTCAGAGCCCATATAGCCAGCATTTTATCCTCACCAGAAGCGTATTTTCGTTTTCCTGAAAATTTTTATTGAGTTCATAATACTTATTACAGTCTTCAATGGCATATTTGTACCGAATTTCCTATGGTTACATTGCTATAAAAAATCTTGGAGATTGAATCCCGCTGTTGACAAACAAGTAAACTGGGTTTTGCTGCCTGAATTATGCTTGTAGCTATTCCTTCACCCACAGCTCACCGCCACTCACTGGATCACGAGACCGGTCTTTTTTCCTCCACTCACCACTCACGTCACACGACCGTGACCAACTTTACTACACAGCTCACAGTCGCTCACGGGATCACAAGACTCGCCCTTTTTCCTACACTTCAAGTCACGGCACACAAGGGTGATTCATCTGACCCTGACTGTCTACCGTCTGATACGTGTAACAACAAGTCATGTGCTGACACCCACACACACGCAAACGTACCTACATATGGGAAAACAACACAGCAACACCACACAACTCAACAGAGCTATGCACGTTGTCCAACTCGGAGTCTAGCCGCTCAGGAATTGCGGAGCCCCACTCATAGTCAAAAATACGTGTAGCTGCTACAACAGCGAAGAAGACACGAGACCTGCATCCGGACCTGCAACAGGATTAATCAACTTGTATCTACAGTACGATAAGTCCCTTGTTCATATATATATATATATATATATATATATATTGTAAACATTTTACTTAACAAAGCTGTCATTGTTAATGCTCCCCGTTTTCTGTCCATGTAACCGATTTTCCGGTTATAGTAGAGCACTAACATGCTCACATTTACTGCCAGGCCAACAAGGCTGACGTGGCCAAACGTACTCCATAAAACAAAACAAATTTCGAACTGTAGTTAGTCCACACCAGGACAGACAATCTGCCAAATGTTACTAAACAAAGTCAGCTACTTCACAGGTAAGGCCTTATTACACGTCTTATTGCAGTTTGACCTCTGTCTATACGGCAATCACCAACCGGTTGGTCCCGCATGAATTAGTCTCTTGCCTTGGACTAGGGGCCCTATCTATCAGGTGAATTGAACAGTAAGGTTTGTTGCGCAGTTCGGCTGTGTGGATAAGGAGCGTGGAAAAAACTATAATGCTGTTCATTCATTGCTTGCAGAAAAAAACCGTAAAATGAAGGATAAACGGAATCAGAAGGAATCCTTTTCCAAGATGCTGGTGTCGCTGGTAGCTGTCTGTGCATCATATAGCCTACGGAGGTTACCTTTTGGGTCCAGAATCAAAAAAGACACCAATGGCTAGCAGTCACACTGTTGTGATCTTGGTCTGATTCTTCTCCAGTGTAGGTCTTTGGCTCACCTGAAGCTTCCAACCTGAATTGAACACTCTGCAAACAAGTCTGCTAGGCCTGCATTGGTAAGAGAAAGTGAACTTTCAAGACAAAATGAGGTCAATTCGTACAATGATGGAATACCATGAAGTTGGTTAATAACACAGGCCAACAATACACCGAAAGTGGATATCACCGCTTTCAACGGTTACCTCTGTGAACACCATCACAATAAATAAGCAGATTGTGTGTGCAAACTCCAACCGGCCATGCCTCTGGTACATCTTATGGGTACATTCGAATTCCTAAAGTGTATATTGGAAAACATAGTATTCAAACGGTCCCACATGTAAACCACCGCCAGATTTTCGTGGCTTCAACTACAACCGAGGTCCATCGCTTTGGTTAGACATGACAGATTAATGATGAAGCGGATTCGGGTTCAACTTTGGTTCAGTTTGTAGACCATGTGAAATGACTTTCAAAGACATTGAGATATATACACGCAGTCATGGCGTTAAAGTGTGCCAAGTTTCTCGCTGTCCCATTCTGCCTTCCTGTATCATAGACCGGCACTCACGTAGAAAAACTGGAAATCGTAATGATGAAGCTGCAACTGCCTTTCAGAAGTAATCATGTGCAAATCATGACATGTAGAAATAAGAACTTTCATAATGGGCTTGCAAGAATAACCAACCCATTTAATACGGTACTGCCTGGAACCCTATATTCGACGGTTCACATATATTGACTTAACTCCACAAAAGTTCTGAGCCATTTGATTTGGCAAGTAAATCTATCATTTTAAACGTTGTTTATTCGCGACCGATTGGAGTCACTATGAGTAACTTTCACTACGGCCTAACCATTTTGCTAAACAGCTACATTAAATTCCTGGAGGCGGGATGAATCTCTAGCCAGACCGCACCCAAATGGTTACCATCTTCTTAATAATAAAACCTAAAATATAAACAATGCAGTTTAACTTCCTACCTGAGACGTGTTTATCGCCTGTGAACACCAGTATAAACTCGGCAAAAGGATCTTAACTATGGTTGTACTTTTCAAATTTGAAATTTATATTTTTACAAAATAACCAAAGATTACTTCATATTCTATTATAAATGAGCTGTGTTATAACATATCAAACTCAGATTCACGATACTAGACTACCGCATAAGCTATTTAACATTTTTGTTGTCTTGCGCATTTGGCGAATCAATTTGGCCATAATGTAAGGTACTTACGTAAGTGTGCCGACTGGTTTCGGTCGGTGAACTGAGACAACAATTTCCAGAAGGAACGCACATCACTGCGGTGATTTCCACTGATATCTGTTTGCTATCGAGCTTTTGTCAAGGGAACAGTACACTAAGAATGAAGTGGTGATTTTTCGTAAAATTGCAACACTCGGCATTTGACTGGTTTGTTTCGTGTTGACCTTCTTGCAAGCTTTCATGACAGAAGGTATGCCGTTCTCGTATGGGGAAAAAGCTGTCTGTTTAGTTCCACAGATTCAACTTCCTAAATCTGAAATTAAAAAGCCCTCATTTCCAAGTAGTCGTCAGAAGACTGTCTGAGAACTACACCCGGTTTTGTACAGTTCTAGATTTGTCCGATTTTACCGTCTCGTTTTACGCTGCCACGTGACTTGGCTGGGTTTGATAGTTCTTTGTAAACCAACATTCAAAGTAGCATAAACTTCTTCCACAAACCTAGAGACGGAACTGGACAACATGCTTGTAAACAGTAGTGACATCTTCACCACTGACAGGTGCGCGCTCCATTCGGCTCCTTTGACTACTGCATTTTGATGCCATCCAGCGTTTATGCTTCACCACTTAGTATAAGTCTACCGTGAGAAAAATCTTCCCTAAACTAACAAAATGAGGCTACACATCACATAATACCGCGTCTATGGAGCTGGCTTCTGTCAACGACTTGCCTACGTTTTATGACCATGAAGTAAAATATGGGATATGGGGGAGGTATCTCAGTCAGTGAGTCGGAGATTGCGACTACACAGTAACTATTGTGAGAAGCCGCCTAGCTGAGTCAACTGGGCGTGCGGCCATCTTTGTTCTTCCATCACCTTTAGTGAACCAAGACCTGATTTGCTTAACCAGTCTTCCTCAGACTAAGAAGGATTCCACACGATGAGTTAAACTCTCAACTAGAATGTCGTCACCCGAGGAGTCGGCCAATAAGTGATCACGTGAAGTCGGTACCGTGATTAAGGAATGGATGGCGGTATATCTTGTCTAAATTCGAGGTAATCACACTGCTGCCCAGCCGGTCGTGGCCCGCTGCGCAATAAGTAACCTCAGCTAGCTTCATAAAGGATTCCTGGAAGGATATTTCGGGAGAATTGTTCATTGAAGTGCTTTATCATTCACATGTAATTGTAATTGTGCACGTTGCACATTCACGACTTGACCTGTCTTATTTTGTAGAGATAAGGCGAAAAACGGACAAGCATGCTAGTTCACATGTTCATTACACTGGAAGCGTACGTTCAGGATAGGTTTCACTTATTTCCATCTCCAATGAAAAAATCCTTGCAAAATAATATGAATTCAAAACGGACTGACAGAAATAGTATTTTGTCTAGATCTTAAAAATTAAAAATGATGCGTAGTTGAACGATGACAATATTTCCAGAGACAACCTTCCAACGGAAATTGTCATCATCGTAATTTTAGAGGGGAAGTATTCCGAGAACGAGTATACAAAAGATGGATTTTGCTTGAATTTTTGTGCCAAGTTATGTATTCGTCAGTGTTACTAATATCTCCTAAGCGCGAATGCAGAGCCGAACGTTAAGTATATGGGGTTTATATGATGGAATTTGTCCAAAACTCATCTACTTCAGAACAAACGTAACCATATGCACTTACGCATATGGGAAATTTTTTTACCTGACATAGTTGTTTCGAATAGCACATTTGCCTCCGTCCATACCCTAACATTAACGTTTGAGGAGAGTTTAGGTCTGCCAATTCGATCTGCTACGAGTGAGTTACTCAGGTATATATATATATATATATATATAAATGTCATTGCTACATTTTGCATGTAAGTGGGATTTGTAGAACTATTTCGTTGACACCTTACACAGTAATAACGTCATATTGTCACTAACTAGGTCTATCAGGCCAATCAGATTATAAAGGAAATGACAAAATGTCCTGTTATTTTTTTATCCCCACAAGGCAGATAATTTGTCATGCACGATTCAGTTCCGTCGGTCTTGGTGTAAAACATGAATCCCACGTGTGAAAAAGAGTATGCCCACTGAGACACCCCAGTGTGAAACCTTAATCAACAAAGATTTATCAGTGTACCCGAGCTGATCGTCGAATCATACAGTTTATCGTCAGCAACCTGATTACTGAGATGGCCCATCAAACAAATTAAAAGCTGTAGCACCCTTTCAGTGATTACCTGCCATGCCACTCGAATGAAACATGAGCTCTGAGGTACAGCCAGGATTCTTAAGCCTACACAGAAGACGTTAAGAGGCACAGGTGGGATTCGAACCACTGGCCTTCTGCGCAGTAAGTCCCGCTTCTAACAGTGGGCCATCTTGGGTTTAATATCATCGAGCAAAGTTATTTAGGTTGTCGAAAAAAGGCAGGAAAATTGAAGTTTCCATGTTTCCAATCGCAGTTATTATTTTTAGTGTTAGTAAGCTTCGGATAATGAAATACGCGAACTTAGAGGGAGCTTCTTGCATGCACGACACTCTTTTGTATTTTGCACACTCGAAAAACGATTAACTGTTTTCTTTGAGCCGCCCTCAGTTCCCTATTGTTGGGTTGTTAATTTCACGGTTATCTGTACACATTGGTGAATTATCGCCTATTATGATAGCATACGTTAAACTTGCAACAAACAATGGCACAATTTCATCCTTACATTTGACTTCGTTGCCTTTTATACCCAGCTAACGCATGTAATTCTGAATGCAAAATCGCAGTTCGTATTCACGCCAATTTGCTTACTTCATGGACAGATTTTTTCTCGGGACACTATGTTCTCGCACTTGCTCTTAAGTGTCCCTTAAACCAGGCTATCGCTGACCGTCTATCCTCATCGGTCTATTTTTAGCCGGATTTATTGTGCTTGTCTACCGTACGCAGCTCTATTTCGTAGGCAGACACTGCTGTGCACGCACAAGCACGTTTGTTTTCAAACGTGCTTGTCATGAAGACCTGCCAACAACTTCTACGCGATTCTGTGCGCTCATTGGCCAACAATGTGAAGGCCGATCCGATTGGCTGCAAGGTCGGTCCAGTTCAAGTCTTTTCGCAGGTCGACATGGAAATCTGCAAAGTCCCAACTAGCATTTCATGTGGTTCACTCAAGTTTGGCTACTAGACTTTTTTCGGTAAGTTTGTTGGAATTTTGTCATCTTGATGAATGATATGCAGTACTGAATTGTGTGGGAATTGCGAAAAATTTTGACCTGTTTTGAGGCAGTATGCTTATGCCAGAGAAGAACTTTGTAGAACGTAGAGATATTATTTTGATATACTTCATGCACCATGTATACCCTTTTTATTGTGATCGCAACCTCACACAAACGGTGCCATCTGACGACAAAATGTGTTTCATGCACAGTTTCAATGTAATGTACTTCAAACGTGAATTTTTATAGTCTTTCTTCTAGATTGCATCATATTTGTAGCCGCCGTAGAAAAAGCATGCGCATTCTACAGTTTAAAAAGTTGCCCGATGCAGTCCGATTTCCCTATTAAAAACGCTTCCCTCCAAATTACTGAGATCCTTCATGGGTGAGTTCGTTTATAAGAAATTTGGATTCATTCTTACGCTTCATTCAAGTTTGTGCGATGAACTCGGACGACCTTACAATAAGCTCACAGTGATCACAATTGAACTGCCTGAACATTATATGGTCACTAAGCTGTTACGTTAGTGATAGGTAAAGACGGGTGATTCCCACAATTTTCAACTCAATCTCACACTAACATGCAAATTTGACACAAAGTGGAAAAGTTGGAAGAAGTCAAGCGAAGTCGTTGCTCTTTTTTTTCAAAAGATGCTTTCTGGTATAGTTCTGCTGACTAATGGTTCTTCACGGACTCGCCTATTTGGAATCCTCGCTCGAGGAAGCATCGAGAAGCTAATTTCTCTAGGTGGATGATTTGTTCCTCATTGGAAGCATCACAGTCTGAACACACGTTGAATTGTTTGTGGTGACCGTCAGTTCGCATCAGCAAACTCTGTTTTAATAGAGACACGCTAAAATGTATGTCTAGGATGATATACACATGGCCGCGGCCATTGGATTATATCACATCTGTGACACAGAATAAGAGTTAACAATGGCAGAAAACTGGACGATTTCTTGGCATTTGTCAGAAGATTCGCACTGATCATAGATTCATTCTTGTGCGGTAGAGCTTCTCAGTGCAAAAAACGTTTTGAGTATTAGAACTTTGTTCCTCAAGGAGAAATCCATCCTAGTCGGAGTTGGGACTCTTCAATTTCCGCATTGCTTAAGCAAGTTAGAGTGCAACATTCTAATGTGTAACATTTTCTTGCTTGTGCGCTAGATTCTCTTTGCATTGTTATTTGCTACCTGTCAGAAACAAGAATATAGGACGCAATTACTGGGATTGAACTGACTGTCTCCTCACTCTCTTTTTGGTTCTGGCTGCGCACCCCGCCGCTAAGCAGCATTGGACTAACTAACTAACTAGCTAACTAACTAACTGACTAACTAATTGAGCAACTTAACAAACTAACTAACAAACTAGCCAACTAAACAACTAAGTTAACTAATTAAGTAATTCACCAACTAGCTAACACGATAACCAAGTAAACCAGCCAACCAGGTAGTTAGCCAAATGACCAACTTAGTTATTTGCCTGACTACTTGTCTCCCTAATGGAACCATACAAGAATGTTCGATGAACCGAACTTTGTCTCATGATTTAGGAGTTTACCGTAAAGACAGTTGAACTCAAATAAACTATCTGGAATATTCTTTGTCAGGCAATTTTCTAGTCATCGAGTTTCGCATGTCATCTGTTGAGTCCCTCTTGTATCCACGGACTACAGTTTTGCTGTCGTATTTCAACGAAGGGGAGGAAGTTGGTGTCCCTAACGTGAATCTAGGTCTAGAAGAACTGGGCCTATGCAACAATTTGCCACTTCGCTTCTTCGGCTAACCATTAGGACTACAAGCGCTCGTTCTACATTTGACAACGTTATATCAGTGTTCTTTTCGGTTTCCACTAATGCTCATCTCGCTTAGACAGTAATATATACAGTGACGCAAGTTCCTCTCTTATCACCCAGTAAACTAGAAACTTGGTAGTAAAGAACACCCAAGTTCCAGAAAATTATAAAATTTCTCAACCCAGAGTCTACTTTTTAAAAGTTGAAATATTCTCCTCAAAGCCTCAGAAATTTTGCCCCGCGTTTTTTTGTACTGAAGCACCTATGGAAAGCTCCTCCTGGCGCACCGAACATTAAATCAAGCCTAGTAGCATGCTTCGTTTTTTTTGTACTAAAGCACCTGGCGCAACGAACATTAAATCAAGCCTAGTAGCATGCTTGGGATGATGAGGTCGCCGGGTAGTTAAACATATTGTAAGCTGCTTCATCTGATAATTTTTGGTCTGCTTGTTTGACAATATATGTATGCCTTTCCACTTCCGTAGTTGCTTAACTCATGACATGCGTCCAAGTACTTCCTTAATGCATCAGAGTAGATGGCCGACAAAATGGCGGCGTAATTAGGTGTGAAAGTCTCCAGCCACACTAGAGGTCAAACAACAACAAACGTTGCCCGACTGTTTCTGCACGGTCAAACTTGTGATTTACTAACCATAAGTGTTTCAATCGAAAGACTTCTGGGTACTTCAGATGGTTCAAAATCCAATCGGGATCGTCCAAACAACACTCACTACTTCCTTTATAAGTATAAAAGGCTGCTGAGTTGATTTATGGTTTGCCAAATTCAGAGTCCAACCTTAATCCCGAAATGTTTGCAATCTATAGCGTCATGTATTCCCAAGCTTCATAAGGCAAACGAAACAGGGTGCATTCAAAGAAATCAAACGAGTAGAGGCCTGAGTGACTTTTTACAAGTGCATCTCCGAGTTTCCTGGAGGATTAGGTAAATCACTCAATGGCTTCCCTACCGAACGAGACTCAAAGTTAATTCGTGTTTATCATCATCAACATCAAAATCGACAACCATACACCACTAATACACGTTGGCGCATAAACTTCGTATGCCATAGATTTATGTTAATTTTCAAACAAAAGAAAAACTTAATATAACTATATGAACAATGCACTACTGAGCCTATTGTGTCAGATGAAAGACTCTCCCTAATCAGACGTAAACGCTTGCTTATGGAGCATCGCTGAATGCAGAAGCATTCAAAACCGGGTCTCGTTATTTGAGCCATGCCGTTGTGGAAGGCATGGCATTGAGTACATATCAGACACGACCATCCTTGATCGCTTGCAGCCAAACGTAGAGGTGCTCAAATAGACACAACAGGTTGCAGATAAAGTAGAATTCGTCCGGTTTTTCAATACACTTTGGATCTGTCAGACTAGATAAAATCGACTAAAAAAATTTCAGACCACACATTACTCGTAAAATACGCCATAGCCTTCATTAAATTTGTCTGGCTAGACAAGACAGATCACAGAGTTTGGGATGAATAACTTGTTGTGACAAACAATTACACGATTTTGGAACTATCAGGCCACTGAAAAGACGTTAGGCACCTTTTTTTGTTGTCCATTTTCTATTACAGCACTAATGAGTGAAAATGTCAGCTCTCAGTGAAAAAGGATAGCAAAGGTCACGCTCCGCAAGGTTATCTTTAGGTTTTGTAGCTTTCAAAGCAACTAATCAGTGTTTTTTGCAGAACCAGTTTACGCCACAGCAAAAAGACACAAAAACGAGTACAATAATAGTCAAAATAAGGGTGCAAAATTACGTTACTAGAGCAAAGTGCACCTGTTAATATCAATGGACTCTAATTAATTCTCTCACTAAAAATTCTCCGACACCCCACGACTGGTTTCGCTCTTCTTAGGGCCCATCAGGTAGGTGCGGTACCAGAGGTTCTGTCAACTTCATGTTCCAGTTAAACCTAAATGGGTATGCAAATGAGTGTTTGTCGAAATCAGTCCAATTGGGGTTCAAGTAGAACATAAGGTTAACGGAAACTCGGGAACTGTGCCTACATGATGAGATCCAAGGGGGCGAAATCGGTCGTGGGCTGTCGAAGAATTTTCAGTAACCATGTGAGTATTCTTTATGAAAATATACTGCGATATCGATATATCGCAGATATCGAGCTTAGCATGAAAAGAATGACTGATAAGACATATTCCATCAAGATACTTTAGGATGGATGATGCTTTGCGTCCCCAGCTCCACAAAGATGCACCATTTAGATTTGCACAACCAAACGCTAAATCCAAGGTAACGTTGTGGGGAGACTATCCTAGCAGGTCCGTTGTCTTCGCTGTTTGCCGTACAATCCGTCATAAGCTGCTTCCACACACTTGCCATGGTCAGTGTGAAATCAAGATTTACCCAATGTCCAGTTATCGTGCAAGCCACTTACTTTCACCAGTTACTTTACGAAACTACAATGCCACGGAGTGCTCAGCAAGGGATATACGGTAACGGTTCATATTGGTGCACTTAATTGGTTTTTAAAGGACGACTTCACTT
The DNA here is from genome assembly GCA_003604175.2 of Clonorchis sinensis. NCBI lineage: Eukaryota > Metazoa > Platyhelminthes > Trematoda > Opisthorchiida > Opisthorchiidae > Clonorchis > Clonorchis sinensis. The sequence goes on from CM030374.1 coordinate 16,885,212, forward strand.
GCTTCCCAAAATGCCCCTTGTCTATCATCCTGAGACATAAGAAGACAGTGACCTTGGTTAGTATCCGATAATCAGTAACAGTAACTAACCAGATGGAACTTTCTGGCCATTCTTCAGTAGCCAGATGATTATCTGAATTAATCAACGGTTACTTTAATTCAAACGTTTTACACCCCTATTAGAATTCTCTCATTCCACAATTCCTAACCAGTAAAACAAATTTTGATACCAAAAACGCAAACTAGCAGGTTTACTCCATCTGAATTAAATTCGCTGTGACTCATTCTGACAGCCAAGACTGTGAGACCGGAAGATCTATTGTCTTTTTTTGGTTTTCACACAGATTTTCTTGTGAATAACTACTGTTTAGATGTAAAATTGTCACACAGTCATAGTAATTTATTTTACACCTGGCAAAAATGTGGAATCACCTTATATACTATACATGTTGCACGCAAAATACAGAATATCATTAGCACCAAAAGTTTATTTGGTCTGAAATTTTCCGTCTCTGTGTAACGTTCACAAGTTGCACTGAAAGCTATTCTAAAACCCTCCTCTCTTATTCCTGAACATGAAAAAGCACGCTTTCTATAAGGTTGCTAATTTAATGACTTCATAACTACTTGTACAATTTTTCAACTTACTAAGCACTCCATTTGGAGAGTAAAATTTATCCCATGACCTAGCCCTCAAACGAAAAGAAACAGGTCCTCATGGCTCAGAAATGCACCCGGCTCTCAAACTTTTTTTTCAGTTTCTTGGAACAAATGCTGAGAATAAATTTTTCATTCACTTGAAACTAAAATTTGTCTCTGCCACCCTCTCCATACATGTGGAATTTGATCTCCCAACAATTTTCAATAGAAAAAAACACTCCTAATGGTTTGTCCTTCAGAAATGAAAGGGAAAACCTTTGTCGTGTCGTTGCTTAATCGATTAAAAGCCGTAGAGATATTGTGCGTATTTTGCTGGTAATTAGTCTGTGGTACACAAACCAGTTGTCCATCGACGCAGTTGGGTTTTTAATGAATCTTCCAGGATCAAACGGGCTGCTGGTCAAAAACTCATGTCTTCAAATCTTTCCACGGGTGACTCACAACAAAACTCAGACAGCGGCTTATTAAAGCTAAATCATGAATACGCTGATATTCATTGTGAAACTTATTGCAAAATGACTGGAGAGTCGTAGGTTTTATTCAAGTGTACTAATTGGAAAAGCTCAGCAAAAACGACACAGGCGAAGTTAAGTACACATCCTGACAAATAACCGAACCTTGTCTTGCAATTACCTGTGTCAGTTATGATGTGATTGAGATAAATGTCCTTCAAATGTAGTCCTTTAAATAATCACAACTTAGAGTATGACAGTCGCATCTTATTGGTCGACGAAAACATCTACCCATATCCTAGCTTTCCATAGACAGTGCTCAAGATGAGTCATATCTCACAGGTGGATTGGGCAGTTCACCACAGAAGAATGATAAGTAAATTGATCACGTTATGAATGGAATCGTTACATCAAAAATGGTTTGCCAGTGTGAGTACTGTGTAGCTGTCCTCAGTTGTGCATTCTAGCTTCATGTTTCCATTCTTCAATTGCCACTTCGAGAATTGTCCTAGGGCAGCAACTTCAGGGCTTCGACTGTGAACGTTAGTTTAAACTTTATTTCAGCAGTGATCGAGGTATGTAGTTATCAGCTAGTCAGTGATATGTAAGACACCGCGAAAATTTATTTCCACCCCTTTCTTTAACGACATATCAAAAGTGTTTAATTAAAAACCAGCCGTAAAGCCTGATGGATGATAGATCGAAAACCGACAAAAGGATTTGAGCCCATAACAGTCTGATGTAATCGTTCTTGGTACCTATGTCTCCTCAAATTACTGGCAAAGATTTTTTAAAACAGGATTGAAAAGCTGCGCGGATAATCTATATGTATTCGGCATGAGTATGTGTAATAAGTACCCTGTTAGTTTTCTTGAATGGTTTTTACCAGCGGGGAAGAGAATGCGGAGTCATACTACACTTATACAAACTAGTGAAATTCTGACCTTTGAGTTGGACTTTAACCCGGTCTACTGCCGAGATATGAGATTGCACCGAATATCACTCACTCTTACACAATTCAGCAGCCGGATCACTACACAAAAGCCAATTTAAAAATGTTGGTACGCATCTCAGAATGGGAAATATAATAGGCGACTAAAGAACCTCCGATAATTGTAAATAAACAATATATTACAGTAAGACATGTGAACGTACTGGATCAAAACACCGTAGGATGCCATCCACATAACCGTCCATCTCAAAGTTTTTATTATAACAGCTGAGGGTGACGAATCCTGGTAGATTCCCCAATGTTCAATTCTGCAAGGCTCCGCAAACAGCCGAAACAGTCCTTGATTCGTATTAGCCCTTCTCCCGTAGTTTAATTGTCATAAGGGATCAAGGGTCCCCAAACCTTTCAATCTCGCTCCTCTCGGCCATTTCGCTAGAGCTTGTACACCGAATTTAAATTGAGGAAATGAGCTGCCACTCATCCCGCTACCGTATGCCACGTCTGACCCTGATCAACTTCCTCTCGGGACAGTATGCTGTGAGAAACTGACTTTTTTCTTGAAATGTTTGGCCACGTTGAAACTTGGAAGAATAATGTTCGAGGAGTGAAATCCTAAACTTATGACTCTGGTATTCGTAGTGTGAGGAAAGTTATGGATTTTCATGAAGATTTTCTCGTGTAATTGAAACCAGTCAATTCTGAAAAGCGGGGAAACGTTGTACAGCTGTTTCATCCTAAGTGGGAATGATCAACGGTGCGGATCTCACGAAATTCCATGAACTTGTCAACTCATGGCCTTCCAGATAGTAGATGAACGCCAAACTGGTCGACCACGAGCAGCTGGTCAGCATTATGTTTAGCTCACAACAGAAATCCACATCACTTGGTGACTTGTTGACCGTCTCCTCAAGTGACAACTTCTCAGATGGGACCAGTCAATACGTGCACCCACGTGAAGTGGTTTTTGCGTTTGAGGGGTCAGGGGGGTCCATATTCTGTCTAGGTGCCAATTACTATACTGGTGATCAAACCCTCGTAGCCAGATGATCATCTCTTCAACTACTGGCCGAGAAGCCCCGTGTTCGACACTACCTTCAGGAGTTTCCGGAGATGCATAGTGATGACGATTCCCAAAAAGGATTAGAAAGCTCTACAGTGGTTCTCGGTTATGCAGCATGAATTAGCTTCACTGACATGAGGAAACCATCCAAGATAAATGTATGGAACAGTGTAAAACTTCGAGGTGGTTGTACAGGTTTTTGGGAAATAACGTGGAACATGAGCCTCACGGGATTCTACCACAAACGTCACGGATCAAACATTTCGTGAATAGTTATTGTTGACAACTTAAGATTTTTCTAAACCTCCAGCTCTGTTTTCAGTGGTATTTGGTTGTACTGCATTAAACAACTCGAAAATTCACTGTCACCTTGTGGCTGACGAGCACTCAGTCCTTAAACTGGAGACGAATGTCAATCGCAAATTATTCGTAACCAAGCGATGGTAGGCGCAAAACTGACTTGTGAACATCACCAAGGTGTCTGCTTAGACCTATTCACATATGCATCACAGACAAGACCTGATTACTGACCGACAGGGCCACAAAGTTCGTTCCAATTAGATATCTGTTGTTTTGCGACATACATCGCGATCGCTACGATGAACGATTATATTGTTTTATCTCAGTTAGGTAACATAGCTAACACCTCGGTGACAACGTGCTGGATTATTCTAGGCCTTCGTATGTCTGTGGCTCCCATTTTCTAACCTCAGCTAAAACGTTAACCTCCAATAAAACAGATGGGTGAGTTATTCCCTGAGATAGAAAATTTTATTGTAGACTTTTTTCCGAGCTGTCGCCATCAGTGAACGAATGAATAGCTATAGGTGCATTCAATTGATGCGTGGTTGTGTGGGTGATACACAGGTGATCATCTACGCACTCATGATAGCCAATCGATTGGCCACCGGACGCTTGCAGCAAAACTATCAAGCCAGGAGAAAAACTCAGCCAACAAATACATTATCTGGACTACCAACCACCACTTCTACACCCAAAATCTGGTGGAATTTTAGGCCTGGAACATAGCAGTTATCAGATTTTCCGTGAGGATCGGAAAACAATTGTAGTTCTTCAGTGATCAGGAGGCTACTTAGGGCAACAGTAAGGCAAGCCGAGAGTGACAGGTCGACTCATTTTTTCAGCTGCACAAAATAATGGAAAGACGAGTGATTTGGAAGTTAACAGACTGAACCGGTTCGAAAGTTTCATCCGATTATGGTCATGTATGGGATCCATCAACTTCCGCTTGGAAAGAACCACTTGGGAAAGAACAATTTTTTGGCTGACCTTCTTTCGATTCAAACACACAAGAGAGAACTTTTGAACATCCACTTTGACCATCGACTGTTCGGTTGGCCATGTTTTCTGTTTCAAAGTAAACCTTTTTTTAAAGAACCCCAAGATTTCGACGTATGCTCAGTTCAACCCAAAGCGGAAACATATCTGGGGCTGTGACATAAAACAGCACAACATTTCACGTCAGCAGTCAAAACAGTTCTCCTCGTTGATGTGTGGGTGTGGAATTGTGCTTCCACGGTGCCAATGGACGCACAGGTTTGCCTTAACGAGACTTACATCCGACTGACGGGTGGGATAAACTCTGTGGATTGTTATCACCTGATCTGACAAAACCATCCACCCGAATATGCGAAGTAGAACAATAAAGGAATTTGCAAATCTCGTGGCCTCAGAACAGGTGAGGTAAAGTGTAGTTATTGTCCGATTCCCAGTTCAAAACCACATCGGCTAAGTTTGCGCATTTACTAGACTCTCTGAGACACAAAATTCTGGGACTATATTCTTCATATTCACAAACACAAACCATACTGATGAATACCTTCTTGTACCAAATAACTGACTGAACTTATTGTTAGCATAGAGCTGTGCTCAGATCCATCAGGGGATATTTTGTCCTGGAAGAGAACTCAAAGTATGCACCGAATAAATGTTTCATCAGTATTGACAATCATCAGCAGTAAGCCGAACTCGCAATTATCCGGCAAATAGTGGAAGGTTAAACCACTAGCTCACCATTTGCTCGCCAATGCGATTAGCCTACAGTTGGGCAGAATACGTCACCACCCGTGATCCAATCAAAAAATTCACATTCGCAAGTTCCAATTCCCCCAACCGGAGATTCGTGAGTTACACACTACTTATGATTCCTAATAAGGATGAAACAGCTGTACAGTTCCTTTTGACCTTTTGACGTAAAAGGGTTTCGCTAACAGGAAGTGACGCCTCAAACAAGGGATATACCCGTCCTGAGTTTTGTCCGACCTGCACGATGACAATAAATAACAGTAACCTTTATCTTAGTGGTCCGGAGAAATAGCACTTTACTGCACCCTACGTTTATTGACTTTTCTGCTGTGACATGCTTTACTGTAGATCGATTGAAGAACAACTACAACATTTGAAAGATCTTGGGCAGAACTTGCAAATAGTGATTTACATTTTAGTCATCCTGCTCGGTTTATTAAATTAAAGCCGAGTGGTTTCGAGCGTGTCGCAGGAACAACGCTGAGCAAAAGCTGATACAAACTCTATTGATTTTTATAATGGCAAGGAAAACAGATTCAAGACCAAATCAGTGACATCAGAATGTAGAACAATACTCGGTTTGGGCAAGAACCACACATTCGAATACCCCGTGTATAATCTGCAATCAAATCGAAATCACCCAATATGAAGTTTCTCCAGCATCAGCAGCAGTTTGGCTTTAATGACCGTCAAAATTATTAGCAAGAAATTCATGCTGTTTCAAGCTTTAACTTAAATTTAGAACCACAGTGTATTACTTGCAATGGTGTGAAGTAGTCCACACTGCAATTCTTGTCATGGGCTTATTGTACGTTCGGGAAACTTGAGGCAACCATGATCAGTTTGCTCAGAATTTTGAGCAACAAGACCCGAATATTCTTCATGTATTGCAGTGAAATGATGTGAGTTTTCTCTCCAGAGCGGGGTTAGTTACTTTCTCTCAGTTTTTAGCAACAAGCAATAAGTAATACTTTGAGTAAAAGGTGCGGTTTAGTTCAGCGACTTTACTGTTGTAATCTTTATGACAGGGACATGTGAAGGGTGATGCAGCTGATTGATTGCCACTTTAATAGGAGGAACAGGAATTGACGTCTTGAAAAATCAAGCCATGTGCCGCGGCCGTATTTAGCTGGACGTCCAGCAGTAAACGCCCAATTTACTAAGGAAAAACAGAGTTGTACGCATGCAGCTAACCGGCGCTTTAAGAACTAACCACGTTCCTCGAGTACACTGCTGAGAATTGCCATCCGTAGCAAAAAAGTGAGAATACAAGACAATAACTAAGCCAAAGAATCTGTCCCCACAGCTAAACACTGAATGCACACGTCACATGAATCAGATCGTCGACAATAATGTACAGTTACATTAAGCTCATCTAATATGTTGTTTAATATTCTGAAGGACACTCGGGCCCAGCGCTTACAAGAACCTGGCGTTTTACCCATAAAATACCACAGGAGATTAACACTTATACCAAAGCGACTCATTCTATAGCCGGTGACAGCGCAATCATACCGGATGCTCTGTACAAAGTTTCCTCCTCACGTCACTGTAAACATAGAATTACACCGGTTTCACTCCAGGAGTACAACTCATCTTTACTGTGCTAGTTCAACAAAGTTCTGCTTAGAATGAAATAGCTCATTTTCCACCACGCGATCCCTATTGAAATGCATCTTACTTTACGGTATTTTCCGATACTTGTTGCTGAAGTGTAGAAAAATCTCATCCCCAGAAAAGCCATTTTGTGAAAGAACTGTGCAACTTTATTTTAGGCAGTCATCTGCAACTCGGGAGCTACTTATTTGAAAAGTATTATAGTAGGTTGTTGAATATAACTTGCGTTTCACACGTCTCCATCTCAGTAGGGATTTCAGGGATCTATCTCCCTAAAATTGTGGGTGTATTTAATTATGTCCGTGTTAGTTAGGTTCCTAGTAATCCTCAAATTACCTACCCCCACTTGGAACCCGTCAAAAGTAGCCAAGTTTAACCGGTTTTAGGATCATCATTACTGAAAGGAGTGGTGGAAGAGCCGAATGCTCAAAAACCACCGGACAGTTTTGATATCATGATCCGCAGTCTAGAGCGCGGAAAACATGTATACCATTTGGCATGGAAAGCCATTTTTCTTCAGCTATGACGATCTGTGATGGTTGGCCTCTGAGGTTCTCTCCATTAGTGGCTATTTGACTTGACAAATCAACTTATTTTAACAAGGGTTCATCACATCTTCTCCTACTGGGGAGGGAATCGGATTATAAAGTAAGCTTCTAAAATGTAAGAGGTCTGAATCCTACGATGTGACAGGGTTAGAGCCGACTTAATCGGCATACTCCAACAGCTTAAGAAAACTGACAGCATGAAGGTCATCTGTAATTTGGGAATCTTTAATCCGACTGAAGAGTCTTGTGAACAACAAAACAGATGACAAGCTAACAACTTCGATCAATAGGATTTTCGAAAAAAATGGACAATTACCCCACACACATTGTTTGCGTTAGAGATTAACTACACATCGCACAGGAATAACTTGTCAAACGGGTCCAGATAAAGTGAAGCTACGCTGGAAAACGGGTGAATTCCTAATCATTATCGGCTCCAATCAACATTCAGTTCTTTCTCACATGATATCGTAGATGTCTTCGACCTTACGAATGAGGTCTCCTATTTACAGTTTCAGCAAAGCTCACGCGTGTTTCCAACTCGGGGTGGACCAATGAACGTTTATGTGTACCATAGCAAAGTATTACATCGTAACAACAATATCTTTCCCAACGTCCTCGCCCAGCTGGTTAAGTTATTTGCATTTTTGAATTGAAATTCAACCACCAAAACCACATCTCAGACAGCCCCATGGGGATGCAAACGTAGATATCTAAACGAACAATAAATCCTCACCATATGCCTGCCTCAGTTGTCATTTGTTCTGCCAGATATGTTTCATTTGAAAGTCCATTAACAGGCTTGATTCAAGTTGCCTACATTCTACTTATAAAGCTGAAACATAGCAACATCTAAATCCCCTAACAACTGCCCCCAGCGATGTCAAAACAATGAAAATACTATCTAATAAATTTGGTGGCTTGTGTGAGCTACTACGTCATTATAATTATTTTGAGCGGGCTTTATATTTTGCGAAGTTTCACACTTTGCTTAACTTGTTACTCGGAAACTCGAAGAATTTACTGGCTATATAGATGCAGGACGTGCAGTGAATCGTATTACAGTATGAGTTTGATACCCTTAAGTCTTGATTGGTGCACCCTCTACCTCCGTTTCGACGTTAGCGTTGGGTGCTGCGACCAGCAACCATCAGGTGGCCTGCAATTAAAGCACAACAGGTTGTTTATCAAAAAAGCGATAGAAAATAATCAAGAAACTATGTGAAGTGACCTTTGACCCCGATGCATTACCGGTTAAGGTTGTAAGGCGGTATATACAATGTTTTTGCAGGTCGCCTGTAACAAATTTTGGATTTCCTTGGGTTGATATCCAGGTCACTGTTGCTGCGTTGTTGCCTGCATTTTCTTTTCGTGATCAGTGGTTCTTTCTAATGTACACCTCATTTTATAACTAGACGCCAAGCACTGCTTGTGGACACGCTAAGACAGGTTTTGAACGCCATAGTCAGTAGAACCGTGATTTCAGTGAAGTCGCTTTTTTATAGATCAGACATCTATATCGTTTGAGTTCCTGTCAGATCAACGAAGCCCGTCTATGCTGAAAAGCCGAGAAGCACTTTACAACTGTTTTACCCTTGTTGAGAACCAGAGCCCACGAAGCTCATAGATTTTCAACCCCGCGGCATTCCCGCCGGTGGTTGAACACTTAAGCGTTCGGTCTAGAACCGTGAAGACTGAGCAGTAGTATGATTAGCTCTCACAGTTCATCCTTCTGCGCAAGAGTAATGTGAGATCAAAAATCCTACCTGCCTATGTAATACTTCCATTTTACGCGTAAGAGAGCATAGGTATTTGGCAAAAAAAAACAGTTTAGTGGTGCCATTAATCGTTGAACGATGTGATTCATCTGTACACATGTGAGCACAGGGAGAGAAGGAAACACTCACTGCTTGTCTCACATTGTCAGACATGGACTAGCCGCGCCCTCAATGGCGCTGGGGCATCCAGACTATTGCCTTCAATGCATAGCTTCCCTCCCAATCTCCCCAACTAACAGTCCACGAACAACCCTGTCTTTAGGCATCAATTATATCAGCTACAGACTCCAATGCACATCTATCTACCCCATCTTCCGAAATCATCAGTGAACGAAACTGTGGCAGCTGTTACCACTCTACGATAAGTACGCGGTCCCTACGGTTGATGAGATGATAATGAGTTGAGACATATAGTCTGACTCCGCCAGTCAGCCTAAAGCGCGATCCCGGAGTGCTCTGCTGAACTCGATCACTGGTAAAGAGTAAGGCAATAACTCCGGATCAACAAATGACCTTGAGCTCTGCAATTCAGATATGTCAGAAATGTAAAACACAGGAAAAGGGCACAAAAAATTTCTTTGGAAATGGATATGTCCAGATCTGTCGTCACAATTGGTTTTAGGATTATCAGTATAAAAAGAGGTCTGTACACTGCTCCGGTGAAAAAATATACTTCTCTGAGAATTAGCAAACTTGGTTGGTGGCCCATTGACTGTGGTTTGGACATTCCAAGTATTCATAACGAGAATGCAGACGCATGGACGGTGAAAAGGCGCGATAACAAATCCAAGATACTGTGATTGAATTGCTCGGTTGATCAATACACAAATCAATAACCTAGGTTTTATGCTGAAATGTGTATCTAATTTGATCCTATCCATAGGTTTTATGGATGGCTATTGAACATCACTCACTTAAAAAACGGCGAAAATGGAGGGTCTTACGTCACCTCGACATCAAATCTAATTGGAATAATTTCCTTTAGCAATAGGTGATTACGGGGTTTGTAGACTTCATATTCACGACGCTCCTGTCCTGGCACAATTGTTCTGGTGAGTTCATATCAAGCGGAGAAAACAGTGAACTCATTTTCTACTCTTACTAGGGTTCTTCAGCAGTAGCTGGTTTTGAACTCCGGACGGCTGACATGCGAGGCGAATGTTTTACCACTAGTTTACACACGCACGCTGGACGCAGTGGAAATATAACGGGGCAAGCATGTTCAGACTTTAGTAATGTTACTAATTTCGTGATACATGGCCAGGGATGTGCAGTGTTGATGTGCTTTAATGAGAGTGAAGCTCGAGTCCAGTTCTTCCCCTGTTTTGGTGTAGACTTACGAGAACAATTGCGTCAGGACAAAAGGATGCTGTTTAAACGTGTGTCTTAGCCCGACTTGATTACTGATTCAGTTCGTACGATTGTCGTGAGTAAGTGTGATAGAGATCTTCATTACACCATTGAATCAAACGTGGCCTTGGTCAACCCCTTTACAATATGCGTGACAGACTGAGCTTCCACCTAGTGCCAGGTCCCACAGCGGTAATTTTTCTCGGGTCAGTTTCATACTAATTCATTACCGTCTTGCGATTGAAAACTCATACATAGTACAAAAGTGATAGCGCAATGTTCGTAGTATGCACGTATGCTGGTTGTCCGGGGGCGTTAACTAACTGGTGATTGATCTTTCTGCCAACTGATCTTCGCAACCGAACTCCGAAAGTATGCAAAGTAACATCTCCACCTGCAATGAAGAAACATCTGTAAACCAAATGCCAAGCTGATTTGACAGATCAACTGCCACTAAAGTGACAGGACGTAGTATACACCTGTTTGAATGAGCTGCACATTCAAGTTTTTTGGAACCTTTTTTCTCAAGTAAAATCAAGAATAAGATGTTCGTAAGACAAATTTGACTGTATCACACGCGACAGGCTATTTTAACATTTGTATCCCATAAGACTACAAGTTTAGGATATGCTGATCTGACCATAAAGCCCACGAAAAGAATCAAATGAAGCATTAAACTTGACAAAAAAACTGAGTTGACACATGCAGGCGAATTATTCTAATCGAGGCTTTTACCTACCTCACTAGTTGCTAATTCACTTACATGCGTCTCCAAGAAGGCACCAGTGTTTTAGTTGCACAAATTTGTTCAAACCTAAACGTTGACAGTTACCAGCTGAAGAGCGGAATTTAAACCATGAAGTCGTAACCGAAGTACACTGAGTCATAATCTGCGACGACAAACAGACTTGTTTAAGGTTTATTCTCAATTTCAAGTGAGTGGACTTATCAGTAATCCGGACTTTGGATATCATGTAGCAAACCTGGACGTAGACATCAACTCCATGTCCGCACAAGTAGATTGCCGTACTCATCGTACTCTTCTATGGTACTACTGAACAAAGATGACCACGAGTAGAATGCACCTAAAACCTACGCACAATAAGAACATATATCATTGCTTTGTGAAGAAGGGGTCTTTAGGGCTGAAGACAAGAACGATTTAAGCATTTAAAAACACAGGCCATTTTGCACAGATGAACAAGAACAAATAATCATACATCCTGTCACCCAAGGGACATCATTTTCTCGTATGAGATGATGCTAATCAGAAGTTCTAATCCTTAACTTGTCCTTTGCCCGCACTGTGCACGTACGGCACTGCTAAATACGTGTTTCGTCAAGGAACACTGCCAAGCTTGCATTCTGATGAACGTACTAAATAATGTAGTTACTGTACTACTCACAATTTCTTTGGTAGCTGATGCGCCGAACCTTGATACATCGGGATTCGTACCTAGGACACTGAGATGCATGAGAATGCGACGGATGACAGTTCGTAACTTATTAGAATGGAAATCACAAAATCAAGCTTCTTACAAGGAGGAGACGAATTTTTTTGAGACGGTTTTATTCCACCCTCATGGAATGTACGGAAATCATTAGTACAGAGCACAAAACATCAAAAGCAGATTTCTCTCCCTACTAGAGACCATGCGGGACGAACGGGTATTTAGCCTTTCCCAAGCAAGACCTTTTTCGTATGGATCGCACACTAGATAGTCTTCATGACAGTGACATTTTTCGGTGGATGGACAAAGCAGGAAGGAAGAAGGTGCGCTTGGCCTGTTTTTTTGCCATCTAGTTGGTTTGCGCATTAAACTTACCGAAGTGGATTACCAGAATATATGACTCAAGACATTTGTCAAACTGAATAAGTAGTCTATTTAGGCCGATAAAAATAAACTTGATACGTTCTAAATCAAGTCGATAGGAAATGGAATTCACAATTTTTTTCTCCCGGAGTGATTTTGCAGGATAAAAGTTGGAGGAACGAAGCGGAAGCCGTTATCAAAAGCGGTAGAGCAAGTGAACCGAAGAAATGATTGGACATACTTGACACATCGTACGAAATGGAGATCATTCTTACGGACAGTTCAATGTTTGTGACTTGGGGTTTCGTGAACACTTAAGGGAAAGCATCAAAAGGCTAGAACTGTCTGGAAGCCATGCAGTAAATCTCAAATTTCATGATATCTATCTACTCGGTTTTCATTTTGATTCAAACGCAGCACGCCAAGATTAAGTAGCTGTCAAAACCGCTTCACAAACAGAAGAGAGCCAGTTTTTGTGTACAGCTTATATATTAGATTTGGGGAGAAAATAACTTACCAAGGGCTCCACTATGCTTCTAAGGTTTGTGTTTTTTTCCAGAAATGAATTATCATATTATTTCCAAGTCCAGAAAGTATCCTTTTTGTGTATACGAAAAATCTCAGAATTTTTTTAATAGAACGCGTCTTTTACAGTCACCCTCAGATTTCCCGCACGTTCACTCAACGAACATTCATTTGAAGAAGTTCATGAACGAGATTTTCAGCTGAGTTTCCTGTGAAGAACACACTAATACGCAAATGAGACTATTCATTGAAATATGCCCAACCTAGTTCAAATAGACTATTAGATTGACAGGAACTCGGAGATTACGCCCTCCTGATTAGCTCAAAATGGAAGTTTCAAACCGGTGATGAGCTGTCAAAGAGTTTTCAGCAACCTTATGAGGAATTTCCTTTATGCGACCCAATACCAAACAGCACCACCCTAAACTTTCAATTGCCATTATTTTATTACTTTTCGAATGTCCGAATCTCTATTGGTCTCTACTTAATAAGGTGCTAGAACCGCCACATTACGTCTGTTATTATGAGCTTACACTGACCAAGGCGCTTAACATTTGCACTTATCAAGACACAACAAAACATTCCACGACTTAGTTTACTTTGGTGCACTAGTACTGCATGATCTTGTGTATGTAACCGAACGTTGTTCAGCTTGAAAGGTTGTTAAATCTATATTTCTGATTCCCTTCAAGTTCGTAAACTCCAGAGTTGTGTCCACAATACACTACTCATAAGCCTGCCGAAAACCTTTTGATAGTCCACGACCGGTTTTGCGCTTCCAGTTTGACTTCTTCAGGTAAGTGCATCCCCCGAGTTTCCGTCAACCAGACGTTCTGATCGGTCCCAAATTACACGAAATTTGAATTGTACACTCAGTTGCGTACCACTTTAGTTTTGGCGCGAGACCAAGCTAAAGCCATACTGAATCTCTCGTTTATGGTGTTCTTAGGCAACTGAATATGCTGCACCAGGCCGCTTCATTATTCAGCTACTACGAAATATCGCGATACATGTATAGACGTAATATACTACTCACTCGACTGCACGCAGCTCAGCTTCAACCCAATTTGGTTTTAATGAGAGACTCGCCTGGAACCGTCGAAGAGTTTTCAGCAACCTTATGAGTAGATTATTGCGTCTAAACAACGTATTGCAATTTCTCGAATATTATACCAAGTGAGGCAGCACATTTAGTTGCCTAAGAACATCATAAACATGAGATTCAGTTTGCCTCTAGATTAATTTTTCGTCAAAATTACTCTGATATGCAAATGGACGTATTTGTTGAAATCTGTCCAACTTTGGTTCAACAGAGTATAAAGTTGACGGAAACACAGGAACTACCCCTATCTGGTGAGCCCCAAAAGGACAAAATCGGTTGTAAGTTGTCGAATGGTTTTCCGTAACCTTATGAGTAATGTATTTTGTCCATACAATGTACCGCGATATCTCGAATATCGTACCAACTGAAACATGGTCTGGTGTAGCACATTCAGTTGCTTAAGAATGTCATAAACGAGAGATTTAGCTGGGTTCTAGGTAAGTCTGTCGTCAAAAACCAAATTCGTCTGCAAATGAGTTTTTAAGTCAAATAGAACTGTGTCCATCAGATAATTTGGTCATTGAGGAGAGCGACCGTCACTGATTTGTGTTTGGACTTCTTTTGACTTTTTCGACAGTCGGAGGGATCCCATTCAGTCCGTTTAATGATCTACACGTTTAACAGTCGCGTTTTGCAAATAAAAATACTGTACACAAAACCTGGCTATCCCTTTCAATACATTTAGCGGCCTGAGAAAAACGACACCGATAAATTTGCCGCTGGAAATCATGCACAGCGGGACTTGTTTATAAGCAACTGTTCCATCAGTTTTATCTCATAGTCCTCTGCTCTTGTTGAAAATTACATTGTCGGTGGACCCCTGATATCTCAGAACTTACCCAGATTTGTCAAACTACTTGAAAACCTATTCTTGCAGTCAATAAGAAAGTAATAACCATTCAACTCTGAAATTCTTTTGATGCCTAGCCACCATGCCACCCGAAGAACGTAGAGAGCTAAGATGCTACCAGTTTGCCAAGCCCTAGCAGGAGCAATCGACGTTCCAACCACGGACCTTCCGGTCAGTGTGTTTGCACCCGTACCACTAAGTTCATCATGCCTACAATGTTCTTACTATTTTCCAATCAACTTGCTAGCAATTAGCTAACAAACTTACGGTCAAACCGTTCAGATGGCTACTTAGCTGGCCCAAAGAAAAGATAAATGGTACAACAGGGCCGTACTTCTAAATTCTCCTTTTTCTAAACGTCCAGGATGTTGACCCGCTTTTTACAGTAAACAGTGTGAGCACAGAACCTAACTAAGCACAGCCCAATAGTCATCGACTGCCAAAGTTAGCCAGGTTTAAAGATCTCTTTCTATCAACAGCTTTCCAATTTCTCCTAATTTTAGCTTATATGTAATCAGGAAAATAACATGCTGCGTGTATATCCTGTCCACTATAAGTGTCACTTGAAATGGGAACGAGTCAAGTGGGAATTCAATGGGCTTGCCGGCTGGTTAGAAATTGACTACGTAACGGGTAATGTGAATACCATCCAGTTGTCCTTTGATTTTCTATTGAAGGAATCAATGCTCTCGCTTTTGAAGTAGAGCCGAACGCGTTCACCTTCTTTTTGTCCGTCTACTGCAGCATAGACAGCAAGCCCTTTTCGAACTTATCTGGGACCATTGTGTGGTGAAGTTGAACGCGTTTCGATCTCTCCAATCAAGGATTAGTATCTCATTCGAAGAAAAAAGCGAAATTCTTATACTATTTTGCAGGTGACAAAATGAGCAGCATGAGGATCTTAAGCATTGATGTAGATGGTGATTATTTCTGATAACGGATGAAAACGGTCACGCTTTGTCCTCGTTTTTGTGAGACAGCAAAGCACGGTTGCCCATGTCCAGCAAATGGGTTTAGAGGAAGCCACTATTCTGCTTTGTAAAAAGGTGAGGCTTATTAAAATGTACCTGCTTACGAATTGCGCGCACCATGTACCACTCAGGCTACATAAGGTACAACATCATGGGTTTGAACATCGAATACAAAGTGTTAACCCTTAGGCCATTGAATTTTGACACTCGGGCGATGGACATTTTTCACTAGCCGACCACAGCAATTATTCACCAGTCCCCTTTGTTGTCAACATTACTTGCAGCAGCGAACATTATTAGATTATGGACGTAGGCGGTCCAAAATTGATCACCCAGCGAAGGAATTAAACAGATTACTCGCCGAGAATACATGTTTTTTTTGAGGCATTTTACGCATAACAGCGTAGTGCGCATAAATTGAGTAAGAAACGAAAACTATTTCGGAAATCATTGGTACATACCGTGAGTTCCGATTGCTTCCCCGAAATTCTGAAATAACTTTTTAGCCTTAAAAAACACAAGAATATGCAAGACATAGGCCCCAAATGGACGCATGGGCACGAATTCAGCTTTGTTCTACCAGACATGACGCCGGCATTTGGTGGGATTTGAGCATCTTTCTTTGCACGGCCCACATGACCCGACTACTGTACTGGCCCAGATATCCTAGTCAGTTCACGATAAAGCTTAAAAGCACTGGAATCTAGTTTCGCTTTTACCGGTCAGCATCAGCAGTGCTTCTTACATACTTCCGAACATTTGAACTGCGAAGCGTATTCCTACAATCGACGAACCTTAGTTATCACACCTGAGAAGTCCTGACAAAGGAGGCGATCGGTAAAAAACCTGGAACAGTCACATGATCAAGATCTGGAAACCAGCTTTAGCTCCATCATCATATCATTCAGGCATGAAGCTTTTCATCCCCTTTCAAGTGATATTGATTCCACCCTGAACTGATGGAGTAGTGATACATCACCTATCAGATGTATCAGCGTTTAAATCCCGGCAGTAGAGAGCTGAATTGCTGCTGCTCTCTGAAAAGAATGCAAAACGATTCTGTCTCTTGTTTTCATTGATGCAGACCAACCAGAAAGATATGATGATTCAAAGATCAAACCTGAAATACTGGCTTTACTGAAAGATACTTTGCACCTGAAACAAGAAAGCAATTTTGCCAAAAGAATTTGTTCTCAAAATTCCATCTGTTTGAAAATGAAACTACTGGTGAAACCTGTGTGAGCTGCATACCTAGCTTCGAAAAAAGATCAATACTTATCTGAGCATTAACCGGTATGTGGAGGGTCTTAGTTCCTTCCGAAAGTCAAAACGATGGGTGACCTAAGATTCAATCTTTAACGAAGGTTGCATGAGACATTTTATTGATTTACAGTAGTGAATCTGTGCGCAGTCTTTTGAGTTAATCACTTTGAGTTGACATCAATGTACTTGCCCAAATACCAAAAGAAACTCACCGCACCCCGTGAGCCTTTATGTAAAGTGAGTTATGACATTTCAGTTTGATATTTTCAGCGGATAATGGAGGCAAAATCAAACGAAAGACCTTATATTTTGAGCTGTTGAGTTGACCAAAAGAGCTTGCCCGTGTATACGTAACGCACTACTCATAAGGTTGCTGAAAATTCCTCGACAACCGACCACCGGTTTCGCCCTTCTTGGGGCTTATGAGGTAGGCGCAGTCCCCGAAGTTCCACTCGAACCCAAATTGGACTGATTGCGATAAATACACTCATTTGCAAATCAATTTGGTTGCCTGGAAACATCAAAAACGAGAGATTCAGCTGGGTTCCAGGTGAGTCTCTCGCAAAAACCAAATTGATTTGTAAATGAGTGTATTTATCGAAATCAGTCCAATTTGGGTTCGAGTGGAACTTCGGGGACTGCGCCTACCTCATAAGCCCCAAGAAGGGCGAAACCGGTGGTCGGTTGTCGAGGAATTTTCAGCAACCTTATGAGTAGTGCGTTACGTATACACGGGCAAGCTCTTTTGGTCAACTCAACAGCTCAAAATATAAGGTCTTTCGTTTGATTTTGCCTCCATTATCCGCTGAAAATATCAAACTGAAATGTCATAACTCACTTTACATAAAGGCTCACGGAGCTTGCCCGTATGTTTGTGTTTTTCTTACCAAAATCCGATCTTCTACCAATGTTTTTCCTGTTTTGCGATGCCAGCCAGCTTGATCACACAGTCCGTATATGAGTATCGTTTACTGGCGATTTTTCGCCCTGTTGAGACAGTTTACCACCAGTGAGTAATCAGTTATAAAACCCCAGTGTTTTTCATATAGCAGTTTCTAATGTCAATCAACATTTTGCCCGGTAGTAAAATCAGTCTCTGCTAAAGTGCCTGAAAGCACTGTGTGTGAACCTTACAAAAAATCATCAGTAGTGCGCATTTCGTGAGTTTCAAGGATGATTCGAACATACGACCTACTGGCTAGACCATTCCGAGCTAGCGGTCAATGTGATTAACTCACACAGACAAAATATAGAGCCACACCAATCATGGAATCCACATCACGTGGTCACGAGTTGGCTGGCTTCTCGAATGACGACTTCTCAACTCATGGGCTACTTATTTTTGGATTGTTTACGGCGTCAACCTTTCGTCCAGAGTGTTAGGACCAAGCAAAAGCAAAAACAATCATCCGATTTGAAGCTACGTGTTAACTCCGACCATGCGGAGTTATCCTTCTGCACGCACGACGAAAACCGAGTACGCGGATGTGCCTGCATTAACTAGATGTCGCTCAAACGCAAGGATAGAAAGAAAGTTTAGGTGACAGAAACTGTAGCAGTTGGTACGCGGTTTATTCGCAGTAAAACTGAAGCTGACTTAGATGATGGCAAGAGGGGTAATAAACACTATTCATCCCAAGTTCATCAGGTCGTTGTACAAAGCTATTGTGTACAAACGCACGACGATCATAAGGTTTCGCAGGGATGTAGGCCCCTCCACTCTGAGGATGTAGTGGTTTATGCGGGCAGAGGTTGCCTAGCTTCATTCGATCAACTCGGTTGAGTTGGGTGCTAATCAACTAGAACAAACCAGGTTATTGGTCTAGGCAACCACTAGTATGAAGGAGTATTCTGACTGTGGTTAACAAGTCAGACTGTTCTGGTTAAATCACTGCTGATTCCCATATGCACAAAACAGCCTCTAAAAGTTTTGACATCGATTGTGCAAAAAGAAGTGTAATGATAATTCCACAAAGAAAGGCCGAATAGGTTTAATAGCTCTCATCCTGGTGGCCCGTCTGATGAATTACGCAAATTACACTGATGTGCATGATGACTTAGTTTTGAGGGGGGGACCGCCTGAATCCCAGTTAAAACTTTCGTTTGAGATGTTCTTCTTTGAGTAAATTCGCTGCACAAGATTGCTTCACGTTCCACTTTTATGACATCCGGGATGCCGCAGTAATTTCTTCGGTGGAACACTTTTCGTAATGTTTCTGAATAATGTTCGGCAGCCCAACGCCGGTTTCACCCT
Organism: Clonorchis sinensis; assembly: GCA_003604175.2. Classification (NCBI taxonomy): domain Eukaryota; kingdom Metazoa; phylum Platyhelminthes; class Trematoda; order Opisthorchiida; family Opisthorchiidae; genus Clonorchis; species Clonorchis sinensis. The sequence goes on from CM030374.1 coordinate 16,904,453, forward strand.
TGTTGATGCGCATCAGATATACAGTTCTCAAATTTTTCTTTCGTCAACCTTATGTTCTACTCGAGCCCAGTTTGTATGAAATTTGCAAAGGTCACCTTGTGTTTCAGTTTGCATGATGTTCAGGGTATCCCCACACATAGTTTGGACGGAACTTACTACTCCTAAGGTCAAAGAGATTTTAGCAAACATACTCTTGGCAGGCGACCTGAAGTAGCAGAAAAATTTGACCTTCCAGATAAAAATCATTTCTGGTGAAAAGTTATCGGCCTAGATTACCTCTAAAAGACCAACCACAGGCCTGTTTTAAAAGCACTAGTTGTATACGGACAGCCAGCTAACAAATTCCGGTCTGTGCTGGCATACTACTAGCATGATCTAGCATGGTCCATGAAGAATTGTGGCCCACTCTGAAACTAAACGACGCTTAACAAGTGCGGCATTCGTTCACGGTTTGCTATCTTTCTAATTTATTTGTTTTTTTCCAAGTTTTCTGTGGAGTTCGGTAAAATTATTGAATTCATTTTCAAATGATTTGGATATTTTTGATCGTGGATAATTTGTGGGGGAGTCTGTTAACACAAAGTGCTATACTATAGAACCCTACGCCGTGCAAATACTAAACAATAGTATATATATTAAAGTGGTTGTGCCAGGCATACGAATACAACTAACACATGTTCAAACTCGGCATCGCAACGAATGCTCCTGGTGTGACCGGCACAGGTACACTGTCTGAAATGATGCCTATCGCAATTTTTTCACAGTATACACGAATGATCCACAATATGGCATCAATAGATTGCAATGCACCTGAATGGAAATCATGATTCTGTAGCGCGACTGAAACGAGCTGTGTACGCCGTGCAGACACCATTACCCATTAGCTCCCCACCACCTGGTATGTCCAAGAGAGCTAAGTGGATATATATTCCGACGGCTATTTTCCGAATTTCTAGAGTAATGGCTGTCCAGAAACAACCATCTGCGAATACGTTTTACATTCCATAACTTATGATGAAAATTGGACTTTGTTTTAAACTTTCCCAGCTACAATATAGGGCTCAAAAATGGCTTCAACCATCTGTTGCTCTTTTCAGACAACCAGTTGCCGAGTGACCATTTTTAGTCAGCCTCAATATTTATTAGTCTTTTTGGGAATCGATAACTGTCCATCAGTGAGTCCGGATGTGACCAATTGGTTTCAGAAGAGTTGAAAAACTAAAAGCGGATGTCACATCAAAATCAAATTCGCCAACTGCGTGGCCAAAACTTCTACAAGAGAGCCACAAGTTTGATCGCTCTACAGTCACTTAGTGAGCTCTAATAAGGTCGAAAACCTTCTTGTGCCTGGTTTCTTTGAAGTCCGACCACATACCTGTTACATGATTGGGTTTTTCATAGCGTTGACGTTGCCAGTGCTACGTTTTGATTCCAGCATGGAGAGATTTTGTGATCCTCTAGTTGGGAATTCGTTCGATAAATGAAGTCACTCTGTGTTGAAGAGTACAGCAGCATAATGTGGCCGCTTTATCCTCACTGCGATTCAGCGGAGCGTATCTCAGGAATTCCAGGAGTGTTTCCGAATGTCAGTCGTTCGACCACGAGAGGCAGGTCAGCACTTAAGTTTCACTCAAGTAATTCACGTCCCATCATTTAGTCTTGTGTTGAGCGATAACATTCCAGACACAAGGTTGGCTCGTTAACCAAGCTATTATTCCTTGTTTATAGCATAATAGTTTAGTTACGCACTCGGTACTGGACCCGTCGATGCTATTTCTGTGACAGAAGGATGACTGGTACGTAACCTTTCCATGGCCAAGTTAATCACACTGCTTAACAGTCACTCGTGGTCAAGTTGCCCGATCCACAAATATTAGGCGGGTGGTTGCAACCTCGAACCTCCTTTATGCCCATCAGGTGCGCACTGCTGATGAAATCCAATAGGGATGAAACGTCTGGCTCTTCAGCATAAGCTGGCTTCATAGATGGGAAGAATCTGGATTGGAAGACATTCAGTTTAGAGTAATTTTGCCTTTCAAATCAGGAGATTACCCAAACCATTGTAATTATGCATGTAATTATGAGAAACGTGGGCATATGCTTAGAAAGGTAGTCTGATTACTTCTTACTACAATGCCCTGATCACAGGAAGCATCCTCATGAGAGGATATCCTAGTCAGGACTCACTATTTTATCAGTATTGAACACTGATGGTATACTGTTGATGACAATGATGATAGACACATCAATCTGTTATTGTTTGCTTTGCTTTTACATGCAGTTACGCCAGTTCCTACGGGGGGTGGCAGTTCACAAACGGGCTACCTAAATTTCTGTCTGCTTTCTTCGCAAAGATAGTATTTGTCCTTTGAATGCCAAATTGTGGATGGTTTTCAGGTTTGCACCAACGTCTTACACCGATGAGTTGAGCAGGATGGTCGGATTAATAAACCGCGTGTCATTTCCCAACCCGACTGATGCGTCACCATGGAGGGAAACACTCTATAAAAAAAATTTGTCTTCTGGGATCCGGAAGAAAGTAAATTTGGCTTTTCTGGTCGGTGTCAATTTCGGCAAATTGACAAAAAAAATCAGTGGAGACACCAGTTTCCTACCAATAATTCTACCGGTTGTCATTAGGTGCCGGACTCTTGTCTCCCTCTTGTCAGTCTCTCCCATTCGGTTGTCACCTCTTTGTCAGCAAGCTTTATTGAATACGTGATGAACAGTGTGAATAGTTTATTCCAAGGGCAGTGCACATTAGTCACATTTAAGAAGAATACAGAAGCCCAGATTTATACACCATAATACTGAAGAGTAAATTTATTGTCAGTGAATTTTTAAAGAAAGAACACGGAATAGACGCTGTGGGAAACGTCAACTCAGTCCTAGTCCGTTGAGTACACTTTCAAGGAAACGCAGCCATGTGTGGAAAAACAAAGTCATGGTATTTACCGTAGTGACCGCACGCTTGCTTGCCCATTAAATCTAGACATGAATAAAACAAACTGATTGTAACTAGCAGGCAATTATTTTCGGCCGGTGTAAACCATCCTATTTAGGACCGAAGTTTACTTGGGAAACGTTTAGAGAGCTGCCAACCTTGGTCATCTTGTTAAGCTGGAGTCATATTCCCCAGTCAGACATTTCAATTAGTGCGACTACCCACCGACCTGGAACAAGCCAATCCGTATTCGTCTTTATTTCCGAAAACAAAAATGGCAAAAAAACAGTACCGCTTCATCTAGCTTTGGAAAATAGGTTTGGTAACCACGTGCATTTTTTGTTCATTATCGCCCGGCGTTTTCAGTTGTTAGGATTTGGACATATAATATACCTAGTAAAAGTTTTACTACTTAGTTTATCACCTTAGTACCTGTACAGTTTTCACTGTGGACGGACATGTCTGTTAGTTTAACTTCTTGCAACCTAGACAGAAAGTAAAAAAAAGCTTACTTGTCCTTCTAAAAAACTGTAAAAACTAATTAATGTATTTTTGTTCATTTTGGTTGCCCGCTGATGCGTTGTAAAAGCATGCTTCATTTTGGGCACAAACTTCGATGTATGGCAGACATTCCGGTTTGGTCGCTGACTACTTTTGACCACCGTATAAATGCCGTTAACAAAATGTTTCTTGAGTTTATAAACAGAAGCAGTCCGACGGTTACATCACCAAGTTTGGAGTTTTTTTTAGAGTTGGTTGAAATTTCGGATGACCTTTGTTCACAAGCTCGCTGTGCAGTCCTCCAGTTCCTACCTAAGAAACGCACATGACCCACAAACTTGTGTAACTTACGCAAGTGTCTCAGAGACATAAACAACTAGGCAGAAGAGAAAATGCCTACTTCATTGTAACTGAAGATCCATTCTAAAGGATGTATTAATAATGAGTTAGGAGTGTGAACAGGAGATATCGATCAAACGCTACAGAAGTTGTGGCAGATATATCTTGAGTATTATTAGGTGGTTAGTGGACCCAGTACCAAGACCTTATATGGCATGGATAGGGGAGAAATTAGCATCAAAAGACCTAGTATCAGTCAAGTTATTAACGTAGCTCTCCTGGAGGGAGAGCACCACGCCGTGCATATGAAAAATGCCCCTGTACGTGATAGATTACCATATACGCAATAAGGCGTATCAACCGCACGAAAGTCCATATTAGGCAAAGAGTTGAAGAGCTGCGCGGAAAACTGTGTGAGCATAAATCCAACCATCATTAATGCATCAACATAGAGGGATGAATATCACGCGACATCTAAAAACTTTACACTGGCAAGGCACGCCGCGCACATGAGGCAGGGTGTAGATTCGACAAATTTGGAAGGATTGAGATGCGGACCTGGCATGTAAGTTCCAGAGTATCCTTGTGTGAACAGAATGTAGGAGGCGACTTTACGTCATCATCATCATCATCATCATCAACAACAGTACTTTTCATCCAAAGTGGAAAACCTAAACAGACCAAAATCTTTGAACACTCCTCAGCGGTTAGAGCGCGAGCGTACTGACCGGAAGGTCCGTGGTTCGAACCCTGCCTCTGCCTCTCGACTTCCCCTGTCTAGGCTTGGGCAACCTGGCAGTATCCCAGCCCTCGTGCTTCCTTCGGGTGGCATGGCAGCTGGGCACCGAAAGGGTGCTACAGCTGAACGACTTTTTTTCAACCTCTAGCCGATTTATTATCACTTAACTATTAACAGCGTACACAGTCGACGAGATCTTTGTACGGCATCTAAGACCAGCCATCAATTATAGCCTCCTGAGCCATGATAAAAAAGCCCCAAATGCGACCAAAATTCATGTATGCCGCACACAAGCCAACATGGAACTTCCTAATGATACCCAACTTTGATTTATTATGCCAACTGGAAACCTTGCTGGCGTTCTTGTGTAAGCCTCGGAACTCGAACGAACTGACATTTTGCTTACTTTGTCGAAATAGGCGTATATGTTCAAAGACGAATCATAGTCTACCAATGCTGTATCGTACGTTTTTTAAACGATACAGACATGCCAATCTGTTGACGTGACCGACACCTGAAGTAATTCTCGTGACACAAGGATAGCCATTTGCTACCAAGTAGACAGTGCCATCTTCAGCCGAAATAAGAGAATTCTTCGGAATATCTAAATACTGGGAGCCCGAGCTCGTTTGTTCGCCCTTGACCAGATGGCTATTGAATTATTCGCCAAGCTTTGGAGCTTCCTTGTCGTATGGAGATTCAGTGGCGTCCGAAAGGATGCGAGCTTCGTGCCCTTTTTAGCGAAGACCTTCCGAAGTCGATGGGTTTTGATCAGATGACAGTTACTTGCAAGTAAACTGCCCAGCTCACCGAGCCCATCAGGTGTCATTACAGAGTTATGCCACCCTTGTGGCTAACTAAAACAACAATCACAGAAAACTGGAAATAGAGTGCTAAAAGAACATTCGGCCACCTATGCTCTGCACAGTACGCGTTTCTTGAGCAAAATAATTAGATCTGCCTTAAAACCCGAAGCGACGTTCAGCGCAGCTTAGTCGGTTATTCCCACTCATGCTTGCTCCGCAATTTACCGAACATATGGTGGTTTTCGGTGGCACGCTACCCTTTAGACAGTAAACTGGATGAATTCGGTCTCGTTTTCTTGCAATACACGAAAATCACTTTTCAACATGGAAAACAAACACCCCTAGTGGTATGAGCCATAGAAAACGTTAGTTGCAACAGGCGATCGGCCCAATACAAGTCACCTGGAAGGTCATAGTGTGTCGAAGGTGGAGTTGCTGGTAGGTGGGACTCGTCTGTTATTCTCTGATGAGTGTGAACAAGTTCCTCAAAACTGAGCATGCAACGACTACTGACTTGTAGCTAGCAGCTAAATGGTCTAGACTTATTGCTTCTCATCTCAAAGGGAATCGAACAGGTGACTAGTGGACTACCGATTTTTTTACTCACTGTCTTTTGTTTGTTGGATTGGAGTTGCCTTCCCTGAATTTGCCATCAAAATTGGCTAAAATCAGGCACGTCATGAGGAATTCTTCCCATTACGAGCGTGTCTTCTTGTGTAGACAGCCCGTTAGTTCCTTCAGAGATTTGCTGATGAGCTTCTGACTCACGCTGTAAAATTCGCTAGTCCCCCTTGACCCAAAATAAGTATGAATCTGTGCCGCAGATTTATATCGTCCTAAGACCGAGCAGGGCTTTATCATACCCGCTTGTTCACCAGAGGGGCTAGGTCATTATTAGTCCATTTCACCAAGAAGTCTACAAAGACGTTTACGCATGGTACGGGTTTGAATTTTGACTTTCACACTGAGGAATTTTGTGTCTCCATACGCAACTGGATGCATGCGGAAACAGGTCCTCTGTGTGCTTTACTCAATCCCTTTGACCCAGGCCATTTCGTGATTATACGGTTACGACGATGATTCACCCAGAAAAAGATGGCACCAATCATTATGAAGTATGGTTGCACAGCAAAGATTGCACCAATCATTATGAAGTATGGTTGCACAAAAGACACGAAGAGTTGCGGTTTTTTGCCACCTATTCAGTACATCATCCGCAATGTAAATTTGACGTATATGATTCCAATAAACCCCCGTGACGCTTCGGGTCATCTACTTGTTAAACCCCATTTCACTACTTCCATACTCCTCTTTTAACCTATAACGGTTTGGATCATACTGATAAAATTGATTGTCACAAAAAGTTTAAATATAATTGGATATTCCTGTTGTGCTGTGACAATCTGAACCATGAATTCTAAATCAACTCCGTTTCCCACTTAAACCTCTTCAACTCTGTCTCTCTCCCTCTGATATTTTCGCAAAAGTATTCAACATCCTCCTGATTTTCTTACCGTAGGGTAAATTTACCAATCCATTATTCAAACTGTTTTGAGTCATTGATCTGCCTAGCCGCGTCAATGTCTTCTACGACCTCATTCGTTTGAAGGTTGAAAATTTCCTGGAATATACATCGATACCCGATTAAGTAAAAAACATACAGAGCTTCTGTGATCAACGTCCATCCAATGGATACGAAATTGTAAGCTTCCTCAGTGTTGGAAACCCAAAAATATCAGAAAAAATCAAACCATAAACACTTACTGTAAAACCATCTGATTAGGCGAATTTCTATCCCGTGATAGCTCCAAGAATTTTGTGCCCCGCTTGTCCGTGTAAGACTTTTTCCCCGAATAACCTACTCTTATATCAAACCACAAGGTTCCAATTATCATTGCTACTGTCTTCCTTTTTTATTGATATCCAAACTTTTGTACTGTACTCAAACACTGCTTCATAGTTCAGCTGGACCATTACTTAATGTGCCAGAGTATTTGTCTTTAATTGTCTATACTACTTATCGTATCAGTTAGTATAAACTGATGTCCAACCCCCCTTTCTACACAGTCAGTTGCTCATTGTATTAACCAAGCCCTCGGCCTTCTGGTTATGCTTTATAGAACTTGAGAAGTGTAAAGGCGAGATTCACTCAGAGCCCGCTTCAGTCCCCTGTTTACCTGAATGAGGTCTCCAAGTGAGTTCCAAATATATATATATATAGTTGTCGAGAAGGCCCGTGCATAAAGTCATTCTAATTCAATGATTTGCTGATATTATAAATATGAGGTATAAGTTGAGTTACATAAATAAATCGCACATAAGAACCCAGGTATATATAATGCCAACCAACCGATAGACTCAGATGTGTATGACTACACTTCTTGATACGATAAATTATTTATTGGCTGAGTCATTGTGGGTGGTGCCTCAAAGTTGTGATGAATCAGTATAGAAGTTACTCACCTATGTGCCTCGTTCAAAAGTGTCCACCGTAAACGCATTTGTCCGCTGGATGACATGCCTAGGCTTCGAGTCCAGCCAGATGGTCTTCGTTTTCTTCTGTGAAGTGTGTGCCCTCAAGTGGAGGTCAGGTTATTGACCGGTAATAGCGTATCTTCTGGGCACACGACATCCCACCTTAAATGATCCCATTAGGACGAGACCGAGTGGTTAACATTTGTGTTGTTTCTAGGGATGAGATGAGGGGTTACTGATTGTGTTAAATAAACAACAACAAAATTTAGCATCCTGTGACTCAAGATATAATATAAGTATTTATGCATACATAAGTGAATGGATCATACACTACGCACAATTGTACTATAAAGTTTGTGTAAATGTAAACATTCAATTACGAACTCATTTGGTAGTGACGAGCCATCTAGTGGAATTTCACGGGAGTCTCTCTTGTCATACGCTTAAATTGAATCTGAAGTAAAAAGGCCGCCTCAAGCTTCGTTTGGAAGGATATTCAATGTATCAAAAGGTTTTGACATTGGAATATATATACATATATACTACCCTCATTGTCGCTGACTTAATTTCGGACAATTAGTAGTTCTCCAATGATACTGGCCCTTGCTTATATCGTTTTGAGCATTTCACTTCATATAAAAATATACGAGTAGTCAGTTTTCTTCATTCGAGAACTGATCCCGCACCGAACTTCTCAGAAAACTCAAATGGTAATCAGATATATTATAGTTCAGCCTTTTGCCAGTGCAAACGTAACACTGCAACCGTCCCTAGTTGTCAGAGAAGAGTGAAAAAATCAGCTCCACCAACACAAACATATGGTTTCCTAGTCTGGAACCAGGGGGTCTGGCCTTGGCAAAACAGAGCTACACGAAGACGCATCAATGAATCAATCACAAGCGGCTTCTCCTAAGTAGCGTCTCCTAAATGATTTGGGTGTAAAGATATCAGGAAAGTTGTTTAGACCTTGAAAATAGTTCCCAACTAACCCATTGGAAAATGGTTAGATTCGAGTTAAAACACTTCGTTTGTTTGGGAAGTCATTCCAAAACGATGAATCTGGTTCTAAACCTAAATGCAGGTTTCGTTAAACCTAAAGACCATTGTATCGAAAGAAACTGCAATGCTGGTAAAATCCATCTAGTTCTACATAGGCTCATATAAGAACTCTCAAACAACTCGGATAAGAAATAAGAAACTCAGCAAGACGGAAAAAGGAATCCCGACTTCGTTTGGCAAGAGTTCGAAAAAGGATTGGCTTATTACTGCTCGACGACATTTCTTTCTTGATATAAAAGCACTTTCAGACCTTTCGACTAGGTTTCAAGTCTGATCGGGTTTTAGGGTGAAAGGAAAACCAAGCTATAAGATTTGTGAACCAAGAAGAGACAGCTGAATTCAACTAAATCCCTAGCTGGGTATGTTCTTTCTAAATTGATTGTGTTGCACTAAGCACTAGGTCCCAAATGGTACGATATATAATGCGTTGTACTATACTTTCGTGAAGACCATAACACTGAAAAGGATGCTGAAAAAAATTGGCCGTTTTTTCCTTCTTGGAATTCATGGGATATGTGCAGTTCCCGAGTTTTCGTCAAACTTATATTCTACTTGAACACAGGTTGTACGCTATCCATGAAATAAACTCAGTTGAAGGCCAATATGACCAAAAAAGGGACTCAATCGAATCCAGCAAAATCTCTCGTTTATTAAGTTCTTGTTGTATGCATCAAAATGAACCCAAATAAGTCTTAAGCCGTTCTTGAGCTCCCATTGATTCTTCAGCAAACATATGAGTAGTATGTCCTGTCAGTTACCAAGATCTTCCACTATGGTTTAGTAATTCCGGTTCATCTCGTATAAAGTAAACAGTTGCGTGAGATGAGAGATTCGTGAATGGAGTTTGAGCATTTTATAGTTGAGCCATCCTGCTGATGGTCCCGGTTGATTAAAAAACCGCACAGTGTCCTGTGTTAACTCGGCTTAGCTGAAACCGCCCTCCATACGCCCACCAGCTCTACATGCCCTATTCTTTTCACACTAAACTACTTGGCTACTTCTACAGCCTCAGATGTCAGCCGCTTTGGCGTGAATCGTATTTTCTCTCTTAACACTTCCACACTACTAGGTCTATCTTATGCCCTAGTTCAGTCGCTTGCCCAATTATCATTGAAAATTTTGCCACCGCCTGATAATCATGAGCATTTCTTGACCGTTCGGTTATTCTAACTATGCCCTCACGAGTTCCATAGCCGTCTGCCTTTCGTACATCTTGGTCCAGGCGTTGTACTTAGCTTTATCTAGGTAGTCCATATTCCTTCCAACCGAAAAGTGGTCCTTCAAAGGCACCAACAGTGAGCATAATGCTTTCCACTTTTCTGGGTGCTACTTTGATGGTGAATGTTTGGCACCTTCCGGATGACTTCAGATGTTCCCTATCTATGAGGAATGGCATCTTCGTCAACCTGCCCCTAACCGGGCCTTGGTACCTCAATTGCCTCCTAACAAAAACCGCTTTGTATCCACTGTCATGAGGTAGGCGTCTGACCTCAATTTCCCACACCAAGCGCTCCGACTAGATTAATTAGCGATAAGAGAGTGCTAGTGCGTGGACCGATCGAAGTCGGAGGAGTACCTTAAAATGGAAAGTGTATCTTCTGGTTTCTAGTAAATTATAGTCCCTAGTTTTCCATCACTGTTAAATGTCATGCAAGCTGGGAAGCGTATCGTACCTGAGGGACATTCTACCTTCATGTTAAACCTTATTTTGTGCATGGCATTCCTCATGTCCTTCCGTTGCACGAGAGTTCCAGTGAACAATTTCGCACCACCAAGTTTTCTATGGAATGTTTCATTTTTGTAAATTTTGGCGACTGTGTAAATAAGGCAGCACAGCGCTTTTTGGGAATATTCAGTGACGTACATTTCAAAGATGTCGTGGCATTCGGAACCTTTACCCATAACGTGATACAAGATATAGCGTCACCGTCATTCAATCGTACTTTTAACCTCACTCCACCATCTTTCCATAAGAAATGAACAGCTGTGCAGTTTTGCTAAGACTTGTGGTAACTGATAATCGATTGCATTTGCAGAACGAAGTCTCCAATGAAGCCATCCAGGAATATTGACAATTGCTCCACCCATTCAGTAGCTCGTTTGGTGGAAAACAAACTCTCAATAACCTTGAAATAACAGGATATTCCTTACCACCCGTGTAATGGCATGATCTTTAAGAAATTTTCGTACTGATATGCTCATTATTAGAATAAATGGATATGTTGAAATTCACACCAAAGTTGCTTGGAACAGTAATTCCTAACATTTTCGTGACAGCGAATGGCTGATTTTTAGAAAAATCTCAAGTGGCACTTAAGTATTTAGCTTCCATTGTTTGCTTTCTCGCAAAATTAAATTAGGTCTTGCTTCTAATTCACGGAGACTACAACTCACGCCAAACAACATGCGAGCCGAATTCTCTGCTCCCAAAAAGTCGACTTATTTTTCGTTTCGAAATGAGGTTAGAAATTGACCAAAATTAAGACCCAACTTACCTTCGTTGAAACCGCGGAAGTCAGTTTAATGTACATCGTCAAGAATTGAATTTTCCACGTATTACTTTAGCAACGCTTTTTGAAATGTGGTTGATTGCACAGTGTAATAGCTAACCTGATATCATCGACGATGCTTGACTGCTAGACATTGCAATATTTAAAAATATTCCTACTATTTCCTTCTGCAGCTTCGGACCTAAAGCATGCTCTAAAGAGTAGGTATGTAGTAGAAGGCCTAAGGACCTGTCATAATGGGTTGACTATATTCGCCTTTTTTGAACCTCCTAAGAGGTTTAAACGAAAAACCTTAAGGTAGGGAGCCAGAGGACTCCAGTATTCAGCTCCCTGATCAACAGTGTGGTTCAGGTGCGTTTCAGTTGGACGCAGCACAACTAATCCTTCTATCACGAGGTTAAAGTTAATTCGGATTATTTTGATGTGATGACTACAAGCGTCATGTTTCTCCTCTACTGTTGCTAATCGAGGTCCTCAGAAACTCTCTCCAAAAGGCGGCTTTGTATGTTATTCATAGGAGATAGGATATTCGCCTCTTCATGGTAGAAATCAATCTTACCATGTGTTTGAGTAGGTTTTTGTTTGAACGCTCTATTAAACAGTTTCCGTCTTATGCTTCACTAGGTTCGCAAAATTTGTGGTACGTCTATACGCCTACCCACTAAACGATCCTGTCTAGCTTGTACGTCAAAATCCGGAAAAAGCGATACGTGGACCTGCTTAGTTCCTTTTGTTCGCAAAATCTGATCACCCTCCATGTCCATCCGGACTGGTGCTTGATTGGAGTGGAGCGGACAAAGTGTAAATCATTAACCGAACACATCCATCTGTCACGGCATACACACTGTCATGCAGTAGATTGTGCAGTTCCTGTAACAAATGACAGGCAGTGGAGAAAAAACGCTCTGAGAAAAGATGGACTTGAAGTATTTCTGTGGATCGTAGGTGACGTATTCCTAGGCATGGTGCAAGATAAGTGAGGTAGACCGTACGTCAGTATTTACAGAGTGTTGAACAATACCTCAACCTGGGTGATATTTGATTGTACGCAACTGTTTTTCAACCGGATCGCTTGATTTTTTTTTCAAATTTCTCTCTAAATCCAAGCAATTCTTATAAATGTGTGGAATAAATACTGTCTTACTCAACCATGATTTCATGGACATAGACGAATAAAAGCGTGTCTCAATTGGTAGTCCGCAAACACAAGCCCTGGGCTGAAACAGTTAAAATTAAGGAAAGGTGACAGGTTTATCAGTGTTGTCAGGAAACAGTCATCAGCCTTGTGTTCATGGGCGAGATAATTACAAAGCTTTAACAGGTCCATTTTCCCTGGACAATACTCCGTTTATGTTAGCAATTTGAAAATTGAACTTTATAAATGCTTTAAACTTAATCTACTGGCCCCCTGGACAATACTCCGTTTATCTTAGCAATTTGAAAGTTGAAATTTATAAATGCTTTAAACTTAATCTACTGGTAATGCCCAAAACGCATTGATATTTTCATTGGTTGATCTAGGCACCTAGGGGTGGAAACGTTTGTCGAAAACGTTACCCAGGTTGTGAACTTATTGTGTCTACTTTGAGTTGGATTTAAGCTAATGCAAAGATTTCATGTGTTACTAAAAATGTGTGCTAGATAAACGCTGTGGTGGTCGTATCATGCCAAACAAGGCGCACCCCTAAATTATCGCTCGCAATAAACATAAAACGAATAGCGGTCTAAGTCGATTGTCGCGACCCCGGTTAGTAAATACTCTCTCGTTCTTCGAGAAATCGAACCGGTACACTGCACACCAGAATGTAAACAACATAACAGCCCCCATAACCTGGTACTTCGCACCGAATTGGGCTGGGCTAGACTACGAGGATACACGACCCAGCTGGACTGTTGGGTTTCCAGTGCTCCGTTTTCATGATCTCAGTGTTCGCCTAACAACTTTTCAGGCTCATATATTCATACAGCTTCATATGTTGGGGATTACTGATCAAAAGTCACAAGAAAAAGCTGTAAAAATGTAATTCTGTCTTTTTAGACAGCTTACCTTGGCACAAACGACAGTGTTATTTATTTTCTCCGGTCTGATTTTGCCTTATTGAATTGCATTACTATACAAACAAGATCGTTTCACACACTTTATCAGATCAAGTAGGATCCGTAGCCAAACCTTCGTAGTTCTGTTGGCAATATTATTTTCGCATAACGTCGTTACCAACTGCACCATTACACTACATCCCAGTTGCCAGCTGCGGAAAACTTAGAATTAGTTATGATTAATTTAGTAACCTATAATCCATTCGCTGAGTAAATCCGGTCATTTCAATGACGAAAAAGCCACCAGTATTGACCAACTATTGGAATGGACGCATGCCCACCAGTCACTGATCCTGCTAGTGGAAATGCTGTCAAAAGCGCTTTTTGAAGTGGCGGTTTGGAAGCACATTTCCAGACGACAGGTCATTTATCGGAGTAATGTAAAATTCTCCTGTAGGATCAAATGATCTCGGATATCGTCTGCACAGGGGTAACCCGCTTAGTGTATATACCAGCCCAAACGTTTGTCACTTTCTGAGACATAACATTCACATATAACCGCACGGAAGCCTTCCTGTTTTGCACAGTAGAAAGACCCACTGACATTTCATTATACTAGTCCACCGGAATGACTCTCAGGATCAACAAGATTCGGACACTAGTGATCCAGATATTAACTTGATTCGTGCGATTATATTTACCGCATCTTTTGTGGCTGACTCTCCTCATTTGACCTTAAACAAAAAAGTCACATGGGTTTCTGTCTAGTCTTGCCTCAACTATCACATGTTGCGCAGAAATTATCTGCTTTTTTGATGAAAAAAACGCCTTGGAAATAGAAAAGGAATCGAATTTCAAGGGTGCACGTTGTAACACTATAAAACAGGATTAGCATCCGAATGACGACTGTGGGTGTGGTCTGTCACTAATAGTACAAGCAGTACAACTGACCCAGACATCGAAATAGATCCTACATTGCCACCTGAATTACGCAAATCACGCCATCACTGATAAGTTGGCACGTGATGTTCAAGTCTCTGTGTTTCAGCTGAACTGAACGTGGTATCATTCTAGATAGAAAGTTCTGGCTTATTCAGGCGACTGACGACTGCCTCAGCTATATTTACAATCTATGTTCTTACCAGTATGGACAGGTTCTGACTGAACCCCAGAAGACTTTGAAGGAATATTTTCTATGCTCATAATGTCCTGTATCTACGAGATGAGCCAAAACCGAATCGTTTGTGTGTCGCACCATACCCTATGCCAGCCAGGATCGGGTATAGTAAGACCTACTTTATACTATGATCTCATCGTCCGAGCTTCATGGGAGCGAGAACACATCAAGGTGACCTGGCTAGACAGTTGATCTCCCAACAGTTAATTAATCGTCGGGCAGTTGGTGAGGTCGCACACTACCTGCGTAAGCTGTGTGTTTCTATATCCTCGTGGGCCTCTGTGCGGACCACCGATTAGCAGTATCTCTTTCATACGCCCGACGCAGACGTACGCGCTCCAACGATGTTTAGGCTTCTACATCTTGTACATGGTTTCCTACCTCCTAAACCTATGTCAAGCTGTTAGCTTTAGAGTAGTTCAGTTAGTTGTTGCAGTGTACCAGCGGTGCATATTTTTTTAGTCTGCTGAAGAGACATCGTACCAGACTGCTCCACGTCCTGAAAGCAGCGTTGATAGAAAAAAAGGTATCTTGGTCTCCAAAGTTTAATTCGTACGTGTCCAGCTGCATGACAAGTCTGCGATAGGTCTATCATCCCACCCGGTTTCACATGTAAACCGAATGAAGAGGTGGTTTTTGTTAATTGTCTCAAAATACACAGAGAGTTGGTCTTTGAATCACAGACTAACAAATTATCATCTACACCAGGTTTAAAAAAGGATTTTACTGTGTTGAGTATATTCTCCAAACAGAATCAAGCCCCATGGTAATCCCATGACCCATGACGGTAAAGTACCCGGTTAATGAGAACTGTACATTCAGAATGCAACACAAAAGCGGTTCTTTGAACGCCAATTTCGTTTTTTGTTTGGTATTACACATAAATTTTATTGTTTTCAGTAAGAAGGTCCTAGTTAATAACGACGATTTATCTAATGAAAACGTGGAGGCATTCCATGGGTGCGAATCATTGTTCGTTGTCCTTTATCCAAATGTGTCTCGACACCAAGTCTCGGATTAGTCTAAGATTGGGAAATCTCTTTTTGCAGAGACAAGTAAATAATGCGACCGCACTGAACTTGTCACCCACTGATCAGCAAAGAAAGAAGGCTGTCGTGCACGGAGGACTGAAACGCAGCTTTTATCGATCACTTTCTTACTTCGCTTTCGGTCAACCGGCAGTTGGTTCTACGTTCTAAACCAGAGTGGCCATGTAAATTTCCCTTGTTGTTTTCCTCAAATTCTGTTTTCTTAGAAATTTTCAGGAGCAAATACCTGGCAGAATTTGTAGTCAGAAGCAAAGTCTCAACATTCTAGAATCCAAATGACGGATGTTGTGTTCGAGAAGCTAAAAAAGGTTGCATAAATTTGTCGTGGTGTAGGGTAAACTTAGTGTTTTACTGACGGATAACTAGTAAATTCGTAAATGCTTCACTCACCTGCCATCATGCAGGTGTTGCTACTCGATGACATGGTTGTCAGGATGTAAGTTGCGTTTTATTCACTCAGTCATTCTTTTTCCCAGTAACCGTGGTATCTTTTGAAGGCTATCCACTGTTGGATTCACAGTACCGGGTGGTACGTGCTACGCTTTCTTAGTCTTTGAAGAATGACCTTGAAGTTAAGGTCAACAGCGGCTATTTTTAGAATATCAATGACCTCAATTTTGGAGATTTTAGGGTAAACAAATTGAAAAGGATAGCTATTTATAGATCTCCTGTTTCTGCAACATCTGCTGAACGTTATAGTCACTTGTCAGTCCATCTGATACATGTTGCTTATCCGTTTACTTCTCCGGGAAAGGGTGCGTTTTATCTAAACAATACGTCTTTATTATCAGTGATCTTTGTCCACCAAGAACTGCACACACACGCAGCTGAGATCTGGTCCTCATCACATGACAGGAAATTATATATTAATGTACTTACATTTATCGTGTACTTAAAACACTGGCTTTCCTCAAAAGCCTAGTATAGCAACCGACACAGAAGGATGCCAGTTTCCTTTGGCGGCGCTTTATACTCATAGTTTAGCTAGATAAGTCGGAAATGTTCTGGAAGTGCCCTATTGCCGCTGACTGCTTGAAGGTCAATGTGTAAGGTTAATGATTGAAAATATGCGAAAATACTCACTCTACTGCCGCTGCTCTCAGTGGCAGCTTCTTCCCAAATTTAGAGGTAATGTCATACGTTCAAGGCGAGTCAGATGAGACAGCTGTCATACTGCCAAAATTTACCGACCAAGTCACAATAATTAAGCAGGTAAGCTATGAAATTTAAATAGGACTGTGAGGAGACGGACAATGATAGATGCGTAGTTAACAAATTATCAATAATAACCAACAAAACTACTATGATTCCTATACAAGTGGTTGGTTACAAGGTCTCATTGAAATCATATTTTTGGACACAATTAAGGCTCCTTTTGAACGTGATTGCATATATTCTGCAAATTTAAGAACACATGGATTCTCATGGCTTGAAAGATGGTAAAACAGGTATATGCCCACTTCATTTTGCTTCTAAAACACGGATAAATTGGCGACAGGACCCACAGACATCTGGAGCCAAGTCTGATGGTTTCAAAAGCATAAACCCGTAGTATAGTTCCAGCATTCCAGTCATGTACAAATGTCTCCAATTTAAATGGGCCTGATGGTCGGTTAGGTCACTCAGGTCACTTATTCGTAAACTTGATAAGGTATCAAGAAATCATTGAGTAAAAACTTCTAGAACATAAATATCAACGGAAAATTTGCATACATTTAGACATGCTGTTTAACAGTCTCTCTGCCCAAAGCTATCGATTTTCTTTGCGACATCATTATTTCAACTCTTGCGGAGTTCCGCATCTACTATGTACGAGAACGTTTACTTTAAGTCCCGGAATTTACCGTACTGACAAACTGGTGCAGTTTTTGTGGACAGTCCACTGGGCCACATCTAGAAAACGTTTATTTTCTGGTTATGATCCACGCGGATGAACTGACGAATACCTTCTGCGGTTGGACACAATTAGTGGAAGTGTGCCCAAATGGGTTGCCAAACTTAGCACTTACAAAAACTTTGCATGCAGGGAGTAGTGTGCACATTTCTTAAAGTGCGACGTCTTCAAAAACTCTCTTTCCACGGGAAAATTGCATCCGCACACCAAATTCGGCTGACACCAACCTAATCAAAAATTCCCCGTGGTGAAACGGATAGCTCAAACATTTTATTGAATGACAGAGCGAAGTGAAAATAAAAACTTTCAACCACAACATTGCATCCGGAAAGTGTGTGTTTATGGCACTTACTGTCAAGCACAAATGAGTCAACTGCTCACACAATCATACACCTACCCTCACCTGTAATATGGGCGTAAAATACCGAAAACATATAGGCTAAAACTCCACTTAGGGTTTACTACTATGCCTAATTAATACAAAAGAAAGTATGGGCGCGAAATCCCACTGTGTGCATCAGTTTGCATGTAAAGGATCGACGTCAGAAAGAAGGAGCAGGGGCCTATTGAACAAAATTCTTGGCCATTGGCTAAATCTTGTGTAACCTAATTCAGAAACTGACAAACATCTTATGGGAGGTCACTCACTCTCAAATTCTCTGAGGCGACCGAAATCTCTGCATATGTATTTATTGTGTGTTCAAGAGATGTTCACCGTAACACTTAAGTTATTTTGACATGTACTTTCTCCGTTTTCCTTTACATACGGATCATTCCGTAGCCACGTGACGAACTCCCTTTTAGTTAATATAACTATACTATATAAATATAATATACAAGTTATTAATTTGATGTCCACGAGCCAACAGAAATGCAGTTATCCATTATTTGTTGTCTTCCAACCATTTTGTCTAAATCTGCAGAGGAATGTAACCATTTCAAACTATAGAATATTGTTCATCCGGTGATGAAAGTAAGTTTCGCAAAATTTCAATGATATTTAGAGCAGTAAAATAATAAATATCCGTCGAAACAACAGTCGTCACCGGTACTACTCTAGTAGGACTTTATCAAAACAAAATGTTGGTGTGCCGCTGATCGCCCCTGAACTAAATTTCGCTGATATTAAACATTAATTTTTTGGTAAGCAGTGACCATTAACACTCCTCCGACATTGCCCAAAGTCGCGTAAAACGTACTGACACAAATTCGATTTCTACATATTTGTGAGGATCATAGGGTATTTTACACCTGTTACAGTTTTAGAAGCAAAGGAGTAGTAGCTGTCGCGGCTTCATGCATGCATGGGGTTGACGTTAGGTTGGTCATTATCACTTATCAAGAGGTGTCATTAGAACCCATAAAGATGTACAACTCACTTCATATACAAGATGAACTGTTTAACTCATATAGCAAACTTTCGCCCTTTTATCGCCAAATGAAATTTTACGCGTCACAAGGTCGACGAGTATGTTGTTTCGCCTATTTGCAAAGGCGAATAGAATTCTGCTGCATGAAGGTTATACCCAGAAGCTAAATTTACTATAAAAAACACGTAGGCTGTCACCCGTTATGGATTCATCATTCGTACACTGATATGACGCACTGTCTGGCTGTGTGCTTCACAATGCCAATTTACTGAAGATCTTCCTGTCATACAGCCAACGTACGATTAAATGACAAACCTAAGAGCGTAATAAATTGCGTCTTATTTGATTGTAACAAAACAGCTGTACACTCTCTCGCCTTGTTCCCGGATACAACTGCATCATTATTTGGTCGAAGCAAGACACCAAGTAAAGTCACGTATATGGAAGTCCAGGGTTAGTGTGCTACTGAAATTAGCCTATTGGATAGGAGTCACCCTACCTGACCAAAAAGGCGCAGACCTCCCTTGCAGGTTGGCCCCACGTATGAAAACCCAGAATCACTTTACTATATCCATTTTCATGACTAAAGTTCACACAGGGTGCAGAGGCTTCCCATTTGATGAGTCGTTACCAGAGAATTCGTTCAACATCGGGTCAGCTGACGACAACGCGGAAGAATGCGTGACCCTTGTTCTTGTACAACTGCCAATGAGCCACTCGCAGGTGGATGACATGATGTTCAACTATTGACCAGAGGTTTGTGCGCTTGAATTTCCTTAGGGCTTGCTGAGAATAGCACTTCTGGTGAGTAGATGACCGAGTGACCCTACCGATAGGGTCGGGAAAACTCGTAGAAACTCATAGGAACAAAGGAGAATCCACATAAACCAGTAAAGTAGCAATGGATTTGATGCCATTCGAAATCAGGGGTCAGACATCCTTCCTCTTCTGGCGACTTTTTATGACCGCGTTGTTAGCAACCACTACTCTATAGATTCTGACGCGCTTCCATATGAATTAGGTGCCTTGTAATTTTGGAATGACTTAGAAATAGCGAACACCTACTAGAGCTGATGTGCATGTGTGTGTATTGTAAAAATCCGAAAGAACAAAAGGGCATGGCATTTGGACAATTAGCGTGTAATAACGGTATTTTATCAGCTTAGTTCTTGGCCTGAACGTTTTAAGCTAGCGTTCCCGTCAAAATAACCACCAAATGTACGCAACATGTATTAACGCGCAAGACCAGGTCAAAAACACATGTACAGTAGGTCATATATAGAGTGCTCGTGGCGACAACATTCTGGAAATCCCGATGCCTTCTGGATGCAACATTGGCAACCGGCATTCGGCGGATACTGGATTATGATTGGCCTTTGGGTCCACACTGCCGGCCACTCAGAGATTTCCTTGATGCTGGACGGGCAAGCGGCCCGATCTTCTGGCCAATCGCAAGCGGATTGGGCTTACTGGCCTTAGTCGTTCATATCTGCGAGCAATAAAGCGGTATCGGTGCGAAATTTCACCTAACACAGTGATTCATGCTTCCAATATCCCTCTTGTCGTCCTGATCTTCGTCTAAACGAGACCGAGCCGAATAAGCCAACACACTGGGTGTCTAACCTCACAGCCGTCCACGGACTTGCAACTGAACTGCCGTATGGACTAAACCAGGACTGAAATAGCATCGGTCGGAAGGCCATTCACATTTATCTAAAGAATGAAAAACACCCAAATGCTGCGGTATTATTATCACGATCACCCAAAATGAGAAAATACCATGAATTGGGCCCAACTTTTTACTTCTTCTGTTCAAGGCTGTCGACTGTTTCTGGTGAATTTTTTCAACTGCTTGTCTGAAATCACTAAATTCCATACACAAGGAATAGGGAGCCAAGGAATAATCATTACGAACATTTCCAAACAGCTGTAGCCGTGAGAACAGTTGGAGGAGTAAAATCTTCATTCGATTTCCAAAGTGAATCTAGTCAGTACTGAAATGCAAATGAGTAACGTGTGGCTGTCCTCTCTTTATTCGGAATATCTAGCGGTACGCAATGCTGGAATATTTGGCGGATTCCTTATATGACCGGTGAGTGCTCTGAGTAACCGACGCTGAGATGACTTTGCATTCCATTTAACCTCAGCTTTGAGGATAGTCAGCTCGAAAACAACTATTCAGCGTGGAGAAAGTGGAGGAAGGTATTTTGGGGATCTTTAGAAGATCAAACTCTGTCGTACTAAAAGCCCATTTGGAATATGACTCGCATAAAAGTGTTCCATAGATTTATTCCGTCTCGCGATTAAAGTTTTTCATAGTGTAAACAGACTATGCATGGGAATTCGTGGCTACTTTAACCCAATTCGCACGCCAATAAATGCCCACTTCGGTTCAGCTGAAAATGTCTTTTACTAACAAGTAGATTGCGATAATCCCACATTAAAATTTACTGATAACAAACTTGATTTTGTCCATGATTTTTTCCTACTAACAAGTGCACGAAAAATCTGGGCAACCCACCACCAGTTTTATTCTTCTAAGAGATCACGAAGCCTGCGTAGTCCAGGGGGTTTTATTCCACTTATTTTGCAATTGAGCGCTAACTTTTGCGCATGTAACAACCTCCATAAAGAGACGATCTAGCTGAATTTCATCGGAGTCCCTAGTCAAGATCAACCTAACCCGACGGTAAAAAAAACGGAATTATTCGAAACGTATTTTACGCTGTGCATGCCTGAAGACTTCCATCCCTCTTCTGATAACTAGTCTTCATTTGATAATTTTCCAACCATGAGATGCTTAAAAACTTAGGGCTTCGACGATCTTTGGATAAACCTGGCCGTGAAAACCCTATATCTAGAAGCTCGATTCACAAGCACTTTTGGTCCGATTCGCTTAGACTAGGCTTCACAGCCTAGTCGACAGGGATAAGGTAAAAAAAAGTGGGATGCTTCACAAGCTTGCAGTGTGCGACAGCTAAAAAATGTTCGGGGTAGGAGAGATCCCAGAAAGTGAAGCAAAACCTCGTACAAACCGATTCCACCTTAACACCATGCTTTCCTAATGACCAGTTTTAGCTATTGCTACTCGCCATGACAACCCATAACCTGTGACACGCCTCAATATTTTCTCTGCTGTTCTTCTCAACCCTGATTTAAAATCAATATCAAGGACTCGCGAAAGGATTCTTTTTTACCAGATGTGGATACAGACCATAGACAAAAATTAACCAATCAATGAGATTCGTCATTTGCACAGTGTGCTGGAAGCAAAAACCGCCGTAAGTGTTTTCATTGCGTCAACGCTTGCACGTCTGAACAAATCAAAATTTTACTTGGTTAATTTCCGTTCAAATTCTCTTCTTTTTCGACATTTTTTGTTCAATTACCTCAGCCACTTCTAATTAGCTTTTCAACCAATCCCCAACCCCCACAACGGGGATAGTGACCTAGAATGTCAGATTTGAGAAACATCTTTTTAGTTGGCATGTCCTTTATGGACCTAAGTTAGCTTTTCTACCTTCTAGTATGAAAGTTTTCTGAAACTTAAAAAGGCATTTTTATATGGTTAAAGACAGGTGAACTGTTGGAGCGGGGTACCTGTCAGACTTGATAGTTGGCGTATAGACTGGAAGAAGTTAATCCATTATAAAACGCGTCTGTTGTGTAACTAATTCAATTGCAGCATGCTAAAAAAAGACATTTGTATGGAACGTGTAGTTGGTAGACTAAAGCGATGTCACGTGTTGGTAGGCTTAAAAGTTCGTCAGTCTAACTCGTTAAATCACGTGATATTCACAGTAGTTCGGATAGTTAATTAATAAAGAAAAACGTTAACGCCCCTGCCTGATCACACCGGATACATTAATGTGAGCTGGATGGACGTGGGTGTTCTTTTAATTTGGAGGAATCTTCCCACGTTTTACCTCAGATAAATATGGATAGACCTTTTGGTCGCGTTGGCGGCAGATGTGTTTGGCCGATCAGGAACCGAATTCGTGTAATTACTGCGGTAGTCCCGTCTACCTACTCTCAAAATTTGCCGAATCTTGTCCCACTGTGTCACAGCGAAATAGGATGGGAAAGTCTCGTCCATACTTTAAAGGATCACTTCCTGTAATGAACCCACGACTCACAATGGCACAGGACGCATGTAGGAACGGTATTTCAGCCCATCTTGTCGGTTGTGCACTCGGAATTATGGTAACTGCCAATGAACCAGTCAATGAAAAACATAGCCATTCAGTCACTGGTTAAAGCTAGTCTCGTGTGCTGATAACAGTCGACTCATAAAAGTAGAGAGGCAGCAACGTGATGATTATGGACCCAAACTTATACGGCAAATCTAACGATAAGGCACTGCAGAAAATCAAATATAACGTGGCATGAGTGTGTGTGTGTGTGCGTGTGCGTGTGCGTGTGCCCGTTAGGAATCTACCAACAAAATCTGTGCTGTAATAATCGCCATCTGTCTTTTGACACACTGATGGTTGAATGCGGCGTATGGAGGCAGTCTAGACAAAGTTTAAACTGTGCTACGTGTGAGGAGATTTGTGATTTTTTAAGATTTCATCCTGTAATTGAAGCACTCTGCAGCTGTTTCGTCTTTATTGGGAGCCATCATCATTTTGCATCTCACGAAACACTATTAGGGAGTTTGGAACCCGTGACCTCTCAGCCGGTAAGCTCAACACGCAACCCTTCTGCCATGAGCTACCGATCAGCACGGCGATTGGCCGAACCTTGGGCAGAGTATAGCGCCCCTCGCCCTTCAGTCGCGAAATCCATATCAAGTGGTCGCGTTTTGGCCAGCTTTCTGAGGACTACTTACGTCTGAAGTCGCCATGTCTTTACCAGACATCCACTAACCACGACAATTCCCTAAAGAGCATTTTTCGGCGCATTACTTTGGTTGAATGTGTTGTATGGGGACAGTCTATGGAAAAATGCATACTCCTGGTCTTTCCCTCCAGCTGATAATTAATCCGGGTATTATGAAATGAACGACTTGGATAAATCCGAATTATTTGAGTCCAATGGCAACTGGGGAAACTGTGTATCGACAGTTAAAAAGGTAATGTTGACTATTGTCTTTCTTGAAGCTTAGTCGTACCAAAATCAAAACATTTTCTCTGTTGTAAGGGGATGCCCAGAATGGTGTGCAAAACTGTGTGACCGCTTTGTTGGTCACATATTTTAACCAGTCGTTAGGCGGAGAATAAGGTAAATAGAACTCAATGTGTGTTCCGAAGTGATTTCACAAGCTCTCATATAAGTTCCGAGCCACACCAACTCCTATTTCATTACAGTTTATTGAAGTGAAACTTTTAAAAAGCACTTAATATATCCTCATTACGTGAGTTTCCAACTGACATATCTTATGACTGAGACACCTCCAGTAACTAGTAATTTGATATCCGGGAATGGAAAACTGTTAGACATTTGTATGTTGGTTATGAAGGCAGTCCGGGTCAATTATCCCGGGGCGCCGTTTCAAATCACAGGAAGAAAAGCGTCTTCAGCACACCGTTTATGAAGCAGCACAGAAAAGTTGGAAAAACGTAGCCAAACAGCTCTCCGTAGTCAGCTAGTCAGTTTATTGATAAAATGTGCCGTTTGTCGCACACCAATACTTCCACTGAGGGTTTACGAAGGTGCATTTCTTGTGCAAATCCACACCCACGGGTAATTGGGATAAACTTATTAAGTGGTACATCCGAAGAGACGACTGCGCTTCATATGTCATCATCATCGTTTAAACTGAAGTGAACCTTTCCGAGTGTTTATGAGTGTTTATGTTCCGGAAGACGAAGTCAAGAACACTGTTTATCCATTTAAAAGGTTCATTTTGTTGGGACCACCACCCCCTGGAAATTATGTGCCAGCAATGTGCAAACAATCCTTCCAAGTGATCGAAAATCTTTTAAATGGCCAGTAATCCTTCTTTCTATATTTTGATGAGTTCTTTCCCCTTCTTTCTTGTCCGGTAATAAGTCCTACGGTTTTTTCAGGTAATCGGTTTCACTGAATTTCAGAATTCCGTGGACTTCGTCTCAGCAATACTAGAGTTTTTCCTCAGTTGATTCAGTAATCACATGTCCTCTTTTGTTAGTAGGCACGACTGATTCCTAGCGAAATTTCAGATCGGCTAAATATATCGACTACATTTTCGTCCAACTAACTAACATATTCGCCGAAAGCGGATGCTATGGTAGTCGTACATTCACACAAACTTTAGCTCCACATGAGTGCCTACCAAAAACGCTTCGGTCACTGTTCATTTGCGTAATTAATCCGGAAGGTTTTCAACAACAAAGCACAGTCCACCCCAAAATAAGCCTTGATAGCTGGAAGCAGCGGGACGAAAGAACATCCACTTCGGGTAACAGTTTGGCGTTGTTCGTTCACAACGCCCAGTTTTCAGTTGTACGTGATGATAACATGTTCTCTCAAGCTCAACCACCTGGCGATATCTTTGGAAGGTCGAGAAAAAACTGGTGAGTGTACAGTCACTCACGTTTGAGTGATGTGATTGGTGTGCCTGACTCACCGAACGACGGCCCAGTAACTGCCCTGCTTTTGACGATCGATTGACCCAGTCCAATGCTTCCCTTTAGTGTGGACTCACCGGAATACTTACGCCAGGACAGGAGAACGACCGTTCAAACGAGAGTGGTGTGAATATGAACAAAATATCTGTCCCGCAAAACCCCACAACAAAGCAGTCTCAGTGCCAAGGAAAATATATACCCACCTTTTGACATAGAAAACCCTAGCTTTCTGCACAACGAGGCACGAATCCACCGGAGTATATCCTGTGAAAAACTGCACAAGCACTTAGTTATCGGTTAAGGAATAAGGACAGTTTGATCTTTCTGTTTCCATACCACGCACACATCCGCTTAGTGCGTCCGAAAAAAATTCATTCAGGTCCAATATGGCACTGTATCAGTAGATGATGATGTTGTTGTTGTTGTTGTTGATGATGATGATGATGATGATGATGCAGATGATGATGATGATGATGATGATGGTGATGATGATGATGATGATGATGATCGTTCAACTGTAACACCCTTTCGGTGCCTAGCTGCCATGCCACCCGAAGGAAGCACGAGGGCTGAGATACTGTCAGGTTGCCCAAGCCTAGACAGGAGAAGTCGAGAGGCAGAGGTAGGGTTCGAACCACGGACCTTCCGGTCAGTAAATTCGCGCCCTGACCACTGAGCCATCTCGCCCCCACATCATCAGTAGAGGGCTAATGGTCTCAGATACTCTACTCCACACTTCCTTTTGTATAATTTTCCGTGTTCTTCTCCTTTATCTGCACTCAAATTCATAACCCTACTGACCCATCACCGTTTTACGTTGATCATTCAGTCAACCCATGGATACACTTAGCCAGTAACTCAGTGAGATTCTTTTGTATGATAGCCCACTGATAAGTGGATTATAGCAACAGCTGAAAATATTCCAGGCATTCCAAGATATCGAGTTTCCTCCAAACAGTTTTCAAATTTTAGAATCCTGAAGCAATGCAAGTGCTGTTTAACGTACCGTTCAGGAAGTGACTTCCTCGGAAGATGACAAGTTCACCTGGACACTAAGATCAACTACGCTCAATGTACTGTACATTTTGCTAGCAGATATCTTGTTGCATTTCCATAAGTCCTTGGAATAAACCTTCTATTTATCCAAGATCTCATATTTAACAAAACAGGGCATCCACCGGCACGTAGGTTCGTGATCACCTAAGGTCAGCCAAATGAACAAGCTTTATGGTTTGCTTGACTTCCTAACCTCATCAAATAGAGGTTGGAACTTCCGGCTCATCACACTTTCTTTGGTCACTACTTAGCAGTCTTCTAAACATATCACCTACAAATGGTATTAAAATGTCCGTCTTTAACGCTTGACCGAACCATCTCAGACGAAAATCTAATTCCGTTGACAAACAATATTTTCTGCTTAGCTTGCACAGCGGAAAAAACACATTGGCATACTGTTTTCTGGAAACTAAGAACCGTCTTAGTAGAATGGTATGTACACACCCGGTTGTATACCACACTTATCGCTTTCTGGGTGTTTTGGGTGGCGCCAAGGACAAAACGTGATCAAACCGGACGTGCAGGTAACCACCTTGATCAGATATCAAGTTACGCTAAAAATAACTCCACCCACTTAATGGTAGTCTAGACACCCTTTAGGATATCTGTGGCAGTATTTTTGTCACCTTTCTTGTGTCATAGAAATTCAATCAACAAATCCGTAAACTATTGATAAAAATGCATTATCAAAGGTTACGTTACTATGGTGACTCAAACATCTGTCCGCGTGCTTCAAACCAGGTATAAATTCCACAATGTTTCCGTCTCCATTTGTCTTTCGGACTCTTTGAGACAGATAAATGTGATTAATGAAATTTGTCCTTTTTTCCGACTCATTTCCACTTGGCGTCTGTAGGTTCTCAGGATTTAACTTATAAAGATTCGCGGTAAACGTAGAAAAACAGAATTCAGCAATAACACTTTCGTTGACAGGCTAGTCGAAGAAATCACGAGGGCTGAGATACTGCCAGATTGTCCAAGCGTAGACAGGAGCAGTCGAGATTCCCCGGGGCTTGGGTTTGAACCACGGACCATCCGGTCAGTGACGTTTGTGCCTAAACCACCGAGCTACCTCGAGCTTCACAGGAGGACATACCTGACATTAGACTCAAAATTATCTTCCGATGAACTGGAAGTAAAAAAGACCACTACGGAAAAAACTTGGCTCTCCCAAGTTGTGGCACTCTATCGGTAATGATGTACCTACCTTTAAGTCAGCGGTAACATCTGACTGGATTTAACTCCCAGCACATTCCACTCTGCACCAAATTCCTCAACTTGGAATTGGAAAACCTCTGGTTTGTGGTTTAAATTCAGACGCCTCGATTCACTTGGTTGTCCATATAACGTCAGTAAATTTTTCTCGGTGGTTTCAGTGCTTTTTGTCAGCAGAATCGTCTTCAACAAAATCTCAAATCCGCGTTTGTAGAAAGCAAAACAAAATCAGGCAGACTTTGTAAAAGCATCCATAAAATGACCTTGAAAAATTATTTCCACTGGATTGTATGCTGCAGTCATTGGGTAAGATAGTCTCAGTGTTTATACTGCTGTATTATAGTTGGCAACGCGAACCTTACTTGACCCTCTCAAAATAACCTCATGAGAAGAGATGGATCAATTTATCTTGACCCGTTCCATGGAGCTTGGTGTTTTTTTTTACACAATCATCCTATCATACGAGACTAACGCTCGGCCAATAATCTTATTTCGAGAGCCCAATGAAATAACATTAGGAACAGATGTCTCGGTTTGACAAGTACATCGCAAGATGAGTATGGAGTGAGCAAGTAGGGATTAATAACTTTCAATTTCAAATTGCTGTTTTTATGAGCAACTCAGTTTTCCCACTGCTTATGGACTATCGATAAAGATTCGATCCTGTTAGTGAAGTTAAACTATGCTGAAAACCAACAAGCATTGTACGGCTGTTTCATCATTGTTGGAAATTGCCATCTCACCAAACTCAGAGAACGTCGAACCTGCGACCTACCGATCAGTGGTTGAACAATTAACTGTTTGGCCGCGAGCGCTTGATCAGCAGCATGGTTATCTCTCGATTAGACTCGCCATTCCCACATCAATAAGGGATCCACATCATGTGATCACGTATTGACTGGCTCCTCAAGTGATGAACTCTCAGCAAAGATTTCCAGTGGAATTATCCTTCTTCTGAGCTGCTCACTGATTCACATTCGTAGATTTTTAGCTTTATGGACTTTCATGGCGTTGCGTCAGAGTCGCTGGAAAAGAAACTTTTTACAGGCAAAAGAAACGACGGGCTTGAAAGTCTCTGATACAATCAGTCTTTGGTCGCAAAACTGCACCTCCAATACCCTCGCAGTACTCAGACCACCTAAACTGCACACTGGCTTCTTAATGAATTGACATTTGGCTATATGCATAAAAATGTTGTGAGTAGAAAACGATAGACATTTATGTTTCAGATATAACAGAAACGGTAGCATCGGCCGGCAGAGCGAATGCAACAAGAGAAGCTAACAGAGTGACAAATGTTCACATAATCGACTGTAAATTTACTGATCACGATACACATTCGAAATACGGTTCCGGACACGCCTTTTTCGGATTTTTGTAAATTTTGTAGTACTTTTCTGAGCTTGAGTAGGTTCATTCACCACCTGACATTAGGTAGAGCTATATGAGAATATAATGGCCATATTCAAGTATATATATATTCAATATTTTAGCTGAACTGTCTGTCCTGACGGATCCTGTTCATAAAATTCTTCAACTGGCCTAAAGGATAGATAATTCAAAACTGGTCCCCGCCTTGCCTTTTGGATTCTAGCCTTAATTTGTAAACGTAAAGTTTGAGAACCTTTTACTAAAAGGTTTATTCGGACGTCACATCTTTGGTACCCACCGAGTAGAAGGTTTGGTCTCTCACAAAAGCCAGGCAAAACACTACACCAATAGACAGATCTTGGACTTGAGAGTCTAGTTCATGTGACCGGAGACTTTTGGTTCCATTGGACAACAACTTACAATGGATGCAAACCAAAGTACAAATTACCCAGTTGTCTAAACCAAAACCAAAAAACATACAAAATATCTATAGTGAGTTTGTTGTAAACTAGGAACACACTAGGAAACAGAGTGGATGGTCCTAAAACTAACTTCTCTGTTTGAATTCGAAGAAACAAAGAAATGATTCTATACACACCCCTCGAAATCGAACAACACTCCAAACTAATTGATTCCACCTGAGTTTTCAGCGCTTGTGGAATAGCACTCCGGGCGACAAAATTAAACTGAAGGAACCGAAAGTGTTTATTGTTGCAGCTATCCTCTTCTTAGCGATGTTGTAAAATTTGCTACATAGGAGCCTGCCGGTGGTTTTCGGAATCCAGGAGGCCATGTTCTTCATGAAAACAGTTCTCAAAAAAAAGTGTAACATGTTCACCCGGTATATGATTTTCTCTCAAAGTGCCATACGTTATAATGCAAAACACAAGATGTTCTCATGTCACTTTAATTTGCCGGAAGGGATCCCAAATTAATCCTATTTGTCCCCGAACAATAGTAACCTGGGTATATGCACTAAGATCGTCCTCTGCTATTAGTTCTCCTCTTTAATGACTATCTCGTTCAACAACTCACGGGTAGAGTAATCTGCTGATTATCGGGTGAAGAAAATTGTGAGCAAAAATTCACTCAAATTCATGCCGAAACTAATCTGGTCAATATCGAATAAAGTATATGGCTGTTTTATGTGCATTGTATTGTCAAAAAAACGACAGTTGTTTGACAGAACTCACAAGTGCTAAACTTAAGACGAACCTATTTAAAGTCGTCCAAGGACTCTGTCGTAACGTACGTGATAAAGTTGGCTTTGTGTCCTAAACTTTGCAGTTGAAACCAAGCGGATCCCATGCATTCACACTAACAACAGCTAATGTGAGTTTTTGCCCCAGGACTTATAATTTGTCAAATTTTCACGGGAGGTTGAAAATCGGACAGCACACCAACCAGTATAACCCGGACAAGAATAGTTCAAAACTGATTGAAACGGGAATTGCGGTGTTCGTATTATGACCAAATCTGTTGGTGAATTCCCACCGAAAACAGTATGTCCGTGAGCAAAACTCATATCCTAGAGTAAATGATTGTCTGCTGTACTTGTAAATTACACTTTTTTAAACACTACTCTTCATGTCCTGACGCAATTATCATGGAGTCCACGCCACAAGGAAGAAGCACTGAACTCGAGTTTTGCTGTTATTAGAGCCAGTCTGCAGTCCATACCCTTGGCCGTGTCCGCCTTTGAACTCCGGATGTCTGATATGTGACCGAGCACGTTACCACCATACTACTGAAAGTTGGACGCACCTGGATTATCCTGTCTCATCAGACGATAGTGTTCACGCTTGAGTGATGTGATTGGTTTACCCAATGGCTCCAATGACAACCCAGTAAGTGTCCTGGTTTCGGTCGTTGGTTTGTTCGTTGAGCTGGGCAATTTGATTGCAAACGTTTCATCACTAATCGAGGTGACGTCATCAGTGCGTTATTAGGGAGCGTAGTGGAGCGTATCGATGGGTCGGTAGCTGTTTGTTGTGCGTCGTGGTTTTGTCGTTCCATTGAACAGCCTGTCAGGAATTCCCAGTAAGGTAGCGTCACGGGCACCTAAAACCTGCTGAGCAATTTTCGATTAGTTGTAAGTGGTTTTGAGATTCGTGAACTCATCAGAATAATTGCACTTGCATGGCACTTTTATCGAAAAACTCGCCTTTGGCTCTTCGAACCTTGAAAGTAATGTGAACAACGGAAGAAACCATTTCTAAGTGGACATCCAACGCAATTTTACAAATATCGGAGAATGTTTTCAGCCAAGGTACGAAGGTTTTGGAATGAAATTACTTCTTCAATAAAACCGGCTACAATAGTTTGACACAGAATCTCGTTGGTTTGGAGTGGAAGGAATCGCCTAGATACTTTACTAGCTCTTGAGAGACATTCAGTAATATACTAGTGCCGATATCGTGATCTTTTTCAGGGAAAACCCTCTTAGAAAAGGTGCCCCAACTTGATGGCAATTGAACATTGAACTAAACCCATTTTGAGAAATCAACGGTCATCTATGCCGGAAAGATGGGAACCACCATGCACAGCTGTTCCGTCCCCTTAATGAATCACCCACGATGGTGCACAGCGCTTCATCGCCTTTCAGCATAAGCCAACTTTCCTTACAGGGCAAAATCTCGGTTGAAATCTCCAACTATCCTCAAAACGGGAGAAATACTTGTCTATCCAGGATCAACACCACCAAATGACTCCATGCATCTGGCTACTAAGCGATTCAAATTGGTTAGTAAAATAACTCTCATTAGTATATACGTAATGCACTACTCATAAGGTTGCTGAAAATTCTTTGACAGCCCACGACCGGTTTCGCCCTTCTTGGGGCTCATCAGATAGGCGCAGTCTCCGAGTTTCCGTCAACCTTATGTTCTACTTGAACCCAAATTGGAATGTTTCCGAGAAATACACTCATTTGCAAATCAATTTGGTTTTTGCGAGAGACTCACCTGGAATCCAGCTGACAACCCAGCCTGAAAACATCACAAACGGGAGATTCAGCTGGGTTCCAGGTGAGTCTCTCGCAAAAACCAAATTGATTTGCAAATGAGTGTATTTCTCGATAACTCTCATTAGGTTCCGATATTGGAAGCTCGATTGATTGACGGGGAACAGATCAAGTGCCGACTGATCAAAAACTAATGAAAAAGAACTCATCGGACATTTTTATGGTAAGTTCAGTAAAATGGTCGAGGAACACCAAGTCAAAAATGAGATTGAAGTTTCTGGTCCCTTCAACTGTTCTGCACAGTTTGAGCGTCCCAACGTAATCTGTTAAGTAACTCCGAAATTCTAATGGGTCTAAACCAAGAATTAAAATTTGTTTAGCGTGCACTCATAATAGACTTGCTTTGCAATCGGCCGCCAACCTTTCTGTTGTCAAACTCCCTCCTGGAAAGTCCAAGTTAACAAAGGAGTTATTACCTATATCGTACGATTAATTGATAGAATCGCATAAAATAAACATAAAACGGTTGATCTTCCCAGAAAGCTGTTCTAAAGGGTGATGAAACCTACCTTCAAATAAATGTACAAGACCTTTGATATCGAAAATCCATGTTGTTGAGGCCGCAGCCTATCTGCTGTTCCGCACCGAGGATTATACTCTACCAACCCTGTGTGATTCCTTATTACAACTATAAAAGCCTAATCGACTTGGTCCCTAATCAATGTCTTAGAACCAACCACTCGAGTGACCGGATATTCGAGCTCCAAACATACTCTCATATTCATAGCATTGGTTGACTTGCACATCAGTGAATTTATTCAGTATGTACAAAACCAGCACGCAGTCAACTGCTACGTATTTGGATCGAAAGCATGTTCTTATCACGTTCTAATCCTGTCCTCCGGTCTTGACACGACACAGGCTACTTGCGACAGTCTGAATTGTTGACATACTCAGATAAGGTATTGACGGTCAGACCATCTGTCAGAGTGGATTATAATTGATGATTCACTGTCGCGATCCCGGACCCACATACCTTAATACCCATGTTGGTCAGAATAGTAAACTTTCCAAGGTGAAAATGGCAGCGTAGATCCACAGATAAATTGTTATCGTTCATCCATCATCAGAACAACTGTCATTAACTAATGAAACCATCTACCTATCTAAACTGGTGGTACTTTGGTCCAACCGGTTAACGTGAAATGCGGGCTTTTTTATATTGCAAAAGTGAGAGGTAAAAGTGTCGATCGTCAAATGAGATTTCGTCTCGTAAGTCAAATCCATGTAGGCTGAAATGCCTAGAAGTGCTCTACGTCTGATCCATCCTTACTGGGAATAATCCAAAGTGCGTATCTCACGAAAGTCCGGCGGGTTTTAGACCCGACAATGGTAGATTGAACAGTTAACTGCTCGGCCACCGGAGACTAATCAGCAGTGTGATTAACTCGCACTTAGATGGGATACAGCGCTACTAACCCTTCAACCACGGAAAATATTACGTGGTTACGTGTTGACTAGATTCATCTGAGAAGCTGTCACTAAGATCACAACCCACTGCATTTTGGTTCAGTTACTGCATATTTTGATCAAACGGGATAGTTGAGCTTACTTTTACCAGTGAGGTTGTAGTCAGTCCAGCTCAACTCAATTTTTTGGTGACCAACGATAAAGTTAGCCCGGAGGACCATTTCGCGATGTGCGTAATCGCAAGGGAGAAAGTCAGTGTTTTTTCACTCTGGTTGGGAATCCTGAGCTGCGAGTCCGTGAGGAAACACTAACCTTCCATAATATGAGTGGATATGTTAACCACGAACGACCGGTGGAGGAAGGGGTGGTGAAAACAGGAGCACAAGCACAAACAAACTAGGTACGATAAGATTAACATACCAGTGAAAGACTCATTCACACAAAAGTTCAGAAACTTCACGTAGTCGGAATATCCTAAAGCGTTGTCTGCATGTCTGGTAGCAGCAAATCAGTGAGCCGCGTGACTGGAACTGGGCGTTTAAGCCGCTTAAATATTCAGCTACTCGCAGGTCGCATCCACAGCCTGCACCGCAGGCAAGCAGTTGATCGGCAACCCGGACAACGTATTTAGAAAATGAGCAATAAGTCAGAATCATGTCTAACTATTCGTTTCTGGTTTGTGTTTATTGGCTTTTGATTACGTGGTAAGCGATCTGTTTGTTAAGCTTAGCAATTGGCCTGCAAACGTTTGCAAGTCATACATCAAAGTCGGTGACAGAGAAATTGCCACTTGATTAATAACCAAGGAATACGTCGTCTCACGCTGCAGAGAATACATTTGTTGTGATCACGGGCTGAGTAATTCAAAATTAAGATAAAACTGACAGGAAAAAAACCTATCTCCCTGAAGATAAATTATAAAATATGTGTGCGACTAAACCAGTATGTCCGAAAATGGGTCCTACTATGCGGATTCGTATAGTAAAGAACTTTGATTCCCGTTTGTGAGTGACACAATGGTTTAAACATACTGCTGATGAACTGTCGTTTCGCAACCCAGAAAAATACCAGGCAGCACTTTCTACATACCTCCTACACTGAACATAATCTATCCATGCCACACGCAGCACACAAATTGATGTGACGTTTACCATTTTGTTAGATCCAGTTCTGTCCAGTCACACTATCGGGACAGTTTGAAAATATCGATTTATCGATTTTTTCTCCGTGACTCTGTACAAGCGTTAGTCAAATCCCGCTTCTGCCAAAATTGCATCTCTGTGACTCTGTACAAGCGGTAGTCAAATCCCGCTTCTGCCAAAATTGCAGATAGAAGTATGCATCACAGAATGGTCGTTAGAAAACACGTTTCCTAGTTATAATTTTAATCCTTCCAACA
Organism: Clonorchis sinensis; assembly: GCA_003604175.2. Taxonomy (NCBI): domain Eukaryota; kingdom Metazoa; phylum Platyhelminthes; class Trematoda; order Opisthorchiida; family Opisthorchiidae; genus Clonorchis; species Clonorchis sinensis. Next base: position 16,939,377 of record CM030374.1, read on the forward strand.
ATTTAAACTTTTGTTCTTGCTGCCCATCCTCGATGTTCTAAGCAGGCGCCCACAAACCGAAAAAACGAGCATAGTTTGCTGCGTTGCTCACACATGAAAAAAGTGAGGGTTGGAAACTCTGTCAGTTTTTTAGGGTTAACGGACTGTCTGTTGACCAGTTTTCTATTCCCAAAGGGCTTTAGCTTTCCACGGGAGACAGGTACTTCGACCGTTTTTTCTGTGAACGTGAATCTGCAGGTGCGAAAACTTATAGAATCTACATGTCTGATTGCTTTTCTCATTTAATTTGGCGGCTGAACCACGAACAGTATCAAGATGCGTAAAACAGCATCCTCTCTAGCTGTCATTCCACGCGAGGCAATTAACATGACTACAAATGTATATTATCCTGGTGTGCGATGTAAAAACCAGGCCACTGCTGATAAACTTTGTCCGGTAGGATTTGTATAACAAATGGGTAAAATTTGGCATGCGCATGTCCGCTAATTGGCAGTCTTGAAACAGTTAGTATAATGGACTTTTCTACTTCCGAGTTTACTTCGCGTTCGATGTTCACTTCCGCTGTGTTCGTAGATGGGAAAATAAGTTGTTCTTTGTTGGAGGTGTTTTCACTAATTTGAATTCTTAAAGTAGAACTACATCAAAGTAACTCAGTCTTGAACTGGATGGTGTGCGGTTTTCTCTGTTATTGATGTCTTACGTTACTGGGTAAAGGCACTGATGCATTTATACCTTGCGTCTGGTGTTCTAACCTCGACGGAGTTCATCGTTCCTTCTTTTAATAACTCAGTAATCAGTTTACGAAATCTTGCTTGCTTGTATACTTACACACAGACACCTTAGATGGCTTGTTTCTTGGATTCGGTAGTCGTTTTACTAACTCAGTTAGCAATCATCGTCACGGCACCTTTTAAGTGTATTCACAAACTAAATCCAGTATAACTATAGATCTAAGTCGCGCCTTAAAAGATTAGGGCCTGTTGACCGCGAGCGTGTACGTCATTAGGCTGGCACTGTTCGCGAAAAAGTTTGCAGAGACTGTAAGGTAAGCAACAAGTTCGCACACTGAAATCAGTCCATATATGGTCTTGTAGTTCATTTGGCTATGTTACTGCCAATTAGCCAACCCAGTCATCGCGTACTTCAACTCAACGGTCTGTGGCGATCTGCTTCAATCGATCGTGTCGATACAGGCTATTGTGTTTCCCAGTCGTGAAGGCAAAAAGACTTCTCCGTTTGTGGCCACATAAACGACATCAAGTTCAAATGATAAGCGCGTCATCATCATCATCGACAGCATGACTTCAGTGTTCAACACCGATGCTTCACTGCCGTACTGTTAGTTGTAAGTGTCATGGTTGTAAGTGGGCTGAGATAATGTCAGGGGGCCCACACCTAGACAAGAGGACGATGAGGGTCCTCAGCAGCGCTGTTTGGCGGAAGTGCAAATGCATTACTATTTCTACGGAACATGTTCCAACCCCCAACCTGGAGGGTCAGGAGACTGTGTTTGTCAGACCTCTAACCATTGACCAACCTGTTATGAGAGACTCTGTGAGTGTCGCGGGGACACCCCCCAGTATAGCTCAATGGGTTGCCGAAGTGCGCAGACCGTCACACCACGGCAAGGTCCAATCTCTTCGTGACGGATTATTCATCAGCCTCCCGAGCTATCGTTCCAGGTGAGGTCGAATACCCCAATCGGGTTTTGCCTCAACGAAGTCAGTTTGTCCTAATGGCTCTTTTTATCTATCCACCATCTAGGGCGTCTCATCTTAGTTCGTGAACACCCATTCACTGAAATCTTAACCCAAAATTCTCAATCAATCGATAATAGATATTAAACATGTGCGTTTTTTACTCCTCTTTTGAACTCAACAGCGGAACTGGTCAAGACTTAATGGTTCATACAACTCCGAGGAAAATAACGTGGCATATTCTTGACCACACCTTTTCCTTTTGGTGTCTCACCAACTTACTATCCCAATTAAAGTTAGGCACTGCGACAAGAGGCCCCACAAATAGTTCAAGTGGTGCCACTGAACAGTAAGGATCTCCCCAAACTGCCTTCAGTTTATAGGTTGCTCACAGGAAGAATAATTTCACCAAATGAATGAAGCCCCCATCTGACAAGTCATCACTCGATGAAGCAGTCAACAAGTGGCCACTTGATATCGTTTCTATAACTGAAGCATGGGCTGATCAACTGCTTGTGGCTGAATGGTCAATTGTTCAAACTACTACCGGAGAGGTCACAAAGTCGAGACTCCCCACTGGAATTTCATGAGATGCACACTGTTGATGATTCCCAATAAGGGTGGGTCAGATGTGCAATGCTAGTCGGCTTTTAAGCATAGACTGATCTCACTTACAACGCGAAATCTCAATTGACAAATGATTTCAAACTGTAAAGAATACGCTTCGGCATACCCTACAGAACATCATTTGAAACCAAGCGTGACTGATCGCAGAAGACTGTCAACAGATTGGTCAAGTACGGCGAACGATCAATCGCAATGTTACACCTCCGTTCGAACATGCAACCCAACTTCTAGTGGATACACTTTATTTAGCGGTCATTTTTTTCATGGATAGTGCGCATTCGCCGGCCATTGAACCAAACCAAACAAAGACTTCCATTCATGTAAACGTTAGGGGGGGAAATCCGCACTTCAGCTTATTCCGATAACAGCTGTATTCGACTTGCATTCGGGGCATGTGAAACACTCGGATCCAAAAAAAGACGCACCAAGCGATACAATAAAAGTGCGTGTATGGAGGGTTTTTAATCCCATCCGATAAGTCTAACTTTCAGATGCAAACAATTGCCTGACCGAATTCTTCAAGGGCAATATCTATTCGTGTCGTGCGACAGAGGAGTCTGTATTTACGCATTGTCACACGTTTAGCTAGACTTATTTGAAGGAGATTTCCTAGAGTTGATTATAAGACTATTCACCGCACAAACTATCCAACTATTATCGATCACCCTACTATGAACAAATCGATAAGGTTGATACTGAATGAGTCCAAGTTACTTAGCTCGAAAATGTCACCAAGTGGAAAGCCAACGATAGTCATTCATTCCCATAAAGATCATTCTTGAGAGGACACGCAGGAGCTCTTTCTCTTAGACTTGTCTTTGGTTGGGGGATCAAGTTTTCTCGTGATCGTTGACCATTTTTGGTTAGCTGTTTTCTTGTGTTCGGCGTTCAGTTACATACTTTATGGCAACAGAGTAACAGAAATACCACTTCTACAAATTTATCACACAATTATTTCGCCCCCCCCCCTCTCCAACGTGCTCACGGATCATTATGCTAATGTATGAGGAATTTTTATTCAGTAATTTTATAGATATCTCTGTTCTTCTCGGAGCACATCCTTCAGAAATATTTTGTAAACTGAAGGGTTTCAAACAGTTTATCTTGGTCCGTGAAAACCAAAAAAACAGCAACAGAACCGAATTCGTAGTCATTCTTCTGATCTAACTGACTTGTTACTAAACTTCAATGAGACAACTCAACTTGGTCTTGATTAAGAAGACCTACACCGCTCAAGCATTTTGATCTGGCCTAATGAAATTCTCCCCGGCTTGCAGCGAAACAGCAATCTGAGTGTCAATATAATTACCAGCACCATGCCTTCAGTGCCGAAAAACGGTCATGTTTCCAAGTCTGGATGGATAGACTGGGCACCTATAGGATAGCTGTGTGTGCGCGTTCACACATATAAGTCATTATCTACCTTTTAAATCAAGTCTTCTTTTGATCTTTCCTGTTCCCTTAATTTCCATGTGAAGGCATTGCATCCTGGGTTTCACAACACCGCAGCCAGTAAGTGACAGCTTGTAGCAATTTAGGAGAAGCAAACGGTCGACCTTTTTTGAGATTTACAAGTGAAGTTCCGTAGCAGGGCCTACGTTTTTGTATACACTGTTCACGAAATAGTCAGATCAAGCAATGACAAAAGTCGTAGTTTAGCGAGCTTCAGTTCGCAAACCTACGGCTTTGATCGATGGCTGAAACAACTACACTGCAGGTAGCACATCACCGTGAACTTTGCGTTCCAATGCCTCGGTAGAGCCCTTTGAAATAATTGATCAGAAATCAATCACTTCTAAAGATTAGCCTCTTTAAAGGGACATATTTTTAATTATTTCTGGGTGAGATTACTTTGAAAAGTTGATCGAAAACTGTCTAGCTCTTCCTAAAATGGGAGTAGTCTTTAGATGTGCTTTGAGGGTACAACTTGAAGATTTCTCTCACAGGCAGTCTCTCGTAGAGGCATTCCTTCTAGATTGGATGTGCTTCACGTTGGTGGTTTCGAATAGGTCGTTAGATGCTAAGTCAAGCTGTGGTACATGCCAACGCATTCAACTATGGCACTGTGTACCATCCGTATTAACATTCCACCGAAGCTTGGATTCTTCCTGGTCTCCAAGTCCAGTTATCTTCGACAAAGCCTACGAAGATTGTTCCTCTAAGATTTTGGAAAAACACCAGTCAAAATACTGACTGACCCATAGTAATATCTTAGAAACAGGATACTCCAGTGAGACAAGAAGGCGGTATCTATCCTTCAGTGACGAAGCTTTCTCTGATTATATGTGTCTGCCATTGATAGACCACATCAACTGAGCAATCATTAATGAGTTTTCCCTGAAAAAGTGTTGAATTAAGCTGTGTGAGCCAGCCACAACTGGTTTATTTGGGCGGTTAGTTTCACCTGAGATTCAGACCATTAAAATTAAAAAAACCACGAGGATTTGAGCAGAACTCCAAACTAGAGTAACTATAGATACTGACACATCACGCATCCCAGTGTGATCACCTCTCATACATTTAAACTAACTGTACAGACTTAACACATTCTCCGTACTAGAGTTGTTCCCCTCTAGAATGAACAATCAGCAGTCAGATTTGTTTGGTCTTTTGAATCTCTCTTCAACAAATATGAACTTTCAGAAGAACCAGATGAGGAAGACCAAACTGACTCTATTCAAAACCTCCTGGTTGTCTCTACAGAGCGTGACAAATGTATGAGACGGACCAATTTAACTTGGTACGAAATCAAAAGTATCTGGCCCAACCCAAAATTGACATATTTCGCTCCTATGCAGCATTCTTTCTCACTGTATGAAACATTGTTAGCAAACCGAAAAGTCTTCATGGATAATGTGGATAACACGTGTGTATTGTGTCGAAATATTGGTAGCTTGGCTGAGTTTCTTGCTCAGGTGGCTGTTGATCTGCTTTTCGAGCTTGGTAACTGACTTTCAAACATTTTGTCATCAATGAGCAGTTGGATGGATGCTTTGCCAACGTGCATTTACCTAGCATTTGAAGGTTATCTGTTATCTCTTAAGGTGATGAGCTAATCAAGAGACAACGTTTTTCTGAATTTATTCATACAGTTGTAATCTCCGCCGCCTTCCTTGAATTTGATTGCTTATCTTGGTGGCTTCCATTTTTGACAGATTCTTCTTTCGCGTGGGCTGGTCCACTCTCAAATGGCATTGCTTTATGGTTTAATGTTCTCGAGGCTGATCAGTTGGTTTCACCGCCATATTCACTCCATTGTAACCGTTAGTGTATGTGCGTCCACCGGTTAATTTGACAATCGATTTATTGGCTGGGTGCCTTCTTCTGTCAGATTAATGTGTGCGCACGAATCGGACTTTCGTGCTTCTTTTATGAGTTCCTCTCGTTCTAGTGTCCCCTTCCTCTTAGCGATTGACATGTTTTCACGAAAACACTTTCTCTCACTTAGCCCAACATGTTAAGAGGTCACAGGTTATTTTCAAATGCTGTATAAATGCACGCAGGCAAAGGGGAAGCACACACTCAACTGCGCACTGATGGTGTCTACCCGTATGGTTACCAAACCTTTGCAAGTCGATTGCCAAGCTCGGCGAACATCATGATATTTCCCACCATTGCCTAAACTTCAAGCTTTATGCCTTGTGCGCAGACTCAGCACAAACTATCCTTTGGTTGAACTGGTCTTTTGTCTTCCCTAGAGAACAAAGAAGTTAAAAAATTTGACCACATTTTCATGTGTATATCAGTTGCGTGCATAATGCAATTTCGTTTGGTCAACTACAGTCTTACCTATATGAAATCCTTTTTACTCTTCACGAAATGCCTATCCATATAACGTTGCACAAACTCGTTCATGTCACACAAGCCTTCAACGTTTCTGATTTAAATTGTTATGCTAGTTTTTGAATGTTTCTGTATGCGTGGATAGATATCCCCAGAAAAGCTGGGCAGCAAACTTACAGGTTTCGTGGTGATTTATTCTACTCGGATTTGGGCAGTAGTATGAATTTACCGAGTATTTCCATTCCATTTTAGCATCAAAAGCTATGCATGTTGAGGCTAATTACAATCATCGCTGGCACAACCGTCGGCCCGGAATATCAGCCAGGGGAAACTATTCTTCTGATTCTGGCCCCAGGCCAACCAGTTGGAGCGCAAACTCTGTAAGAACCAAGTCACATAGACAAACAATCACACATTCGCACAGCGCACACCAACAAGTTACAAAAAACTCGCTGGAATATTCACATACTAGCATCAAGCCCTATTCCTCAGTGCAAAATTCAGACCGCACAACAGCAGTCTCTGATCGGGAGGATTACGACGCATGTCGTAAACGAAAATCCATCAGTGATGGCAGCAGCGCAACAAGTCCGGATGCCTGTACATGCACTATTTCCCCGTTCTATCTGGAGTCTTCAAGGTTATCAGAGCCCTCAGAAAACTCACCCCCTGGACCAAAAGCGCTTCCTGTACACATTGCAAACCGGTTAAAAGAACGATTCGAGAAACGCTTCCTGCGTCATTACTATCACTCTTCTCAAGTTGAGTCGGCTTTGGCAGGGAACAAGAATCGCACAGAGAAGTCTAATAAATATCAGTTAGTGGCTGCTTTTCTTGTCAACGGGGGAATTGTTGAGGCATGGCATATTTATTCCCCGATGCCTGTGGAACTCGGCCGAACGAACGATGGAACTAACGGTGGGACAAGAAATTTGGAACTTACACAGAGGCGAATGCGGCTTCTTCAAAGATACTACTCTAGTGCTAGACAGTATGTCGTCCTGTATGTAAATAGTAGCTACGCTGAACATTATCTTCCTCTCGGACTGGCCGTAGACAACTCAAACGCGAATGGACGAGTACCGAGGAAAACCGCACGATACCATAAATCAACAGCGCAATCAGATTCACCCAGAAGTGCTGCTGGTGTTGTCTCACGCTTGATCGCATCTTTGTTACCTCACTCACGTACGTCCCGATTACAAGCAAACGTCGACCAGGATAACACTGATTCTTTGTCCGCTCCGAACGAAACTAGCCAATCGTGTTCCTCTGTCTTCCGGCAAACCTCACCACAGTCAGAAAATTCGGAACCACGCCGAAGAAATCAATCTGCACCACGACTGCGTAGGGATGATGACTCCAGTGTAAAATCGGACTGCGCAACCGAGGGGACCGAAGTTGGTCGTGTGAGGATTAATCGTCACTCACTCATGCAACGCTTCCTTAAACATGTTTGTTCTTCTTATGGGCGGCATTCAAATCTCACAGGAACTAAAAATTCTCGTTCCTTCACATCTTCAGTGAACCATGATCGAACTGCGGAGGCAAAACGCTTTCTGGGAGAAGCAAATGAAAAAGAATCCTCAAGCAGCGGTCTTGCGGATTTTAGCTTCGCAACTGGATCCAGTGGGAGTGAAAGTGCAAGAAATGAAAGTCAGAGAGAAACCTCCTCAGAAATGCCTTCGCCTACCGAAGTTTCAAAAGAAAACGTCCCACTCGAGACTACAATTAATCTCTCCGAAAAGGCAATTACACCTAAATGTTGCAACGAGATGACGACAAGCGAAATTTGGCTTCCCCAAAGGTGACACACAAAAGTGAGCTGACAATCCATTTTACCATCTTTTTATCATAATATCGGACCGTCGTAGTTGTATATGCTGAAGATGCTTCAAAAGAACTCTCTCTGGACAATAACATTTCTGTTCCCACTTTATATTTTATACTAAAATTTATATGGTTAGACTGTCGGACAAAAGCCCACAAATTCTTCATAACGAGAGGTGTGAACATCATCATCCGATCCTCATACACACGTGACTATTTTTTTCAGTTTCAGTGCCCTTCCTGAAGACCAACTAAGCAGGGCTGGTTGTATACGCAAGTACACTAAGAACAGAAACTTGTGTATTTTCTGGTAAACTAAACAATATACGTTACAATAATTTGGCCTATGTTGTGGAATATAGGTAGCTCGGGTGCGCTGATTGATTGTTGGTCTGTTCGCCGAGCTTGGCAGTTGGATTGCAAACGTTTCATCACCAATCGAGGTGACATCATCAGTGACATCATCAACCCCGCACTGATGATGTCACCTCGATTGGTGATGAAACGTTTCCAATCCAACTGCCAAGCTCGGCAAACAGGCCAACAATCAATAATTTGGCCTCCCTGAGGGGATGAACGAAGGGTATCTGCGTCGATCTGCCGTGATCCACTCACTGGTATTCAGATGTTAACATGCAATCTATAGTAAACAGAAGAATTTGAACGAGTTTCACGGTGTTTACAAAATACACAAGGCTTTGTGTTGAATGATATCTTGTGGTTTATAAAAGACTGCCGGAGTTCCCAAACTCAGCGAAGTCAAGTGGTCCATTTCACTTTCGTCCCAAATTACGCCAGGTGATTGATTCATTGAGGACGAATCCTCTAAGAACATCACAGCGTCGCTGGTAAATAAGCTGGGCTGTTCGCGGGCTGTTTAGTGGTTATTGATCAGGTGACTATTGATCTGTTCGCCAAGCTTCGCAATTGACTTGCAAACGTTTGGTCACCAAATTCATCACCATACCTTCTCGTTCGGAATATTTGCCACCTCAGTTGCACCAAAATAGTCTTTTTCGCAGTCCTACAATTTTCGGTGCCAAAGGGAGCCAACCGACAAAGCAAACTGCACTTAAACGAGCACAATCCCCTTTGAATTTCAACACTTATTGGTAAAAATGGATGGGGACTACCGGAAGCTCGACCAAACCCCTCTGTTATAATTTGCCTCAATCGGGTGTGTTTCATAGCTTACGTTTCAGTTGAAACGAGGTACAAGATACCAAACTATAATTCGTCATATGATACTACTTATGTGGTCAAGTTAGTTTTTACTTTTGGAGGAACTACCCTGATGGCCCAAGAAAGGACGAGACCGGTTCTGCATAACCAAGAGTTCCCATCAACCCTAGACACAGAGTCGAATTCAGGGGCCTGGTCTTCTTTTTGCTAACTGATACCACTTGTACTATTATTTTGGCCCCAACCTTTCTCCACTTAGTGCTCCTCTCACAGAAATGTCCATGTTGGTATTATATTTTGCCTTTCACATGACTATGGACAGTTGTTCATTCAGGTGTGAATCTGACCGGGACCGTATTATACATATTAAGGAGAGAATGAGAAAAGACCTGGGGTGACTCGTTAAACACTCCAGCTGATAAAAAAGAACGAATATATTTATCTGATATATGTGGGCATTCCCTACAATATAAACAAACCACCTGTACCTCTCACCGACATCAAAAGACATACAAACCTAGGAAGCTCGGTACAGGCTCGAATCTCTCACTGTCTGAGAGATTGATAGATAACTAGGTGTATTCTCATCCTCATCTGAAAATCTGTAAGCCCAATTCTTCACCGGTTGTATCAACTTAGAACAACAGTTATCATTCGAGATTGTGTTCCAAGTGAAGCCCTAGGACCTAGTTAAATCGCTGAATAAACCTCCATTTTGCTGCGGAAAGAAACTGCACTTGGAACGTCAGATCTATTTTCGGTCAACATTTATGTACCCTCTTATTAGTTAGTTATTTAAAGTTAGTTAGTTGTCTAAATTTGCACTCAATCGTGGATAAACACAGCATGCCGTAGCAATTAACCAACGGGCTGATGTGACGCAACTCTTAAAAGCGAAAACCGAATAACTCGGAACAAAAAGTTATGATTTTACAGTACTCTGTTGAGTCTGCAAGATGATTTATCAACGTTAGAAGCACTGAGAATGGAAAAGCGAAACATAAAGGAGAACGTAAGATAATTGGGAGAAGCGAAAAACATGCATGTCTCCCCAGTGCAAAGACGAAAAGCACTAACCTAGAGTGTGTCTATTAGTGCACAGGTGATGATAACCATAATATAATTCAGAAGGTATCTATGCACTAATAACAGTCTTTACTATGGTTGACAGTGGTGAGTTGCAACACGTATAAAAATAAATACAATGCGGAATGTGGAGCAAGACAAAGGGGAACTTATCGGTTGTGAGAGTTCCTTGGTGAAAGTCCGGACGGAGGTAACGTGTTTTCTCCGCAGCATAGTTGCTACACGTGTTCCATATTGTCCGTGGACTTGTGGAGGGCGGTTGACGTCCTGCTCCCTGCGCGCGCGCGAGTTTTTGTGTGTATTTGTCGGAAAAATCAAACGTCAGTAGTAATTTTGGTGTTGGTTAAACCTATGATATTCAACCCGAGTCTGTGCGTCTTGATTGTGCTCGGTTTTCCTATATGTAGGTGCGTTTGCGTGTACGCGGGTGTCAGCACATAACTTGTTGCTACGCTTACTAGGCTTTAGAGACAGTCAATGTCAGATGAGTCGCCTTTTTTTTATGTGGTTTGTGAGTGTAAAAAAAGACGAGTCTCTTGATCCAGTGAGCGGCTGTGAGCTGAACAGTCAAGTATGTGGGTGAAGGGATAGCTACGTGTTCATTGAAACTGATATTTTGGACAATAGCTAATCTCCGCGGTTAGATATTATGGTACTTTTTCTCGCCTATTCAGTCGTTCGCATTGCTTTGGATGAAACAGGTCCAACTCAAGTTTAACGTGACAGAAAGAAATCTCTATCGAATATTTCTGAATCTCCTCAAATCACCATCAGAAGACTGATAATTTCACTGGGTGGATGAAACGTTCCTCTGAGAAGTCATCACTCTAATGGCCAGTCAATAAGTGATCACGTGGTGTGGTTTCCGTTATCGAAGTATTAGTGGCGCCATGTCCTGTCCAAGTGAGCGCTAATCACACTGATGATCAGTCGATCCTGGCCAAACAGTAAAGTGCTGTTCAACCACTGACTGAACGGTCGAGGGGTCGATAAACTCTGAGTTTGGTGAGATGGGCTCTACTAACGATCGCCAAGAAGGATGAAACAGCTGCAATCTGCCTCTAGGCTTTGCTGACAGAATGGGGTTTCCTTGAATATTACCAGATTTCTCCACATCATCATATGAAGTTTAAATTAGCATTTTGTTCGACATTTGTATATCGTTTGCTTATTTAACGTGATCGGCTTATTTTGCTCCTCACAAAATCAAACTTGTCCAGTCAACTAAATCAGTACTTTCAAAAGGATGAGAACAAGTGTACTTTGCTTACAGCTTTTATTCGTGGAGATCATCTTTCATCCTGCTCTTTGTTTTCCAACCTAAACTCAGCTCCCACTCCATCGGACACTTTCACACTTCCTCCGGAGAAGAAGCAGTTATCACATCAGAGGCTTTTCATGAAAAAATGACCAGAACTACCTCAATTTCTAGCGTTTCCCCTCTTTGCACACCAGTACGGATATTGTAGAAATTCATCCGGTACACTTCACTCGCAGAAGACAATGGTCAGATTTCGCCAGTCCGATTACCAGACTTTCGCTCTATTGTAATTGGTATGCTACATGCCAAAAATAAAACCAGAATCCATTGAACGTAATCAGCAATCTTCTGTTGTTCAGCGTTGTCGGATTGGGTAATCACAGATTTGACTGAATCTCAACATAATATCACTAGAACAACTAACAAGGTGAATAGGGATGTTTTCTATCAACTCAGAGTGGTTTTTGGTCACTGAAACTTTCTGTGATCACTGGTGTACACTGAATGCCTACAGAATTCCCTAAGATTAACCACAAATGGTAGTTTCAAACGAAGAAGTGGCGGAATTTCAGAAGATCTTGGTAAAAAGTCGGTAGTTCTGTGAATGGGCAGCGTTTCAATTTTGACAAAAAAGCTTCATCAGGCCAAGTGAATTCTGCCCTAAAACCGTTCTCCATATGCCTGCCAGTTCCACGCCTTCTATTCTATTTACATTGGGATGTTTGGCGATTTTCACCGCCTCGGCCATCGCTTTTTGTGGAGTGGACAGTAGTCTCCGCCTAAATCTACTTTATGTCCCATGCCATTGCATGTTCCACCATTGCTGGGTCATTAAGTAACGCTCAACATTCATCTTCGTTTCTCGTGTGCTCTCTGATTCTGGTGTGAAATTCCCTGGCCGTCTGTTCTATAGAGACCATAGTGGAGTCGTTGCACTTAGGTTTGTGGACACAACCCCTGGTTCTGTTGTCTGTTGTCTACCGTGTGTTCTTCTATGTGAATTCCTCATACGAGGTAAGTCCTTAAAGTTTTCCTAATGAGCGCCATTCCAACCTCGAAAGTAGTGGGTAGACGATCCAAAAATACGCTCATCACCAAACAATGAATCAGACAAAGCAGGAGCTGAAGCTTCTTATATTCTTAGTCCCACCGATTAAATAAAGCAATTTACTCGTGTGATTGTTGTTCAGGAACCTTAAACCTTCCCAGCAGAAGTTGTTGCGGGTTGTTGGTAGAAGCTCGGAAAATGCTATCAATAACAGTGCATTCGCCTTTGGTGTTGATTGTACTAAGAAGTGTTTGTGTGGCTACTTAAATCAATAAATGTGCCGACGTATTCTCCGATTTTTGCTGTTCATTGTCTCTCAGTTTAATTTGCCTCCGTACTAATTGAACTGGGACAATCTTAAGACATGGGACGGGTTAGAGCGGCGTCCCCGTAAAAGCGTGCCTCCCTACTTGTCAGCTGAAAACAACAACAGACTTTTCATAAAGTCAGTCTTGTAGAAAACCCACAATTTTGAAGTGGAACTCCAATAGAATTGAGATCCCCTAATAGGTTAACACGTAATCTTAGTCAGCAGCCCCCACCATCATCCACTTGCTGGATTGTCACTGTTTTTTTATTATCCTCTTTCACCTGTTTTGGCGATCCCCCTCTCCCAGTTAAATGTAATACCGCCCAAAGGCATGAGGAAGGCAGATCAGCAGAGGATAACCGAAAATGTTTTCTTGCATCCGTAAAAAATCAATGCAAACATTTTATGTTTATGGTAATTGCATGAGGGCAATTAGCCAAGCGTTTCACAAGTGCAAAAAATAATTGCACCAACTGCACCCAGAACAAGAATTCTATTGCAGTATCAAATTAGTTTTGTCCACAGATGAAATCGTGGCACAGCATGCAACTTTACGCCCAAACGCTGTCCCGCTTGTAAACCAGGGTGATATATTACTGCAGCACAATAGTAGCATCAAAAACAATTAGTTGGGCATCTTTTTTAAGCTTTAGCAAAAAATTAAACAGAAACAATCGCGTGTCTTGTGGAACCGGCAAGCAGACCAAATTAATTCGAAAGTGGCTGACCGAAGATGAGTAGCTGTTCATTTTTGCAGTTTAACAGCTTAGACAAAAGATATGATAGTTGATCAAACTCGCTGGTAACCATTTCATTACTCAGTGGAAACCGTCTGAAAGTATCATTGGGATAACTCAGTTGCAAAAGAACGCTTCTGTGTGTGCGATAATTCGAAAGCTCATGACTCTCTGAACATGACGACCGAATGTGGTCGATTAGGGCGTTTAGTCAGCTACTTAGATGTTAAAAGAAGCTTGTCCGTAATATTCCGTTGCCAGCAGTGATTACTTCGAAACCGCGCCGCAAAATGGGAGGAACTGAAGCTTATGCGTAATCCGTCATAAATCAGATGCACACAATCAGGCTTTTATTACCCCTGCGGTAAGAACGCTATAAAGCAGGGCGTGGCTCAAGCCACATCAGCTCGTCAAACGAGGAATACACCAATATCGAAATTTCATCGCATTCGCGTCGGATCAATTATCGAGGGTCCGCACAAGCTAGGATAAGCGCTCAGTATTCGCAAAATGGAATTGAATTTTCGAAAGCTACGACGCACTCCTGATGGACTAAAACAGACAGTCAATTGAGTTCAGAATACAAGTCCAAACTTTTGAGCCCCAGCTAGGCATCCCGGGGTCGATGCTAGGAAAGTATTTCACCAGAATTTTGCCGCCAGAGATATGATTGCTTCGGTGGACACTGAAATTCGGTGAGCTGCAAAAATATGAAGGTAGATTAGGATGGTTTTTGGTTTGAGCACATACGCAACAAAATGTGACATTTTAGCGTAAAAAGTGTTATTCGACTCGCGAAGGTTTTTCAGCTAAGAGCATTGTGCTGCCAAGAAACCTCGTTAAGATACCATAAATTAACTTGTCCCTTGAATGGCATGGAACCTGTCAAGTAAGATTGAAACTCAATTTTCACTCAGGAAATCCGACAGTAAAAAGGGAAGCTCCCTTCTAAGGCTTGCGCCACGGTTTTGCCATTCGAAAGGCACTTGTCAGTTTGTGTGTAACTGGTGAAAAATACAAGCAATGCTTTGCTGTCACAGAGTGACGTTTATCATCAACAAGTGGGATAAAATAGAGAGAAGTGACGTGGACTTTTCAACCTTTTGTGAGTGAAGAAACCGGCTGGAGAACCACACATCATGCTACAAATGACATTTCATCTTCAAAATCACCGAAAGCCGCCTGCTCGACTATTGCATCGTTTTATATGTCTGTGAATGTCTCCTTAGTACTTAGTACTTGCACCATTTGAAACCATGAATAAATGGTAATGGTTGACAGTAAGAAAAATAAAGTTGGTTACGGTGCACAGACGTTCTTTTCATCGTTCTGCATCACGAGATCATGGTTGGCGGGCGAATCACCTCAAGCTAGGGTCAGAAGCTCAAATGTCCATTGCTCTATAGTTTTGACATTAGGACTTACATTTATTGATGATGTTTATCCGAATCCACAGTGAAGCAGGCCTTCTTAGCTGTATCCGAAGTTTTGAGGGTCAAAAGATGTCCTGACAACTTTATTAGAATACACAACCAGATCAAAACCATCGGCTTTAACCCTCCTCAGCCGAGGACACAGACTGTGTCGGCATTTTACGTAAGCATCACGTACTGGCAGAACGCTGGACAAAATGTCTTACACCGGTCGGAGCAAAGTTCCCTGTTGCAACACCTCAAGGCAGTTCACCGGCGAAAGAATTGTCCTTCTCAAGGAAATGACAAACGGATAAACGCTGTTCGCTGAGAAGTTGTCTATTTGTAACTACGAACCAAGCTTCCACAAGCCATTAGACTAGGATGCAAGTACCTTAAAGGGAACATACTCAAGCTTCCTATCGAACTTTCCTGGGTGTTTTGTGAATAGAAAACACTAATGAGCGAACACTGTAAAGCCGTTTCATAATTGCTGTAGTAACCCACAGTTTTCATTCGATGCAGAGGCGGAGCTTAGACACTACTCATATGCTTCATCATTAGTATACACCACTGAAATGCTAGTGTGCTTCTTTCCTTGCTGTTGTGTAGCAAAATATATCTGACACACGATATTGCAACCATATTGAAGAGTAATGGAACAAGAACCATCTTGGTTGACTCTTGAACAGGAGTTTAGTCGTGTAACATTTGTCAGGCCACGCTCGCGGCGTGGTGCCTAGCCATATGGTTGACAATCTGCAGAGCACTTGCTTGGTGGCCCGAGTGGAAGCAACTCCGTACAGATGCAGTGGCTAAAACTATTACCAACAGATATCACAGCTCAATTCTCCGTGGGAAAAAATGGTTTTCTTCGCCTGCTGAGCCTACCTTGGCTCAGGTCAACTCGTCTCCCTCCCAAACACATGCAGGCGCAGCACGATCTGCATCTCAGATTATCCCGCTGGTGCCTACTTTATTCATTGCATTAACTATTGTTCTTCGCACCTTGATGATTATACAGCTCAACAGCTCCCTACCGAAAGCCTACTCGTTAACCTATTTAGCTCCTTCCACTTCAAAACTGCACAGGAGCTACACAGCCTTGCAATTTCTTTCACAACCCTTACCGTCCGAATTTTCCCCTACTTCAGTCAGGAAGGAAGGCCAAATCATCATCAACGTCTGAAACCACCGGCAAATACTGACCGGTCATGGAGATATTTTCCGTGACACCAAACGTGTGTTGTGTGCACTCACTGTATAACCAATTAGTTCTCCTACCTTTCGAATTTGGCACATGGCGTTCGGTCACATACCTCAGCTAGCTGATTGTGCTGCCGCTTGGAGCCAGTGCAGATGGAGAATTCAAAAAGTGTACGTTGCTTATAGTTCTTTCTGATACCAACTTCCACCTCAGGTCATATCTTTGTTGAGCCACATGTAGCGCCAAAATGCGGGACTGCCTAAACTTCTTGTCACGTGTTAGGGTGCATCGTTTTCCTGGGTTGACGGCTCCTTTCTCTTTGCACCGTGCTTCGGATCAGGATACTGCTAAGCTCACAGCAACTTCTCACAACACAGAAAATAAGCCTAATCACTGCTGACTCTCAACAGCGGGACCCTCAAGTAGCACTTAAAATGTGTGCCACAGAAGGCGTACAACACATTGGACTTAAATGTTGTTAGTTTTAAGCAATCCTCGGTTGTCATAGGTACCGGAAATCGTTAAAATTTTATGTATAGCGCTTCTAGTGCACAGAAGTCGAGGGATCGGGAACTGTATTCACACATAAAGTCAAATCCTACCACTCGTGGGTTCCAGTAGCGTAGTTAATTCTTCTCAGGTATTTTCTTGTGACACAGTAGTTTGACTGCCGGGCGGCTTTATCCGTCAAAACTGCAGCTGAAATGCAAGTTTCTGCAAGTATTCTCTGTTTGTCCCTTGATAGAGGTATTTGTGACCCAAGCATTCCATGCCATTCTGCATCTGACTGATACGTTCAGCATTTCAACATCTGCTGCTCTATGCTTTCTGACGGCACAATGAGATACCATGATACCATCTATATTGTTGTGATCCACAGTTCCAAAAACATATCAGTCGTCACTTCGACTAGAATCTGGAAAAATACAAGTAAGTACAAGCGCTATTTAGTGGAATAAAACGTACGTTTCGACCAAGCATGGTTAAGGAAAGCAACATAAAGCCATAGCGATGCGACAGCCTCCCAAGTTGGGTGTGAATCGATGCCCGCATACGGACCTCAGAGAGAAACGTGGCTTATTGCTGCCTATAAAGATAAAAGTGCTCACATGCAAATTGTACTGAATCAAAAAAATAATTTTGCCAATTTTACGGGAACTAACTCTGCAAAGAAATTATCCAGCGAGAAAACTCGTCAAGAAATTGGCACGGACATATAATTAACCAATTTTAGTACAACAGCAATCTCAATGTTTGCACTACGAGCCCAACTCAAGTACAGGTTTACTGGAACGCTCGAGTAACTTCAAAGCCACCAGTCCACTCTGGCCCAGGACTTTCACACAGACCAAATCAGGACTCAGTATAACAACAGTTGCCAACGCTCGTTCAAGCTATGGCTCCACGGCCTACATGTGCAGCTTATCTCGACTTGTTAAGCCTTTATATAAAATGGTTTACTAAAGCAGAGAATGATTTCTGCCCCTTAGGACGACTGCAATTGGTTCACGCTGACATTACGCAAAAAGATGGTGGGGCGGCCCATGCCAACTAACTACAATGAACTTATTCTACTCAACAGCGCGGCTTGCTTCCCTTCCAATTATGCAAAGTATAGGATAAGTGTGATGAACATGATTGATGCTCTATTCAGTGCTCTATTCATTATCCTCTTGTTTTAATATTTCAAGTGCCGTACACATATATCAATTCGAATAAATAAGTGCTGCTTGTTACGTCCTGCTGAATTCTGAATTTCCAGTTCGTCTGGTTATACGCGCTGAACTCACTTACCACAATACACTTTCGAGAACGAACCGGTGCGATCTCCGCTGAGAAAGTGACTGTGGGGCCAAAGGATTTCTCATGCCGAACCTAAGAATCCCTACCATAACACGCCTCGCCAAAAATCCTGATGCGCGTGACTATTGGTCAGAAAGCATTGAACAGTGCTAATGCCCGAGTATCCACAAGGCTCGAGAAGCTTGCTGTGACCCCCCAACCATAAACGAAAACCTGAATCCGGGTATAATGCGAGTTAACCTCGGAGTTTGACGTCGTACTCGCTTGATCATGAGGCTTTCCACTGCAACTAATGCTCCTTAACTTCGAAAAACATTGGCTTCTGATTCAAACTCGACATCCTGATATCAGGTGTGCACAAGTAAGGTCAGATGTTAAATATGTGCGTTATACTGCCCCCTTCCGAGCAACAGCACTGCCCTCAGTCCTCAGAAAGTGTGTTTGTATCAGATGTACTGATCTCAGCGTTATGCCTGACAGGTGGAAGTTAGGAGTATGTAGACGGCTGGGCATCGGGACGAGGTGGAGGAGAGGGCTTTAACTGATTGTACTGTGTACACTGTACATCCGTACGTGGCTGAGAAGGGTCACGAATGACATAGATATTGTTTGGTCTCTTAATAGCGATAACATAAAATCTCTGCCACATGCGATGAAATTTCGCAGGTGCACCCGGCACTGCATTTCGCAGATGTAAGAGCACATATTCGCCTACTTCATACACAGGTCCGTGTGATCAGTGGTAGTAAGCAGGTATCAGGAAGGTCAGATTCCTGAAAGCAGTCACTGAATGCCCAAAATCTACTGAGACCCTCAGCGCTGCTAGGTGTTGACCAGACAGACAACGCCCCCTCAATATACAGCGCCTCACAGCCTTCTATCAAACCCAGACAGCGCGAGTCAGCTTTGATCAAGGTCAGACAATGCCCCCGCAGTATGCAGCGCGTCGCAGCCTGTGCCAAGGCCAGACCCCGTGTGTCAGCATTGGACCAGGTTAGACAGTGTCCCTCCAGTAACTAGCTTAAGACCGTTGTATTCTCGCACTCGCACGCACTCACGCTCTCACACTCGCTTGTTCGGAACATAGCTGTTGTGTTCCCCTCTGTGAGTCTTTTTTCCGGAAATAGGCACTGGAGCGGGTCAGCAGTCAGATACAGCAGATTGGCGAATCAGCAGACATAACAGCAGGCTTCTGGTGTTGCTGTGCATGTCCATTGTTTTCACGAGCAATTTGAAATGCCGCGAACAGACGTTCTCAGACTGACCTGGCGCATTCTTTACCGCCAGAAAGATCTGCAGGAACCACAGGCCTGTCTGCGTCCGAAGGCAGTCAAAGGTCGTGGCCGAGCTGTAAAAATGCCGGTGCTTAACATCTCGACTCGTGTACAGCTGCTCGATAGACCAGCATGCAGAGCGGGATATGTTCATCTCACCGTTCTCCTTCGTAACGATCTACGAGGTTCGTCAGTGTTCTCTTTATGGTCCTGTTGGTCCGTTCCACCAGACCGTTCCAGTCTGTATGATACGGCGTTGTCCTTGTTTTATGGATTCCCAGGAGTGCGCACATTTCCTGCAGTGAGCAGCTCTCAAAGGCTGGGCCCTGAGCAGTGTGTAGAATGACTGGTACTCCGTATCGCGATACCCATTCAGAGCCTGTCACTGACGCAATCGTACGGGCATCCTGCTGCTTCACTGGCACAGCTTCATTTAGTTAGGTGGTCGACCATGACGACAATGAAACGGTTCCCCTTTCTGGTCTCCGGTAGGAATTCAGTAACATCAACACCTACTCGATGGTCGTTGCACGGAGATCGGTAGGAGTGGAGCTCTGGTGTTATAGTGGGGGTTCTCGTTTTCACACACACGGAGTAGGGCCGGCAGAACTCCGTGACATCGTGGTGTAGCGGAAACCCCAAGCGACCCTGTCTAATGTGCGCTTCCGTTTTCTTCTGTCCAGCGTGTCCCAAATCTCGGTGGACTGCCGAGATGGCCTGTTGGATGCAACTACGTGTTACGACGACACGAGGCTCACCATCCCGACCATCCACACGGTGAAGCACTCGGGATATAATTCGTAGTTGCCCCCACCGTGACCACAAACATTGATGCCGGGGCCATCAGACCATCAGGCGTCCAGAAGGTTTATAGTTACTCTGTAGCTGGAGACGGTAAATCTCTCCATTATCCGTGTCCCTGAATTGATTTTCATTCCAGTTCATTCATTTAGACGCGAGTAACACATTAACAGACACCGGTTATTGGGCTGGTCTTCGAGATACGGCGCTATGGGCGTTACAAGCACCTAATCTAAAGGGCACGGGATGAAAACCGTCTGGTCAATAAGTTTTGTTGAATTGAAGAAATAAGAATGAACGCTGGACTTTCTTCGAAATCTGCAGACTGTTATCCGTTCCCTACTTGACTTTATTCGGCTCTTTCAGAGGTTCAGTTAACAATGGTACGTTGAAATGTCTTCACTCAATCGCTTAAGACCGCTTTTCTCTAAATGAATTGGGGTTTCGTCTTCTTCGGAGATAGTATCACTGACAATTACCCTCCTCAGAGTATTTGATCAGATTGACTGGAACAGAGCGCAACTGCCCCTGTTACGAGGCTCTTTGTATCTCTTGGGCCTCTGCGATGCACCAGCACTCCCTGAAGACCTAAGGCTCTTTGTCATTCGTCGTCTAGAGGATCTGCGCGCGCTATCAGGACCTTTCGTTGCTGCTGAATTACAGCTATTACCGTGACGAAATACATTGTTCCTAAGGTTTGTAATGGACTTCGAGCAGCGCGTTTCACAGGTTGTCATCATGCCCATTCGTGTTTTTCAAATCATCCAAATCTTCATCGCGCCCGTTGAGTTACAGGGGCCTCAACTAGCTCAACTTGATATTCCTTGGTTATAGAGGCACTGCATGTGGTGAACTGAATTCCTCTGCGTCAGTCAACATCACTCACGGGGCAGCGAATAGCAAGCGTACTCGCACAGTGCTATGGTTGGAGTCAGGTGCTGCACTCCAAAATGAACAAAGATCTTGTAATAACCTATCCATCAGTATCTGAGTGCCACATGGTCCAACTGAATCCACGGGTGGTTTGCAGTTGGTGGCCTCCAATTCACATGATGTGACTTGTGCTGGCCAAAAACAAATGACGTTCAGGTCATGGTTGAAGAAGTCGTTCTATGCTATATGTGCGGTGGGCATCACCCTAGAATTGGCCACCAAGAAAAGCTTTCTCCGCCAACCTAGGCATTCATATTGCCTATCAGAATCATAATATATTTGCTTATCGCTGACCGGGTGACCGTGACAAGTCTTGATAGAAGCCGTTTTCCCCAACCTTACAGCTGCCACCTGTTGGGGTGTATGATCACATAACAAATAACACCGTTAGCAATGCAAAAATGCACTGATCTTCAGTGAAACTGACAAATTAACCGCGCATATGCGACTGCTAACTGCAATCCAGTCCGATGAAACGTACTCAGTCCTTGGATAAGGCACAACTCCCACACCCCAGAAACCTTAAAGCATTTCGTCGGGATCACCAGATACACTAAGAAAAAAGTGAGATATCTAGGCTCGCTCAAGGGGTTTGGGACTAATGACCGCATTGGGGTTTTGTGGGCGTGTCTTGGAGATATAACGTATATGTATTGAAAGAAAGAGCGAGATCTGACCGGAAGCCATTCGTTGCCCAATGTCATACGGAGTGCGCGCTTCAAGAGCTGCAATGTGAAACAGCTCCATTGAATTTAACAAGCTTTTGTTTGGCTCACGGGGCGGAAACCATGACATAGAGGAAAGATCAGAGAGTTTGCAGCTGAACGGATCGGGATATAGGTAAGAGATGAATGTGGAATAGTTACTGAATGAAGATCCGTAGTGGTGAATTATACGTACTCGTTGCCATGCCCAAAGAAGACGGTTTGTTTGGGGAATCCCACTTTGTGTCTCCGACTCGAAGGTCCCCAGTAAACACCCCACCGGTGGTGCCATCAGTGGCTACGGTTGACCAAACGTGGCGACCTAAAATATGATTGAGTCAGTGGTGCATTCAAACAAATCGGCTTCAAAAGTGACTTTTTAAACAAAGTTCCAACACTCAACTTATCCTTTTTTACTCGTTTTTAGAGGGATTTATGCAACAAGTAATACAGCTGGCTTGTATTCATGAAAGGAATCAGTAGTAATAACGTTGTAAACTTAGCCACCCTTGGCCACCGGTGGCCATGTGGCTTCTGGATCCCACGCACAAGGCCTTGGCTAGTTGTGCAATTTTTGTTCGGGAACCCTTCCCGCAGCATTGGCCTTAAGAATCCGTGTGAGGCAGTGTTCGTTAGGGTTTCATTAGGAGGCCTGCCCGAAGTCGGTTACCCAACAACCTGAACCGCCTGGTTGCAAGGGCCATGGTGTAAGGCTTATAAAGCGGCTGCGCACAGCAGGTGCTTTCTGAGTAACACCAAACTATGTGGCCTCGAAAGTGCTTTGGTCGTGACAAGTAATGCACTGAGCGTCACGATCAACCGTTGGAAGATTGGGTTGTGCGGTTTTTGGATCCAACATTTTGTGATCTGCCTTTCCTCGGAGTGAGAAACCATCACTGTTCTCATAGACACAACAGTACTGCACGGCGGAAGGAAACGCCTCACTGTCTTTACGCTCTCATCGCGAACAACAGTTCGACTTTACCCCCAGAAAGTTTCGCATTGCCGTGACTCGCTTTTCTTTGTCAGGCTTCGAACCAGCAAAATTCTCAGTATGGTTTAACATTTAGAAATCGAGTTCAAGCTAATGCAGTCTGCAATTTTTGTGCAACACGAAAGCCAGGCCACCGCAACAAGTTTGCCGCTTTAGGTTAGGAACAATGTTAGGATGACCACCTAAGCAGGACCTCGTCGTCTCTCCTAGAAACTAATTGGTGACTAAACCACCGTCATTGCAGGCTACAGACTGCTAGAAAGAATCATCCTTGGAAATGCCTCGGTTACCTGGCGATTATTCGTCAGCGATTCAAAAGTGCTCAAGTTTTCCTCTGGAGTACTTTATTCTTCCTATCTCCCCGTGCGTTGTCATGGCATCAAGCGCCGCTGGTGAGGAACAATCGACTTAAATTGAGTGGTACATCATGTCTGCCGCTGTTTTCTGACCTGAGTGTGTTAGCCCATTTCAGCCTTCATGTTAGGTTTGTTTCTCGTCTTAAATTCAAAACATTCCTCTCCTTTTGATCAGCGTGGAAAAGCAGATTCGGAATATGCTTAGTACTCATCGCGGGCGATCGTGGATTTCATCAACCGCGAAGTGACCTGGTGGAGGAAGTCTTCGCTTGCGCTTGCCGGAACGCATATTCCCGGTTTGTATGTTGTAATGCATCCATTTAAGCTAAACATGTCAAGCAGGAAGCCTCCGCAGATTCACTTTTGGAAGAGCCATCTAAGATAAGAACGTTAGTAGGAATATGCAGAAATAATGGGAGCTCTTATGCGCTAGCTGGATGTGGGTCAGGTCGATTTCAATCAAAAACAATGGGAGCATTGAGGTCAATGCGTCCAAGAACATCAGCACATCGAGGAGGAGGACAAAGCCTATTTGGGGCAAAATGCCTAAAGTTGATAACGCGACAAACTACCGAGAGGGAACATTGTAAAATGAGGTTTTACGGAAGGACTTGTCCCGACAAGAAGTGCTACGGCATGACAACCCATAATCCACGTCGGTAAAAGCGCTGCACTAAAACGATAGCGTTTTTTAGGAAAACATCCACGCAGGGGACCTTGGTCACTCAGAATGGATTTACGTTGGGTTACACGAAGCATATGAGCAGCAACTGCAAAGAAGTCAAGAACGAGTCTTTGGGTCATCCACCCAAGAGCTTGGATGCAGCAGGGAGTGAAAAGGCCAAGGCGAATGTACACAAACACTGGCAAATTACGGACGAGCTAACTTCAGGCGCCGCTGATGCCAAAATTACTGGAATCACTGACGTTTGGCACAAAAACTGCTACACGTCTCCACAAAGTAGACTTCCGACTGTCCTTTAACCTCAAACCAGTGCGTGGGAGATCGATACATGAAAGGAGAAAAGCCCTTCACTGCGAATTCATTTATTAGGTAGTTGCCACCTATTGAACAGGAAAGTGAACTTCTCATTACAGATAGCTTTTAAAAACCGAACATTCCCAGGCACCCTCTTGAACTCTATTGGATATTCATTTACTATTACACAATTACAAACGAACACTGCAAGGCAGTTCCACAAGTCCTGTAATGTACCCAATTTTCCACTGGAGGTGTGGCGGAGCTTAAATAAGACCACAATCTACTTGCATGCCTCAATGGTCGTAGGTCAAAGTCAAATAGAACTCCAAATCATCGATGCAGCCGCGAGATTTTGAACAGTTGAGTTATTGGCCAGAGTCGAGAAGAGCGTAAACGGAGATGATGAGGTGAAGAAATTCGCAGTAGATGTAAGTGGCGATTAGCATCACAGAATCTTGGTGTACACTGAGAGTGGACAGGCTCATCAGTGTCGCATTTTGATAGAAGACAGTTGTGACAATCCCTTGGGAGTGTAAGTTAGCGCTAACGCATGTGGCGGAAGGTAAAGTTTCGGGAACTCATTGAATTTGTGGATAGGTCAAACTGAAATTTCATCGAGTTGGTTAAATCCGAGAGAAAGTTTGAGTAAATCTAAACAAACTCGTCCCAGACGTGGTTGGGACCAGATTGTTTATCCGCATTTGTGGATAGGGTTCCAAAAGGTTGAAAGTGGACAGACCGGATTATTGAATGGATGGTCAGGGATGTGCCATGGTACTAGGTATGGCAGTGACGTGCCGTCATTGCACTGACACACTTCGGTTTCTGGACAGCCCCGTATCACACCTCATGGAGTAAATGGTTGGACCGCGGATGCGCACTGCTGTGAACAGCTTATCCTACTTCTTAGGAAACAATTGACCTGCTCACTCTCTGTCTCCTTTTACACAAATTGAAAGCTTTTAGTGCGTTATTAGGTAGTCATTTTTCGTGAAAGGCAGCGACATAATGGTTCAGGTCTTTCAAGCTATAACAGAAGCAACAGTAGTCACCAGCGATGTCCCCGTATGACCCTTTATTAGGTCTCCTACTTTTTCTTGCGTACTTCATCAGACAGCCCGACTAGGCTCTCCTTTTTAATTTGCAAATGACGTGAAAATAGTAATCTCATTCCGTTATTGGTCATCCATTCAATGGGATCTTTCTACCATGGTGAAGTTTTCCAAAATCGCTGGCTTTTCAGTGCAAGCCGTTTGGTGTGCGTATGTAGTTCCTGTATGGGTAACATAGAAATCCTGAGGCTTGGATGAGGGAAGGTAGAAAAGAGGAAACCGCAGTCCTGGGAGCTATCATCGACCGTACACACAAAGCGGTTGCACAGGATGTGGCTACTGTCCAGAAAGCTCAAAAGGCTCTTTTCAACCTGAATCACTTTGCTGGCTTTTACTTGAATTATTGCATGAGGACATGGGCTGCTCGTCTGAAGAATGACGGTGAGCGTTTAGAGGCAATGGACGGGTTAGTGACATGAATCGAGGGGCTGGTCGCGAGATACCACAGTGCCCTTGCTTCGTGGCCTTTATCGGTGCCATGTATGGAAAACTAGAACATAGTTAGTGGTCATCCTGGAATACCAGCCGAACGACTGGTAAAACGGAGAAGTGTAAGAGGCCAAAGGTCATCAGGAGACGGAAGCGGATTAGCTGCAGAGCAGCTCTCGGAAAATCGTTGCAACTAAGGAGAAAATTTTGGGCTCCAAGCCACCCACAGCCTTTGACGAAAGCAAGTTTCGTGTTAAAATGCTTGTTTCCTGGGTCCGTCGTGATTTATGTAAATATGCATAAATATGCTTAGGTATTAGGCTAGTAAACACACAATTGACAATTCACGCAAGCCCTTCGTGTGACCACAGTGAAAGCTGTTTTCGGAAGACCTGCTAGCGTTTTCCGTTACCCTCAGTAAATGTTTGGCAAGTGCTTCGGTCTCTCGTCGTTTCTATTTTTGAACCTCTCGAATGCATAATTTTTGCTGCTTTTCATTCACTTCCGTTAGGATATTATTGTGACGATGCTCAGTTGGCACGTTACCAAGTAGGCTACCGAATTCTTATCGAAGGGTGAAGATGTGAGGTGGCAAGTCGTCTCATAAAATATCATGGGGTCCGTCGTGGCAGGTCAGCTGCGAACGCACGTCAAACTCCGCAACCGACAATCGTTTTTGCAGCACGGTTTCTACGAGTTTTTTATCTTACTGCTTTTCTACTAGGAGTAGACACACGGACCAAGCCCCATAACGAAGGATACGTGGTTAATTTTGTCTGCCTTGACTCTCCCAGACTCTGGTCAGATACAACGCGAGCTCAGTCCGGTTTGAGCTTAATGGACCTCATTCATGTGTGCAGTAACTCGGGTTGTTGCAACTTGTGGCAACGTATAGCACAGAAATACGGGTAAGTAAAACACAGAATAGAACGAAAGGAAAACAGCATGTTTATGATCAGGAACACCGATACATGTGGTGTAAAACTATGGTATCGGCGAGTACCTCTTACCATTGGCGCAATAGATGCTTGATACCATAACCCGTAAACCACGTGCGATTGCTCTGACCGAGTTCCTGTGTTGCTTCTCATGTTCTTTCCACTAGCCACGCAATGTCCACTTGGTAGCATCACCTGATCGGAAACTGGCTCAGTAAACACTCTCCCAAAGAACTTTCACGCCCGATTCCAGTACACCAGCGACACCAGTTGGTCTCTACAGTTTCACTGTGCACCATGATTCCGAGATTCCTGCTATCTTTTATCAAAGTTGCTAGTCCTTCCACTTCATTACCATTGCTTGTGCTTTTTGGGGCGCTGGCCAAAGGCCCAACATTCCAAGGCCACGAGACCTCAGTGGTGGTTTTGGGTTTTAGTTCAAATTAACCGGCTGGATTACGCCAACTCTGCTGCTTCACTAGGACGTTGTTCTGGTTCCCCATTTTCCGCAGTTTGTAGTTTACCCGTCATGGCCGAGCCTTAGATGCACACCCAGAATTTCTCCAAAACCATAGTTCGGAGGAAGAAAAGTTTAACATAAAGTCTCAGCATTTGATGGTGGCTATTCGGTCCCTCAAGATCTTTTCATGCGGCCACAACTTTGTTAAAAGTTGCTTAAACGTACTCGAGGTCCCCCATGGGCGCGGAATTCGTATTTTAATGGCTGCCAATTGCTTCGCGTGATGTCTGTCTGATGGCGGTGGGAAATTTGTTGTCTCTATATTGCATTTGGAAATAATCTCTGAATAACAAGAACAATAATTTAGTCCTCTATGTCAGCGCAAACGCAAAATTGAGCAGCCTTTCAGTAAGCGTATATGAAAAAGGGTCGTTGTGGCAGGTGTCCTGATCCACGACGCATATATAAAAAATCTCTTACCGTTTTGGCAGGTGTCCTGATAAGCCAAGCCAAGGAATTCGTCACAGCCAGTAAGTTATTTTTTATGGTGGTCAGTACACGTCATATCGGGCGCAAGGCTATACTGAGCCATCGATAGTGACGTTGGGAGAATTAGTACGTTTATGGTCAGAACAGGCAGACAGAACAATAGGGTGGCCAGTGCTCTCAAGTCCTGGTACAAATTTAACGGATTTAGACGGTCTTGTGGGTGCACGTAACACACTCATCCGCTAAATATTATCCGCTAAATGGATATGGTGAACTACGGGCAAACCATCAGATCGGGTATGGTAGTCGCGGTACCGTCATCGCGACGCCTTACTTGGGTCAGTGGACAGCCCCGTGCATGAACATCTTGGGTAAGTCGTCTGGGAGTGTCATTGTAGTTAGGATTCGCCAAGGAACCGTCACAAATTAAGACCAGAATGGATAAAGGATATTCTTGGGTCCATTGAGGGTGTTTTAATGCTGTCATTCAGGCTAGGAGATAAAGCAGGCGTGCCAACATCGGGGACTCAAAATACGAAGAGTCTCAGAAAGCCCACTAGAAAACGCAATGATGTGAGCTAGACTGTGGCCCAAAAAACAAAGCTGAAAGTCGTCACAATTCCCAACTAACCAATGTCTTCTGGGCCCCGGTTTTCAAATATCTGACGAAAACCTTGTCGATATGCAGTGTGCAGACATCATTCTCATCTTCGAATAGCAGGACAAGGAGCAGGTGTTTTTGAATGAACTGACAAACGTTCTTTGGTATGCACCCTGCACTCACAAAGCGTGAGATAACAATTATGTTTATTCACAACTGGTGGGTAGCATGATCAGGCAGGCAGGATCATAAGATTACATTCGGCATAAACCATGAGTTTTTCGTAGTTGCGGGTGGTGGACAAAGTGGGCGAGAGGGTGCAGTCCAGAGTAGGAAGAGATTAGTTGCGGGTGTGCTAGCAAACTGGGTATGGCAATGCCGTGCCATCATTGCACTGATGTACCTCGGTTTCTGCACAACCCCGTAATGTTTGAGATGTTTGGGCTAGGACTTGCAATTCTGTGAGCCGCGGGGTGTTTGAGTTGCCCAAGGGAATTTGCAGAGGTAGGACGAGGCCAATGTAAGATCGGAGTTATTTTCCTGGCCGGTTTGGGGATCTCTGGAGATGCAAATCACTGACCAGGTGTAGTGGATAACGGTAAACGGGGCGTCCAAACCGGTTATTGCCGAAGTTCGAAGCTTGGTTTTACGATGGAATAGGACGAGGTCAGTAAAGCCCGGTGAGTTTAAGGAGATATCTGATAGGATAATGTGCGTTAATACAGAGAAAAAACTGAACGTTCGCCACAATCAGGGTGGTGACATCAAGCGACTAAATGAAACAGGACAGGAATAGATTTGTACTTATTAGACCAGCGATCAAGCGGGGGTTGTGTTTGCTTATAAATGCTAGTACAAGTGATCTAGAGCAAACCGGTATAAGCAAGCAGAGATGGTGTGGTTGGGGGAATCAAACATATACATTCTGACGGGAACAGGACCTTCGAGATGATGGACCAGTTCATCCGGAATTTCTTACGTGAGCTTGCACTGAACACGCCACTTACAATCCAAGGAGAGGCATATGGATTTGTGAAGCGTTATATGTACATTCGAACATGCATTGGTGCCGATTGTAGTGTAACAGATAAGGATGATGAGCGAATCTGCAATGCTCGGGTCGCGTTTGCTAATTTGAAACACCTATGGCATTAAAGTGGTATATCCATTAATATCAAGAAACGCTGCAGTACGGGCTGTTTTGTTTTATGGCTGTGATACTTGTCCTGTCCGAGCAGCGGAACTAAAACGTCTTTAGGTGTTCGACAATCGTTGCCTCAACCGCAGCTCGGCTATACATATACATGATTTTGAAAGTAAAGATGCATTGAAATACTTCGGCAATATTTGGATGAGGCCGAAACCTACACAACAGGCACGGAATAGAGCCTCAGAACAGTGTGAACTAGTGAGCAGCTTTCAACCCACGTGCTTGATATGTGGAAGCTTATTTGTATAAAATCGGATGCTGAAAATTATAAACACCAGCACGTTAGCTGACCGCTTTCTCAGAGAGTTGCCCCTAGCTGACAAGACTGTGACTGCGGCTGAGTATAGGATGGCTACGAGTCGATTCTCTTAAGCTACGTGGTATTGGTCTCAGGAATCAGAAGTGAAGTGAAGTTGGGGTTTAATGCTCTAACTGAGCAGACTTGATACCAATTACCGATCCACCCACTAGGTCTTCGTTACCGCTGCATCCGTGGAGCGCGTTTGATTACGTGGTCCTTGGATCCTAGGGCTCAAATGTACGCCCCGCCATTGAATACTCGATGTACACACGGCTCCCTCATTTTCACCAATGGGACTAATTGAGCAATTAATGAATTAACCTTTATAACAGCAAGAGTTCGGCTTCAGCGTGGACACCGATTTGGAATTGTGGACAAAGGTAATTATTAAGCACTCGGTGAGATAGCCACTAGAACTTTGTTTAATTATGTGCTTTATGTGATATCGTGGAAGACGTTTACGAGTCATACTTGATTATAGATTTTTCCTTTCAGAAATTTTGACGGGTAAAAGCGGCTTCCTGAAACTGAGAACTGGAATGACCCCACATTACGTTTGTTCCGATGCAACCAGTAAATAGAAACGTGATTTTTTAAAGGTAGGTTAGGCCGCTGAGCTCAGTTGAGATCTCATATTCGGCGTTGCTCATAGACACAGGCCTAGTGATTACTATAAGCGTTCAGGGTAGGCGATATCGACCACAGTTCTGAGCAGGACGGGCGTTAGATTAGGATACCACGCGTAATTGAGGCCTCATTTTTACCGGCGCGCATAACTACTGGCCTGATGCGTGCTATAGGTAGCAGGAGCAACCGACAGCGCACACAGTTACGGGTATGATGGGCCGTCGTTGGTCGTTAGATTAGGGAAGTATAAGTGAGGCCGAATGATCAACGTCGCATATAATCACTGGCCAAGCGGTTACAAAAGGGAGCCTAGGTAGGCGACACTACATACATTTATGGGCATGACGTCCGTCGTTCGTCGTTAAGTTAGGTTTGTGCGCGTAGTTGATGGCTCCTATTCGTTGGTCCACTAAGAAGCAGAGAGGAGCGAACACGTATTAGGTTATGAGTATGACGGATTAGGTTACCGCGAATACTCAATGCTTCATAATCAACGCCGTATAGTGGGTACGATGAGTAACCAAGTTAGGCGACATCGAGTACATTTATGAGTATGACAGACGAGATGGAGCAGTTTTTGGAGCTCGCACTTACCACCCGGAAGGTCCGTGGTTCGAACCCGACCTCTGCCTCGTGACTGCCCCTAACTAGACTTGGGCAACCTAAAATTTTTTTGTGACGCAGTCGGATTAGGCTATCACGCATAGTAGAGGCCTTATTTTCACCGGCCCGCCTAGATAATGGCCTGGTGTTTACCATAGGTGGCAAAGATAAGCGATATCGCGTACAGTTATGAGTATGAGAGACAGTTATTGGTCATTTAATTAGGTTGCCGCGTGTAGGCCAGGCTCCATACTCAGCGTCACACATAGACACGGGTCTAGCAGTTACGATAAGTAGTCAAGGTGAGTGACAAAGGCTACTGTTATCATTACGACCGCTTTTTTGACTTATTCCACCTATGGTAAGTCATATTCCTAATAGAACTGATACCAATATTTTGGTAACTTACCTAAGGCTACCCCCCGACGCTGTATTGTTCACAGGTTAGTTACGCATGGCTGGGAAAGGCAATCATCCACAGAGATGGCCCTCCCATCTCTACTGCAAAACTCCTGCTGTTTTCTGATAATGTTGTACCTAATAGAAGCTGGACTCCATAAGAAAGAGGTTGTGGCGAAGTTCGCCTAACAAAATTACCTCGTTTGTTAAATATGTGGATTATAAAGCAAACAAACCTCAATGACCAATTTTCCTAGATGGGATTTGCTTTGGATATTCTGTAGACGTTATTTTCATTCTTAAAGAATGCCAAAATATGGCAAGTGCGATTTCGTGGTTCATCTCTTGCATACTGATAACAAAATGCGAATCGGTGATGGTCCCTGATCTTGAAATTTTGCTCACTTAAACGAAATGCCATGAGCAACATATCACCTACAAGCGCAAATGGATAGACTAACTCCCCGTAAGAGTCACAACTTCGAAAACCCTATAGTTTCGGCGAACATAATTTGGGTGTGCTTCTAGTGAGCGGCCCCGTCATGTGTCAGGCACGATGCCTCTTGTTTTGCGCTCCGTCGTTTTGTTTCTGCCCGACACCTTCAAATTCTAACGCCTACGTCGGATAATGCCCACTGTTTATGACACTGCCCTTTTTCCGCGCAATCTCCTGTACCCAGAAACGTCGCCAGTCATGCTCACGCCTGACGGAAAGCCACCTTCCAGTTGGGAATAAACATTATTATTATCATTAATATCTGATATGCGGGCCACACCCTATCCAGCCTGTCGGTGCAGCGGAATCGGTAGGTGACTTTTTGCCCTAGCCCATTGGTTACACCAGTAATTCGATGTTCCCTTGATACCTACACAATGCTTCAAATTCCCCCTGGTTAAAAGCGAACACAATGGCGCAGCTTCACAGCCACGGAACAACATGGAAAGCACAGCTGTGATGTAGATTTTGCCTTTCACTTGCAGATTAATGCTCAATTAGCCACAGAATGATTCAAGTTGACGAAATATGAAATGGGTTTGCTAGTCCTAGCATTCACTTCGTAGGCACCATTGCCAAGCACCACAAAGCAACTACCCGGATAGTTAAATCGATTCCAGGGGTCCTAGTTCTTCGGGCAGTTTTAATGTCGCACTCGTTTAACCTAACAATACTTTTAGAGAACGCAGGAACGCACCAACAAAGCCGGTCAAGGCATCGGAATTACTGAAGAGCCGCCAATTTGCGTAGATGCATCACGTTAGTGATAGTATTACCGACAAAAACCCGACAAAAAACTGACTACTCATCACTGAGCAGTGCTTATACAATGTTTTTGCTGTGTGCGGGTCATTGGAAAGCTCTTCAGCCATAATCCTGTCTCAGGTAGAGTTCCACAGTGGCTGACGTGCGGTCACTTTTCTTTTCCGCTTTGATCAACCATCTAACTGCCTCACTAACATCTTGGTTTCGACTGTCTGATGGCAACATGAAGATATCTGTAACTATTATTCCGCTCCTGGGCTGCAAACTCTTACCCATAAAGCTGGACACAGACAGCTTTTGCAGCGCTGAATGCCCTGTCACTGAGGGATAAAAAACGTGCCGCTTTTGTGTTCTCCCAGGACGTGGACGCAAAGTTCGACAGACATTTGCCAATCACAAGAGGGTCGCGGGCCATTTCCGAAGCCTGCCAGAGTGCTGAAAGCTTTTGACGGTAAGACACTTTCCACACATAATCCATCGTCAAACACATAAATCAGATCACCACTAGCGACGGGTGGCGAGGATCACTAGCTGATTGACGATCGTTCTTTAATGCTACCGTGGATTGCAACCGCAATGCTGCAGCTGACTTTGTGTCCACCTTTTATGGGCGCACAAGATGCGCACACTTCTGCCCATTGGTGAGACCTCAGACCTAATGTAACAACCAAACGGAATCTTTGAGTGACGCGCAATACCAGAACCTCAGGGAAGGCAAAGCAAAGTCGGAGCTGGGTTTCTATACTCGACAGCAAATACTCGTCCACACTAAGTAGTCCACTCGGACCATAAAAGTACGAACAAATGAAGAAACAAGCTCCCACGCGATACAGTCACGCGTTCATTAGTTCGACCAAAAAATAGCTGGACAACCTCAAGTTCAAATGGGTGAAGTGGTAGGGACAAACAAATGCCAGTGCATACGCACGCACTAATCACAAAAGTGGGGCGAGGGTTACAGATATAGGCGGAAAAAACGTGATGAACTTCAATTTCGATGCCAACTCTTGCAACTGCAAGCTGCTAGGCGTTCTGTTCTAATGAATAACCACATTGCCAGCACAATTGATCTCCAACAGGCTTCTTAACAGGTTACTGGCCTGATTGTTTTTCTTTTTTTCCCAGCCATCTTACACCTCGTTCTAGTATAGTCCCTACCCCGGATACTCTGTCAACCCTGTCTAGCGACTATTGCTCTCGGCCTACCTCTACTGGCAAAAACAAACCTAAGTTAGCTCTTTTTTTTCTTCAAGTCACTGTATGACTTAAGCGCTACCTAATCTAAATATGCTGTGTTACTGGCCTGGTTGTCTTTCTTTTCCGCAGCCAACTTATACGTCGTCCTAGGCACGTCCCTACTCCGGATTACTCTATCAGCTCTGTCTATTGACTGATGCCCTCAGCCTAACTCTGATAAAAACCAAACCAAAGTCAGCTTTTTTCTTCATTACCAGAGCACATTCTGCGCCTATATATATATATCCGTCTGATGATTTACTCCACTATACACTCTCACACAACGTTGCGGTAAGCTTCTGCTCGACGTGGTAGCTCACATCAACGCTCCGACGCAGTTTAGCCATAGTGCACTCGCTGTGAATATCACTATTCCACTCCTACCGTCTCTTTGGCAGCTGTCAGTTCACTTCTCCTCCGCGTCTTGCCTCTACCAGCGTCTGTATGCCGTTTGTCTAATCGAATTGACTGAGCTGTCTTTACTGGCCTTGCTTTCCCCGACCAGAAAAAATTGGTAGCTGGAGTATTTTTCATTGCACAAACTGCATTTATGACTGCTTGGATGGTTTTTCACCTTTGCAGGTCTGGTAGCATGCACGAGGGATGAAAACCTCGTGTGGTGGACGTCTTGCACGGAGGGTCGCCCTGTTACGTTGCACCATGGTGTACGTTCGTATACACGCCACCCCTCAAGTAGCACGGGTGCATCGCCCATCGCCGGTGGTTATGAGCCTGGCCTTTAAATTCAGGAAATCAAAAAAGTACCGCTGACTTCTGTATGTTGCTGTTGGTGTTGGGCTCTCCTCGGTTGAGTTTTGTATCTGGCAACGCCATAAACCACAGATGAAAAATTGCCTCTCATCTGTAAAAACAATAAAAGAAAAAAATACACCTGGAATAGCCTGAAGATACTCTGCAATGCCCATGGCCTACATCGACGAGCATAGCTGTATCTGCCTTCGTCAGAACAGAGACTTCACCGCACCAAAGCCCATTTCGTCAACCAAACATCTATCTGCCGCTCCGAGTGGTGACACGAAAGTTTTCATTACTATGCACCGCTTACAGATTAAAGCTGATAGCAGCGCTTCGGGGACTGGTGACTATCTCCCTTGCACACACTTTCTCTCCTGGTACTGTCCAACTCATGTAATAAATTACAGATTAACCAGTTATCTCGGAAGTTCACTCCCGTTAGCCCTTATACATCTGATTTCCACACTACCACTCTGCGTGCTTATATCGGCCTTTACTAGATCCCCTGTAATTTAATATCGTATGTTAGCATACCCACCTCCCTGGTCGCTAATATATTAAGTACAAATCCATCTATATCCTATTCCATATAATCACTTGTCATCACCCTAATCGCGGCAGACGTCAAGTTTTTCTTTCAATGTATATTGATGCACATTATCCCATTTGATGTCTTTTCAAACTCACCATGCTTTACTAATTCATCCCACCCCCTCATCTTTCCAAGCTTCGAACTTCGGCAATGCCCGGTTTGGAGGACCTGCTACCCACTCCACCTGGCCGGTGATCTACAACCACAGGATCCCCAAACGGACCAAGAAAACCCTGTGATTCCATATCGGCTTGCTCCACCTTGTTTCCTCGGCCAGCCTGAATCCCGCTGCCCAAAGAACTGCACACCCCAGCCCACTCACCTAAAATGTGACGTCCGTTACGGGGCTGTCCAAAACTGAAGCATGTCAGACCAATGATGGCACGGCACTGCCATACCCAGTTTGATAGCACGCCCGCAATATTCCATTCCTTCTCTCGACCGTGCTCTCTCGCCCACTCGTTCCATTAACTGCAAATACGACGAACCCCCAACTTACCCCAGCTGACTCCATGACACATTCATTCCAACCTGCTGAACTGTTGGTTGAGATTTAACCATCTCTGTGTCACTGTGCTTCCCACCAAATTCAATAACTTTCTATACAGTTCGCGTTCCGGCTCGTGTGTTGCCACCATCTCTCTTCCAAAGGAACTATTATGCCCGCCTCCACAACAGCGACACCAGTGAGTCACTACAGTTTCACTGTATACCATTTTTTGAGATCCCTGTTACCATTTACCCGCTCTGCTAGTCCCTCCATTTCATCATCCCCACTTACGCTTTTGTGACCCTGGCCACGAGCCCAATAGTCCAAGGCCGCGAGGCCTCAGCGGTTGTTTTTGGCTTCAGTTCAATTTGATCGGCTGGATGATGCCAACTTTGCTGCTTCATCAGATCTGATGTTCTGGTTTCTGATTTTCCACAGCTTACATTTCTCTTGTCATATTTCAGGCAGGAAGCCTCTTGTTTTGCCCTCCCTCGCTTTGTTTTTGCCCGCCACCTTCAAATCCTAACGATCTGATCTTGCTCGATGTAACAAAAGAGCTTCCCTCTCGTGCCGGTTTAGTGGCGACCACGTTTACATTGGATGCAGCTCACCGCCTATGTTGGTGTCCTTTTTCCCACAAAACCCCCTGTACTCACAGTCCCGCCAGTCATGCCTTTATTCTGACTGTAACCTTATGATCATGCCTGACGGCAGGCCCCCACAAGTTGGGAATAAATTATTATTATTGTTTGAGTCTGGGAGTCTGTGGCTATTGAAGAATAGAGTATAATCTGATAAGCTGTCCGGCCGTACACGAAGAAGATCCCAGGTGGTCGGCAGAATGGTTACACATAGAAGTCCTGGAGAATGTGAAAGGTGAAGAACTCCTAAGAATATGCGAAAGTCGTTCCCAATAATTTTTGCAGTAGACCTAGTAAACAACGAAGATATTAATTTCTAGGACTGCTTGGCCATTTCCGCAGGGGTCGATCTTTCTATCGACAGTCCTCCTGGTGACCGCTGATGTTGAATCAAATGCCGACCTATGGTGGGGTCCTGTGTAATGAACTTAGGAAGTCAAATGTGTTCTAAAACATGAATGCCTATTTTTTCTCGATTGTCGCAAACTTGCCGATTCCGGTAAGCTTAATAATGAAGGTGAAGCCAGTCGGTGCCTGCCTAACTTACTGGGTACCATGCGGGACAGACCGTCACAACCAGCCCACATGATTTCGTAGTGAGTTTGGCACATACAGAACAGGGGTACAAGATTTTTCTGCCAAAAAGACATCTTTCTTGTAGTTCGCATTGTTCCTCAGCTCAGTCATCGATCTAATCATTCCAAGTTAGCAAATCCAGCGAAACCGCAAGGTGTGCGCAGTGCATTAAACGCCTGTCACGAGTCAGCAACCCATCAGCTTTGAAATCCGGACTGCCCCTTAACGTGCTTGTGGAGCACGCTTGCGGAGCGCGCTTGGTGTGCTGGTTCACACCTCCAACTAATTAGAGACCGTGCCGACGCATAGCCGGCCAGCGCCCCGATCTCATGTCTAATCACATAAAGATTAGACCTATCGGCCTTCGTAGTGCTAAATTGATAGCAGTCAGTTTGCGCGTGGAATTCCATCCAAAAGCGCGGCCTCACAATAGATCATGGGAGCATCATCCGGGAACAGTAAGTTGGGTTTCAGCCCAGAACCAATGGTTCAAGCGACTTCTCTACGATTTCACACGTTAGACAAACGGTACTTGTGTGGTTATACCTCGACTTCAAGGCCGCATCAATTCTCATCGACCGGTGAGCATCCTTTAATACGTTTTTGCTGAAGAATATGCTCCGAACTTTTGTAAATCATCGTGATTATCAGTGGCGTTAATACATCGATAGTGCATCTGGGTTTTAACTGATAATCAGTCGTGAGAGTTGTAGGCCTTAGAGATCAACGGAAGGTAAGGGGGCAGGTGCTTACGCCATGAATCATTGGACCCCGAACAAACGATCAAAAACAAATGACCTAGGCATATGGTCGGTACTAAAAATCAACACCTAAAAGTCCTTTCAGGCTGTGTTGCCTTCGGTTGGACTGTCCCAGAGCCTTTTGCAAAACTCATCTGGCGTAATGCTCAGCAGGATAGATAAGAATTAGCTAGGTAGTCTGGCGTGGAACCGGTGGCATCCGGGCCACTGGGGGTAGTCACATACCATGGCCCGCAAGGTTTCCAGGCACATGTAAGCAGGATCACATGAGACCTTGCGGGGAAGGTGATAATATCCCATAGTGCTTGGTTTGACTGTAGACGATTCCATCTCAGGATGGAACTCCGTAACATGCTCTCCGCAAATAGTTGGCCAGCAGCAAACTGGAAAGCATAACAACGGTCCTGGCGAAGGGCATTTTGGTATACATAATACATGCTCCAACGGCCTCAACCAGGTAAGTTCTACCCCCGGTTCCAAAGATTTGGATCTGTCACCGAATGTTTGTTCTCTCATCGCTTCGTTGCGTGCTCACTGCAGGTAACCAACTTCAGCTATATCACTGGGTTATGCAGTAGGGTCCATATACCGTTGTTATCCGTGAATGGCGGTCACCGAATAGATGGTGCAGACTGAGTTTCATTCCTGGTTTCAGCCGCCCTCCAAAGCGGCAACACCGTCATACACAAAGCGACGAAGCCAAAACGAGTTATTGAAGCCTGCTTTAGGATTTACAGGCAAGGTGAGCAAACTATCGAAGTCTTTGCATCCGTGTTAAACACCCGAGGGAGATTCTAAGTCGGCATTTCTAACCACCGTGTAGGATAATTTTTAAGCCGTCGGGTCCTCACGGCGTGCCTTTAACTCAAATTTATTTTCAATGGTTCCCAATAGCCATGGAGATTGCGAATGACCTGAGAACTCTCCCACTGACTGCACGACGAATGACGCTCGTGGTAGCAGGGACACAATAGAAGAGGTGGTTGAATTCAATGAAGACCACCAAGAAAATGCGGATGTCTGGGTTACATGGGATATCTGTTGACTACACCACACGCTGATATTCGGTGACGAAAAATATGGGATAATCCAGTTGTAGATCTCACACTACCGTAAAGGCAATAAGGTATCTTGCGTTCAATCAAAACGTAGTTGGTAAGCAACCAGTTGTAAACCTTATCCTACTACAGGATGTGAGATTCAAATATAGATGATAATAAAAACAATAAAACAAGGTCCATTTTGCTGAGTTGTTTTTCTTTCAGGAGTACCACAAAAAATGCCCTTCAACATAGAATAACGAGAGAGGAGCCTTTCTGCCAAATCAATATCTATTAGGTCAAGCGCATAAAACTAACCCCGTCAACGTGGTACGGTGTTGTAATCAGTGTTTCACCCAGCTAACGGGGCTCTGGTATTTAAATTTTCTGCAAAAATTCCCATGTATTTATGTTTAATTTAATTTCAGGATGGATGCCGGTTGCCGCATAAGGAACGGGAATACACAGTGTTTCACGGATGTACTGTGGCCGACGAACAGAACACCAGTGAAAAGAACTTCCTCTTGTTATTTCTCATACGAATTGTACGCGCACAGTAAATACCTCTCTCACGACTGCGCGGCCTTATATAATAGCTTGGTTGCACTTTAGGTGTCACGGATGTACGTCGTCAACGTTGGCATCGCGTTTATTTCAAATCCTTGGTTTACACCACAAAATACGCTACACCGGCATGTTAACTGTCAGCTATTTCGTGTTACGCCTACCGAACGAGATGGCCGTCAGACACAAGCCAGTAGTGTTCACGGAAATCGTGGGCCTTGCTGAGGTATGCACGTGGGATGTGCTGGCGCAGTATGGTCCCATCTTGGGTTGCAGGTGCAACTATTGTAATTAATGTGTGTGTCAGCCGTGTAAGGCACGGAAGATTACGTCGTAAAACGCGTTATACCTTTGGCAAGTACGGAGCGACACTGCAACAAACAAGAAGAAACTATGGCGCTGACCAACGAAGGATACATTGAATAAAAGTCCCGCGGAGCCTTGCATATACTCTTCGCGGGCCACGAAGTGTGAGAGCGCCTTAACTAAAATCATTGACTCAATGATGCTGGGAAGAAACCTACAGGAAATTCAATGTGCAATGTTTGTGTCTGCAACATAATAGAGTTAGCAATGCGACAGTTTTCGGCGAACCAAGCGAAGGAGTACTGCACCAATGCATTACATAAATGGCGTTCATTGTTGCAGTATGAAGGAGTATGTGCAAGTAGTGTGCTGGCACAGTGAGGCCACATAGGTCACATGAAACGTACAAATGCTGTGACTAAAAGCACCCACTTGATCATGCGGAAACAAATCGAAAGTAAATCAAGTTTGCAGTGTCTGCAGCTGTGAGTTAAAAGCCGATTAATGTGGCACGTTCTCGCTAACCAAGGGGACAACTGATACACTAATGTATAAGGAAGTCCTGTATTGCGTTTCTTGTGGCTTCGTACTTTTCGCCGTTTGCTACTCGGAAGAGTAATGTTGCTTCTGACATTTGGCGTTCACTGTTGGCCATGTTCTCCTTCGCAAACCCTAGTTTACAAACACCGATGTAGACAGGTTAATGCCTGATCAGCATACCCCTTCCTGGTCACAAGCCTCGATGGTTGCTGCTTGTGTCGCGTGGAGCGTACTAGACGCTGCCTGAAGGTTGGCGGCGAACATCCTTTCGTTTAGATCCTCGGTTAACCGGAGAGAGATTTTTATGTGAAAGTATAACAAATCTCGGTTGATGAGAACAATAGAACATGTTTTCGATAAAGCTTTTTTCAAGTCGTGCGTTTGCGAATGATCAGAAGAAAACATTGGATGCAAATGAATGAGCACGACGTACATGAGGCATCTAGTTCTGGTCATGAGTGGGATTACTTGAGTTTGGCAGTGCATGCAGTGCTGTTATCGTGTGTTCTGTGCAACACAAATAATGGGGGGAGGTTAGCTGGACCATAACAAGTCCAACATGCAAACAGGGCGTTTTGTCACCAAGTAGTGTTCGGTGCTGTACTTATCCGGGTTGTTCATCAGGCGCCTTCTAAACAGTACGGAAACTTTGGCTGAACATAACACTGCACAATGGGGGCACTCAGTGCTGTGAGGTCAGTAGGCAATAGTCCTTCATTCATTGCTGTCACAGACGACGATGAAAACTTAAATGACCAAGGAACGAATAGAAATTGTCCTGGTCGCAGCGATTATCCAGTACTCTCAGGATGCTCAACATAATCTGCTGCAATTCAGCTATTAGTCATGCTATAATATATCCGTAGTGTACCTCATATGTAGCCAAAAAATTAAAGGAAGCTGACAAAATTGCAGTTATCTTGTTATTGTTTCACACTGCATCATATCAATAAATAAACTATTTTACATCCCGACCACAGAATGAGCCCAAAACATAATTGCAAATCTACTGCCGGCTTATCTCACTCTGCTTATTGCTGCCTTCCGGACACCATAGTGAGTGCGGCTTACGTCAACGTGAATGCACATCTGGCAATGATAACCGTCGTCCACTCCAATGGTACACAGAACTCATGCAAATAAAATGCGTAATAAATGGAACAGGTACTATATGCGAAATACGCACCAGCAATAACTACTGGTGCAGTTCTGCAGATACTAAAGAGGCTAATGAAGATGATGTCAACCTCAGCGTTTGGAGCTCGAACATCATCGTATGTCGTCCTTCTTTTCCAATGAGGTTGGTCACTATCACCTGTAAGACTCGCCCGGCCCGTCCAAAGATCTTGAAGGAAACGTCGTCCACACTGGCAAAACATCCCTACCTGGTGTTTCGTCAGTCGTTTGACGGAGGACACCTTCCCCCTGCTTGGGAGGAAGCAACTGTGTCACGCCAATCTACAAAACTGGTGACCGACCGCCGTCCGGCAGCTACGGGCTTATAAGCCTCACTAGCCTGCCGTGCAAGGTGATGGAACGCATTCTAAAGCGGGCCATCCTAAACTACCTTGCTTCCAACAACTTGATACCTCCAGATTTCTCCCAAACCTATTTTGCGTGAAGAACATGTTCGTGTTTATGGACAGCTCAACCCAGGCCAAAGACGAGTGACCCATGTCGGATGCCATATTTTTCGACTTCTCAAAAGTACTTGATAGAGTCCCACACATCCCACTGCTCCACAAATTCTAGTCTTAAGGGATTCAAGGGGACATCTTACACTGGATCAAGGCATTCCTATCAGACAGATCATTCCGAGTAAAAGTAGGCACGACTTAGTGCTCTTTAGCGCCGGTCTCGATTAGAGTTCCTCAAGGCTCCGTTTTGGGATCACCGCGGTTTCCGATATACGTTATTGACCATCCGGATGTTCTTGCAAGTGGATGTAGACACTGCAAAGCAGTAGTCGTTCGACCGGCACCTTACTCTGAATGACGAAAATTACGTCCATGTCATTCGGAGGAGACCCAGCGAACGCCTATATCGTGCGTGGTAAGAATGGACCAGAAGACATCACGAGGATAAATGCCAAAAAGATTGGGGTATCTGGCTGTCTTCGCTACTCACTGCACCATGAGAAATCGGTCCAAAGGGCATTCATCGCTCTACGGATGATTCGGCGCACCTTCTTCCGTATTACTCGTACGGACTTCCAGATACTCTATGGGGCCTATGTTAGACCGCTCCTTGAAGAT
The DNA here is from genome assembly GCA_003604175.2 of Clonorchis sinensis. NCBI lineage: Eukaryota > Metazoa > Platyhelminthes > Trematoda > Opisthorchiida > Opisthorchiidae > Clonorchis > Clonorchis sinensis. The sequence goes on from CM030374.1 coordinate 16,981,591, forward strand.
GCCAACCAAGTTGCCTACCCAGGAGGCACAGAGGATGTAACCCCCATTGAGGGTTGCGTCGAGCGAGCTGCCACGAAAATGGTTGCCGGCCTTGAACTTGTGGACTGTGAAACGTCTTCCCCCTGGAGTATCGTCGCCTCCAAGGAGACCTACTTCTTACTCACGCCCTAATCGAACATGATTTAGCCGACAGGTTTTTCACCGTAGACCCAGCAAACACATGACAGGGACGTGGTAGGAAAGTGCGTAATGCCAGAGCGCACACTTTCATCGGGAAAATTTTTTCTCATTTCGGGTAGCTGCTGCGTGAAATAACCTTCCTCCGACGGCCATCCATGCTTTATCTACACTGTAGTTCACAGTAAGTCAGAAGAACACGTAAGTACTGACACGGGTGTATTGTGTACACGCGGCCAACTTCGTGGCTGGTCAGCAAGCAACTGAGTACATATCAAGTCAACCCACAGCACTCACGCGAGCCAGTCAATCGGACACGCACCCAATCAGCCACTCAAGTCACACGCCAGATCGATGGTGGAACGACGAACGGACACGCACGCGCGCAAAATCTCTGACACACCGAAGCAGCTACCACAATCTAGAACCCAGTCCAAAGCACTATCAAACACTTATTTATGCAAGTCCTCGAGCTAGCAAGCTTACTGATTCGTGCTGAGAACTTAAAGAGCGGTGCTACACCCTTTTTTCGCTTGTGCCCTTCAGTTAAATGGCAGCCGGTGAACGACCACAAAAAACCGACCCAGGAAGCTTGGGCAAAGGTCTCGATCCTGTGTATCATTCCGTGAATTCGCGAATGTCGGTCCGTCCCTTGGTCGGTGAGCATTCTAATCTGCGCTTCGATGCAGACGGTTTCGGCCGTACTGCGCACGTCGTGATGGGGGGGGTTTCACGTTTGTCCAATCTTCCATGCAATGGCTCCATTGTGGAGCTGAAGTCCGCTGCCTGAAGGTGATTTGCATCTTTGCGCTTACTTCTGGGATCTGACTTGAGCTGTGTCTCTTACATAGTATGGGACCAGGCGCCCACCGTGGAAAACGTTTATCACAAGGGGCGAGGTGGATCACTGGTTGGAGCGCGGTTCGAACCCGACCTCGGCCCCTCGACTTTCCCGTACAGGTTTGGGCAACCTGGCAGCATCCGAGCCCTCGTGCTTCCTTCGGGTGGCATGGCAGTTAGGCACCGAAAGGGTGTTACGGCTGAAAGTTCATCACGTCCTTGAAACAACACTCAGCCTTTATGAGGCTGCTGTGGTGTCCATTCTGATTGTTCCTGCCTTAGCTTTCTTGGTGGCTGGAGAACAGCCTGCCTGACCTTGGGGCTATATTAAAAGGCGGAGGCCGTGACCATAACTTTGAGGGCTGTCGACATTTTTCACCAGGCGGGACGGAACTGAGAGCTGCCGTTGTCGTATATCATGAGCTACACAGTATTTATGTCGCGTGTGCCCCGGATGATCCCCGGTTTGGCGACCACAAAGCCATCGGGTGTTGTTTCACCGTGAGAGTAATTCCGCCGTCCACAGTTGTTTCATAACAGACAACGTCGAGAGGTTGCTCTAAGGGTTAGGCATTATCAGTCCAACCCATATCTTACGGATTGACGCCTGTATACTTTGTGGGGTGGCAATCAAAACCTCACCAAATGTCATGGGGCAGTTCAATTTCCCAGTACACTTGAGGCTTCCATCAGGAACACCACAAATGGTACCCAACTAGCGGTCTTCTAATCACTTTCTAGGTTGGTTGTTATATCGAAGTGAATTCATAACATTCATCAAGTTGACGGGCAACCGGTGAATCGTTGACACGCTGGGACCAATTTTGTCGGCCGTGGGATTTCATCCTTAATGCATCAATCATGGCCGCTGAGTGCGTTCTTTTAGTTGGCCTAAGGTTGCTCGAGCAGCATTCTTTTTGGGCCTCTTTGGCTGCACTTGCGCCTGTAATTCCGGTAGTCGTTGAGGTTTGAAAAGTGTCATTCGTCAAAAAACAATCGGGTGTGGGTGTATTTTGGGGCTCGCCCGAAATTCAATCGCCTTTGGAATGTTACTTCGCATATCACGTCAGCTTACGTGGAGTGGGTGTCCAGTCATTGCAGCATCAGCCTTGAGACTGGTAAGATGCAGGCTTTGGTTGGCAAGTTTCTGAAATGCCAACTGTGGATCCTGTTCAGTTTGGTTCAGTGGTTGGGTTCGAATAGCAGACACTGGAATTTATCCCCGACCATGGTGCTGAGCTTCAAGCATACGTGTTCTTTGTTGATCACACCGACGTACGTGATGAAATCCTTAGTATCCCTTATTGTGATCTTCAGCAAGGAATTTCGACCTACAGCTATCTTGGATAGAATCTTCACCGTATACGCGAAACCGTCCATCCTTAAGGAAAATGGTCAGGCCATTGTGATCTCTGGTGGCTTCGTTGACAAGGCATTTCCGGAGGCCAGTCGTCTGGCTCAAATGACGTAATCTTCAGGCACCGTCACGAAGAGACTAGACCTTATTACTGTGCGACGGTTTGTGTACTATACACAACCCATTGAGCCGTACTGGCGGGTGTCCTCGCAACACCTGCAGTCTCTCATACCAGTTCCGTCAACTTTTAGAGGTCTCCAGGTCCTGGCCCTCGAGGTTGGAGGTTGGAAAATGTGTGACGATTTATTCCATATAAATTGCTAATGTACGTGCATTTCCCAACCACCGCTGCCTTGCGGTCGAGCTTTTCAGTCAAAGGCTTTAGTTAATGACCTTAGTTGTCCTGCTGTCTAGGTGTGGGTGCCCTGATATTATCCCAGCCCAAGTACAACCATGACAATTACTACTAACAATACTCTCACGCCACATCGGTCGTGTGGTGCCATCAGCCGGATTGAATTGCTTGCTTCGTACAGAAGAGCGGCTGAGCGAAACAGGGAGACCAATGACGTCTCTCCTCTTTCGCTTTCATATATTTTATTTTCTACCTCTCCTCGACCCATTATTGACTCTGTTCGTAGACCCTTCAGTTAGGATTGATGATTCAGTTCCTCCCGCATCGGTATTGCAAACAACATCTACGCATCATCCGGGACCGACATCCTCAGGCACCTCGAAATCAATCTCCAAGCCCCGACATCCAGTCTGTCTAACAGCCTTTAATGTCCGCACCTTAAAGCAAGCAGGTCAACAAGCTGCTCTTGCTCTCACATTGGACTTGTTTGGCATTCATATGTGATGTGTCTCAAAAACAAGAATTCAGGAAGCAGGCACAGTGGTTGAGCTAACCGCCTCATTGGTGCACTCGCTTCTGGCTGCGCAACTCTGGCGATCCAAAGATTGAGGCGACAGGATGTGCAGACGTTGGTATTATCCTAAGTGACTGGGTGGATGTATCCTTGCTTGACTGGATACCCGCTGAAAGTCTCCTCTGTGTTGTTCCTTCGAAGACCTCTGTGAAGGAGTCTCACAAGGCAAAGTTAAACGACACCTGTTTGTCGTGCTTGCTTAAGCCCCCATTGGCTAGCTCTGAGACCGTGAGGGGGACGGGATGGTGCAGTGTTTTGAGCACGAATTTACTGGCCGAAACGCCCGTGGTTCGAAACCGACCTCGACATCTCATCTTCCCATGTCTGGGCTTGGACAACCTGGCAGAATCCGAACCCTCGTGCTTCCTTCGTGTGGCACGGCAGTTAGCCAGCGGAAGGGTTTTACAGCTAAATGATTATTTTCTTTATGATCAGCTCTTCGACAACCGTTGTCTCAGAGTCATAGCTCGCGTAGGTTGGTGTCGGCGAATCCGTAACGAGGCTATTGAACAACGGGGGATTCCAATGAAAAGTGTGTCCAGCGATAGAAGTTGCGTTTGTTAGACCAGGTGCTGCGTATGCCGAACCATCGTTTGCCGAAAAGACTGCTGTTTTCTGTGTCCACTTTAGGGTGACGGAAGCAGAGAGGTTGCAAACCCTTGACCTGTCAGAGGGGTATGAAGGGGATCACGAAATGTTTGGGTGCTCTCGGTGGTACTTGCCTTCCAGGAGTGGCTCCGCGTGATCCCCTCAGCGCCTGGCTCAAGACGCTGAAAGATATGGCTGCCAACCGATGTCATTGGCTTTTGTGGTGTCAGTTCTTACCCGGATTGCCAGAATGAGGGTGTCCGGAGGTGTAGGTACCTTGGAGTGATGTTGGTAACCTAGCTCCAAGTCCATTCCCCGTTCACTTCTATCCTTTTCTTCACAATCGGTGTTTTAAATACATTATGGCTCTACGGCAGTGAAGCACTGATGAGACGCTGTCATTGATGGATGGTGATGAACCTTCGGGCGTTTCAGGCTTTCTTTGGTTTGTCACACTTCCTTAGCTTTCGTGTCCACCAGGCTTCACACCTGACTAGAAGTCTGGCAATTTATTGTGCCGAGTTAGGTTCAGGGCCGGCCGGGAAAATCCTCCGAGATTAAAGCAGTGCCACCCTAATTTTATCCAGTGCTTGAACGGGCATGTTGACGCAATGTCACATGCAGAACTCTTCGAGCTGTGCAAAGATGACCTCGTTCCAGTATGAATTAACATCTAACGTTGGTGTTAGAAGATAGTCCAGAAGACGATTCGTCGAAATTTGAGATCTGTCAGCCTCGGTTGTTGAACGACTTGTCAACCTTCTGCGCGACCCTGAAAAACGAAGGAAAAAGCGACTCCGGACGCGCACACGGTCAAAATCCGAAGCGAGTGACAGTCGGTTATTGATCCGCGCTGTGAGTAACTGGTTGCGACGTGATCAATTCTGTTCCTTGTTGAGGACACCTTGATGTTCCTTGATGTTCCTTGATGGAGGACACCATATAGCCAGACGACTTCGTGAATGCGTAAAGGTGATCTACTATCAGCACATAGTTGAAGCAATTGTTCGCCGCCGCCTCACGGGTGAAGATGGGATCCGTGAACAGCAAGCAGGGTTCCGGCCAGGAAGATGCTATGTGGACTACATTTCCACGCTCACTCATGCGTTGGAGCAACGGCAAGCACATGCACGTCCTACAGATTTAGTGTTTTTTCTTTTACTTCAAGAGTACGTTCAATTCAGTACTTCGGTTCATTTTTTCCGACACATTTGTGCAACAGGGAATGCCACAGAATTTCGTGAACATAATAAAGTGTTTGTATTCACATTCTTGTGGGCGCGTGAGTGTACGAGGAGATCCCTAATGGCTTTCCTACAATCAGTGGTGCCCAACAAGAATGCCCACTCCCTCCACTTTTGTACAGGTTCATTATTGGTGGAACAATAAGCCGAAAACTTAGAGGTCTAAGAAAACGCGGCATTCAAAACTCTCCGAGCGAGAACCTTGTCGACTTGAGATACGCAGGCAAAATTATTCTCACTTTCAAAGAAAAGTTGTAAACACAAGTATTATGGAAAAAGCTGATCAAGGCCATGCAGTCTTTCGTTATATATTTCGCGCCCACAATATGTACAGTCCTGTTGCAGGGCGTACAGTTTTGGAACATGCCTCTGATAATTCAAGAAATGAAGTTGGAAGCTGTAGAACGCCACACGCATCGCGGAAGTTGCATTACCTCTGAGAGAAGTAAATTAACGAATTTCAGAGTGCAGAATTGCTTTTACCAATTAGCGTCACTTGTTGCGTCAAAAAAGCATATCGCAGGGTCTCAAGGGTCACGCCTGTCAAACTGCAGTGCGGACGGTATTGTTGAATGGCTGCGAGACCTGGCCATTTAGGGAGGAGGTTCTGAGACATTCTCAGATCATTGACCACCCATGCCTCAAAGCTATAGCTGGAACCATTAGATTCGGGATAGACGATCAGGAGACAAATTTCTGGTGGCACACAGGGCATCCCGCTCTCGAAGAATGCGTCCATCACAGTAGGTGAACGGGAGTGGACCATGTGTTGCGCATGCCGAGTTGCCGCCCGCCGAGATGGGCGCTGTTTTGCGTGCCGATTTTTGAGTGACGGAAACCTATAGGTGGATGGGGCGAGATGGCTCGGTGGTGAGAGCGCGAATTACTGGCGGGAATGTCCGCGGTTCGAATAGTATCTCTGCATCTCCGTTTCTCTTGTCTGGCATTTGGCAACTTGGCAGTATCCCAGCTCTCACGCTTCCTTTGGATGACATGTCAGCTAGGCAACGAAAGGCGCTACACCTGAACTTTTATCTTTTTCTGCTATCCGGTCAAGAGTGTAATATGCCAAAAAAGAATGCTGAATGTTAGGAAACGTTTGAATACTGTTGGTGCTGCTCGAGGATAGGGTACAAATGATCCCCCTGCACTTGGCTAAGACACTGGGCAACGTGGTGGCTAATCGATGTCACGGGCGTTCACGCTGTTAGTTTTTATCCAGATTGTCTGACTGAGTGTTGGAGGTGTGAGCGCCTAGGATAGTTGCCGCAAGCTAAGCCTAGGTCCTTCTCCCTGTTCCATTTTTCTTTCTGTTGTAAAACTTTGTTCAGGTAAATTGACCTGGTTGTACGGCTGTGAAGGACCAGTGTCCTCCTCTGGTGTTATTGTCCATAATGATGATGATGCCGTTCCCTTTTGAGTACATAACTTGGCTCCGATCATGCAATTGTGTGGCTTACGTTATCACTTCACTGTCCGTCAGCAATACGCGTGCTGAGGCAGAGCACTTCTGTTCACAAACTTCCGGGTGCCCCAGTAGCTCAGCAGTACCGACCTGATGTGGCTGGAAGATTAATGAAAACGTACAACCATAATGGTGGCGAAGGTTGGTTGGAAGTTGCATGAAAGCGAGTGAAAGAATCTGTGCTCAGCTTTTAGAACCGTCTGTCTATTGTGACTTGCTGAACGGTGGTTAAACTCTGTGTCGGTCCTTGGATTCCTGCTCCGTCCACTATAGTATATCAAAACGCGCGGTAGCTTCAGACAGCCAGTTTTGGAGGCAAAGGGAGATTAATACAACCATATTTGTAGGGTGATCGCAAAATGTCTCACAAAGTCGCACTGGAATCTTCGTGGAGGGGGGTGGCGAGGAGCATGAAGCTATGGATGCTCGATTCAGGTTGGCTGACATTCTGACCAATCAAGGCATGCCCTCGTTTTGTCCGTAGCCCGCACGTGACACGTCCGTCCAATTGACGTCATGTTCGGTTGTTAGGAGCGACTGACCTCCGGACATGCCAAATTATCTGGAACCACCAAGTGAACATTGGATACCGTCGAGATCAGCAGATCTCATTGCTGCCAGAAAGGCCATACCAGCAACTGTGATGGCGTACGCAGATCCCTCAAACGCCGGATCAAGAGCCTGAAAAATGACAATACTGGGGGGTTGCGAAGGCTCAGGAGATGGAGGAAGCTTTCGCTTCAGGCGACTTCCGCGCCCTCATTTGATTCAACCAACCGTCCAAAAGAAAGTGGGTTTCAGCGAAACAATTTGCGCAAGTGATGGAACGGCAATTCATCCGCAAAACCATCCTCTTGAACGGTTGGCTGAACACTTTGAAGAGGGGTTTGCCTGGCCTTCCTCAGCACAAGCATCGACACCGGTCTGCTGTCAACACAGAAATCCAACACGGCAAGTCAACCGAATCGGATGGTCTGCATACCACACTTTTCAAAGGTGGTGAAACCGTGGTGAGCAGTCTGACAATTTCGAACGGGAACAAAATATCAATGAGATGGGACGACTCGACCGCGTTCCCAGTCTTCAACAATGACGCAACTGCGTCAGGCGAAAACCGTCAGACTTGTAGCCGTAACATCCAACGTGCACGGCTTGATCTATTATTCGGAGTGAGGAGACATGCTGCTGGCCTGTTGCAAACATTCTGAAGTGCTTACACCTCAACCTGGAACGAAACCGACAACACGAATACCACTGACAGCCGTCAACTGCCATTTCTTGCCATGTCTCCAGTCAGGCGCATTAGAGTCCACATCGTGGAAGGCGGACCGCATAAATGACACCGAAACTCTTCGTACTCTTTCACACCCTTCTACCAAGCCATACGTTGTCAACCTCACGATTTGCGCCATTCTAAAATAAGCATGAAGAACAACATCAATCCTGGTAGACGGTGTCTCGGCATTAGTGGCACTTGGTCGGGCCACCGCAGTTCATGGTGCTGATGTTTTCCGCGGCTAAAGTACCTGCTACCCAACCATATTTCCACTTTCTGACTACCGCTTTACAAATCTATTGACGCCATCTGACAAGAGCAACGCTTCTGAAAAATCGGACGACATGGGGACGCCTCGTGTCATCTGTCCGCAGCGACCGTGTCTCTCAACCATACAACAACAAGGACCTTACTATAGCCTGGTACACGTGACCCTTTAGATCCGATGATGTGTTTTTGAGGTTACTAGCAACGCAAGTTAGCAAATGTGATCCGAACGTATGTGATTTGTACACGGGCTTCCTCAGGCATTTCCTTCAAAGCTAGTACAACTACTGAGTTATGTAAAATTCTCCACACAATAAACGGAGAACGATGGGTCCCACTTTCTCAGAATTCTTTCGCAGATGTTGCCAAACGAATGGCGCAGGGTTAACTGTTAAGGGGCATCCATTCAATCGGAGCAGCTTCCGTTCGGTCGCTCAACATAGTACCCACCACGATATATCTAGCCTCAGCGGCCTCCTCACTACCAGCGGTGCACAATCTGAGTTCATGACGTCTAGTTTTGTGACACAAGGCTCCCCTCTCTCACCTTTCCTCTTCACCTTCGTTGTTGACGCGCTGCTTGAAGCTTTTATGCCTGGTTATGAAACTTCGGCAATCGGGATGTTCCCGGAGTGTTAGCCCATAGACTTTGAGTATGCGGGCGATATTGCTGTTCTTGGTTCAGATCCTCCAAAGATGCACATCATTTCAACTAACCTGTATAATTCTGCCGCAGAGTTTGTTATGCGCTTTACGTACGCCAAGCATGAAGAGCTGCCGCAAAACAATGGGCTCAAACTCAGATGTGGTGCTTGCAGTTGAGCCAGTCAACATGATAAATAAATCTGTTTACGTGGATAGTTGTATAGTTCTTAGGGACTGGATGGAGACGAGATTACTTCCTGAATCTGGAAGACCATGGTGACTTTTGCCAAACTCGACACCTATGGCGCTGACGTAACGTTAGTTGGTCTTCCAAGGGCACAGTATGCACTGTGGTGGTACCACTCACACTGCTCTGTGGACCACGAACGTGGCTTCTACATGCGGAGGACGTACGAAAGTTATCAGTGTTTGACCATCCGTGTCCCAGAAGCACTGCTTGGGTGTGGTGGGACCTTACCGTGGTGCGGCGGTTTGTGTACCTCGGTGACCCATTGAGCTATACTGGGGGTGCGTGACACTCACAGAGTCTCTCATACCAGGTTGGTCCATGGGTAGAGGTCTGACGAACACAGTCTCCTGGCCCTCCAGGTTGGGGGTTGGAACATGTGTGGCGACGTGTTCCGTAAAAATGGTAATGTACTTGCATTTCCAGCCCAACACCGCTGCCTTGCGGTTAGGCTTTTGAGCCAAAGGCTTTGGTTGAGGACCCTAATCGTCCTCCTGTCTAGGTGTGGGCGCCCTGGCAGTATCCCAGCCCTCGTACAACCATGACATTTATGGTTGTACGGCAGTGAAGCATCAATGTCAACACTGATATTGCTGTCTTTGATGATGATGATGGATTAATAATACTGAAGCAGGCCAGGTGGTTTCAAGATGGTGGAACTCTCCCGCAATGGATGAGTTACTCAAGCCTCATATGTTACGCAGAGCTTCTTCGCCCAGCTCTATGCTGAGTGGACCGAGAGGTGGCTTGGTGGTTAGAGCGCGAATTTACTGACCGAAAGGTCTGTGGTTCGAACCCGACCTCCGCCTCTCAACTTACCCTGTCTAGGCTTGGGCAACCTGGAAGTATCCCAGTTCTCATGCTTCCTTTGGGTGGCATGGCAGCTAGGCACCTAACGAGTGTTACAGCTGAACGATAGAAGTATGAAAACACTAATAGGTAAACTTGGCCGTGATGACAACTGTCGCCTTCCCGGATGGGAACCCCAGAACTCAGCTAATCGGTGGTTAATGACATTGGCAGACATGGCTCAATCACGCAGTCATTGGCGCTATTGCCTTCAATGCGTGGTTGCGCAAGTTGAGCCCCCCAGCGCAATGTATATTTCGGACCAAATGATTACGCCATCGCCCCCAATGCATGTCTATCTCCCACGCCCTCCCGTTTTCCGGTGACCGTAAGTTTAGCATTAACGTACCCTTAGTTCATGGCCTATGGCTAGTAAGCTGAACTGACCGCAACAGTTAATGGTGCTGAAAGTTTTCTGTGCTTGAAATACCTGTTGCATAACCAGATACCGATTTTCTACTTCCCTTGTTACGAATTCGTCGACACCATCCGGTTGACAGCCATATCTTGCTGTGTCTCCAACCCGGCGCAATGGGGATCACGTGGTCATCATCCTGGAAGGCGAGTAGCACCAACAGCACGCAAACGTTTTGTAATCTCCTTCATACCCCTTGCCAGATCAAGGGTTGGCCATCTCTCTGTTTCCGCCACTCTGAGATGGGCATAGAAAACAGACCTCTCTTTAACAAACTATGGTTAGGCATACGCAGCTTTCATGAAGAAACTGAACCTTCCCGTGCTGTGACGGTTTCGCACCTCAGCGACCCAATGAGCTATACTGAGGGGTGTTTCCGTGACACTCACAGGGTCTCTTATACCAGGTTGGGCAATGGTTAGAGGTGTGACAAACACAGCGTCCTAGTCCCCCAGGTTGGGATTGGAACATGCGGTGACTTGTTCCGTAATGCATATGCATTTCCCGCCAAACGCCACTCCCTTGCGGTTAGACCTTTGGGCCAAAAGCTTTGGTTGAGGACTCTAATCGTCCTCCTGTCCAGGTGTGGGCGCCATGATAGTATCCCAGCCCACATACAAACATGACACTTACAACTAACAATACTCTCATGCCATATCGGCCGTCGCGTGGTGCCATCAGCCGGGTCGCCTTACTCGCTGCATACAGCAGGGCG